>CM038146.1:22204884-22767672 GCA_021437245.1 Aegilops speltoides | reverse complement strand
CGAGGATTTGAACGCTTGTCCGATGTGGTGCATTGCCTATAAGATCAGCCGCGATGAGCTGGTGATGTCGAGGGCGAGCGCCCAGAAGAAGATTCCTGCAAGGTGATGTGGTATTCTCCTATAATACCACGGTTGAAACGCTTGTTCCAAAACAAAGAGCATGCCAAGGCGATGAGATGGCACGAGAAGAACGTAAGAAAGACGGAAAGTTGAGAGTACCCGACGGGTCGCAGTGGAGAAAAATCAAAGAAAGTACGGAAGGAGTTTGCGATGACGAAGGAGCGTATGGTTTGGTCTAAGGCAGATGGCATTAATCCTTTGGGGAGCAGAGCAAACTATAGCACCTGGCCGTGACTCTATGTTTGTATAACCTTCCTCCTTGGTTGTGCATGAAGCGGAAGTTCATTATGATGCCATGCTCATCCAAGGCCCTAAGCAACCCGCAACGACATTGATGTGTACCTAAGGCCATTAGTTGAAGAACTCTACAGCTGTGGAATGGAACAGGTACGGCGGATGAGCACATGGGGAAGAATTTGACTCAAGGTTGCTGTTCGTGACCATCAATGATTGGCCGCCTCAAGAACCTTTCGTGACGATAAACAAGGGATACCATGGATGCACGACTGTTTGGATGATACCGACAGATATATTTGAATAGTTGTAAGAAGAATGTGTACCGACATCGCCGATTTCTTCCGAAAGGCATCCCGTAAGAAAGAAAGGCAAGCATTTCAAAGGTGAGGCGGATCACCGGACGAAGCCTCGCCATCGGACGGTGCTGATGTACATGATATGGTCAAGGATTTGAAGGTGATATTTGGAAATCCCGGCGGACAACCTGTTCCAAGGACGCGGACGGACGCGCACCCATGTGGAAGAAGAAATCTATATTTTGGGACCTGCCATATTGAAAGACCTAGAGGTCCGCCCGCAATCGACGTGATGCACGCCACGAAGAATCTTTGCTGACCCTGCTTGGCTTTTGGGCGGTATGGGAAGACAAAAGATACACCGAGGCACGGAGGACCAGCAACGATGCACGGAGAAGATGGCATACATCTGGTCATGTAAGCTACGCCTTACCAAAGAAGAGAAGGAAATCTTCTTTGAATGCCCGTCAGATAAGGTACCGTCTGCTTCTCCCAATATAAAGGAATAATAAACATGGCGAGAAAAGTTCCGTAACCTAAAGTCTCATGACTGCCACGTGATTATGACGCAACGCCCGTTGCATTGAGGGGCTTCTACCGAAAACGCTCGATTAGCCATTGTGAAGCTATGTATTTCAATGCAATCTCTTAGAAGGTAATCAATCCGAAATCATACCAAGGTTAGTAATGATTGGTGCAATGTCTTGTGGCTCGAGTTGGTGTTCCCACCATCCTTCAACATCATGACGCACGCCCTAGTTCACCTATGCGAAGAGATTAACGTTGGGTCCCGTATTTCTACACAATATGTTCTCTTTGAAAGGTTCATGGAGTCTTAAAGAAATATGTTCATAACCGTTAGCCGAAGGAAGCATCTCCAAGGGCCATCAAAATGAGGAGGTCATTGAGTTTTGTATTGATTTTATTCCTGACTTAAGCCGATTGGTGTTCCTTAATCATGATAAGGGCAATCGATGGAAAAGGCACGCTAGAGGAACAAATAATATGTATGGACTTATTCTCACCAAGCACACCTACACAGCTTCTACAGAATTCCACCTTGGTGGCTCCGTATGGATGAACACAAGAATTTGCTACGCCCAAACACCTGAGCGGTCTGATGAGGATTACACGTGAACAAACCAGAGTTTCGCTAACTGTCTGCGTACATGCACCATGCATGCCACCTCTATTGAAGATGACCTGCATTTTGTCAGTCCCAGCTACTATCTTCAATATAATGACTTTCAAAGGGTACGAGATAAATGGTAATACATTTTACACGATTGCCCAAGATAAGAAGAGCACCAACCAAACATGTGTCCGCTGATGCAAAACCAAGACGGAAAGGAAACATATTATGGTTATATAGTGACATATGGGAACTTGACTATCGACGTGGTTTAAAGGTCCCTTTTGTTTCGTGCAAATGGGTCAATATGACACGAGGTGCGTAACGGAAGCCCGCAGACGGAATGACAACAAAGGATCTCAACAATCTTATGAGGAGCAATTTAACCATTCGCCTTAGCCAATGATGTGGCACAGGTTTTCTATGTGAAGGACATGTCTACCAAGCCAAGAAAAGAAAAGATAAGGAAGCTAATGCATCGCATGACGACGAGCCAAAGCAAAGCACATAGTTCTTTCTCGGGAAGAGAAACATCGTGGGAGTGGATGACAAGACAGGCAAGTCGAAGATTATGAAAAGTTTGATGAAATTGCTCCATTCACAGTGAATATTGACCCGAGCATCCCGTTAAATGATGAAGATTTTCCATGGTTACGACGCAAAGGGACACACGCCAAGAAAAAGTTTCAAACCCAAAGATCCGATGGATCGCTTCACTATCATCACTTTCTTCTGTGTTTCACACCCCAGGAGGGAATGTCTGTAATAGTTAGGGTTGTTATGTGTTTTGGCATTTGAAACGCGAAGAAATTTTATATGCAAACAAATTTTTCATGCATTTACTGATTTTTTTTCCAAATTTAAATGACCCTGAAATTGAAAAAGCAATTCAAATGAACTCGTAAAAGGTTGAAAGTTGGCATGGTATCATAATTTCATATAAATAGCTATGTGCAAGAAAGTAGAGAGGGTTACGATAAAACTGGATGCACTTCTGTACAAAATGGACAATCTCTTTCAAGTATCGTGGTTTCCACTTAAAACTGAACTATTACAAAGGCATTTCATTTTTAAATAACCTAAGCATTACTAAATTGAATATAATGATAAAACACACTAATATTGAACATAAGAAAAAGAATCACTGGAAAACTTTTTTCAAAGTTAAGTTATTCACAAACTAGTGATTCACACAAATTTCAAATAATTCAAACTTTAAACTATTCAATTTGAAATCTACCGGCACTAAGAGAAAGATTGTAATTTTTTGTACCTAAAGCAAAAATATTCACAAAGAAACTCTAAATACAACAAAAAACAACTCAAAAATAAACAAAACAAAAAAATAAAGCAAAAAAAGCCCGCCTACTGGGCCAAAGCGCCTGCATATACGACCAGCGATACAACCTTTCATTAGGCCTGATGCAGTGCCCGCCAAGGTCCAAGAGGGCCCACAAGGCGTAGGGGGACAGTAGGCCCAAGAGGGCCTGAATAGGAGAGGAGCTCGAGAGAGCTACATGCACCGGGCTTATAAACCAAGCAGTAGCCTCCTCGAGCCAGGTGGGACTAAACTTGCCGCATCAAGACCGGGCGCTAATAAGACACCTTTAGTACCGGTCAGGCACAAACCGGTACTAAAGGGGGCCTTTAGTACTGCTTGTGCCACGACCAGATTAAAGGGGGTCGCTCGCTTGGCCTGGTTGAACAGATTTTTTAGTACCGTTGTGGCACCAACCGTACTAAAGTTTCTATATAACTAAACACTTCAAAATTTCTGCTGCTTTCATCTTCGCTTTCTCTCGACCGTCGCTTTCACGCCGCTTCGACCCGCTGTCGCCGCCGCTTGCTGCTTGCCCCTCGCTGCCGCCACGCCGCTCTTCTGCCTGCCATCGCTTCCATCGCCGTTTGCGCTCACAAGCCGCAGCTGTTCTGCCTCGTTCCCAGCTCAGACTTCTCGTCTCGTTGTCACTGGCTGTCATTGCCTGCCGCTGTCTCACACAAGGCTTCTTGCTGCATTTCGCCTTAGCCGGTGAGCGCACACATACACACACACATACATTGTTAGAATTGTTAGAATTGTTAGAAATGTTTGAAATTGTTAGATTTGTTAGAAATGTTTGAAATTGTAGAAATTTTTCTGTTTTTAGAAATAGTTAGAAATGTTAGAATTGTTAGATTTGTTAGAAATGTTTGAAATTGTAGAAATTTTTCTGTTTTTAGTTATAGAAATATATAGTTATAAAAAGTTAGAATTGTTAGAAATTTTTCTGTTTTTAGTTATAGAAATAGTTATAAAATGTTAGTTATATATATAGAAATGTTATAATTTTTTTCCTGCTTTTTAGTTCTAAAATATTAGAAATGTTATAGAAATGTTAGTTATATATAGCATTGTTAGAAATGTTATAGAAATGTTAGTTATATATATAGAAATGTTATAAATTTTAGTTATCAAAATCCAATCATTAAAAAAATGTTACTTTTTGTGGGCATATAGCTAGTATTTGTTCTCGACGACGCCTGCCCAAGATCCTCGGCCGAATTCGTCTGACGACGACGCCCAGCCACCTGGCATGTCCGGACTGGCTCACTGGCTGGCACACTGGAGGTTGCTTGAGGCCGCTTGACGAGGAGAACCCGACCGCTGGTCCGCCTGCCGATCTCCATCTCGCTTTGGTGGCGTCACAGGCCTGGTTTCAGTGAGGGATCTGCCCCACGGAGGTGGTACGTCAGCAGTCGGGAGGAGGACGAGCACGCCCATCGCTACATGGTTGTGTTAGAGGGCGGCAGTGTTCTCCAATACGCAGCAAGTATCTTCGGGATCTCACTTCAGCTATGATCCGTGAGGGTTCCTCTCTTTGGTGTCCAACGCCCGCCTTCGGAGGAACCGCGAGTGTCCTAGATTCTTGTCAGTATTCGATCTTTATTAGCTAATAGCCAGTGATGTACTTTTCTATATTATATATTATTCGAGACGATGTATTCGAGATTATATCTATTATTCTGGACGATGTATTCGAGATTATATCTATTATTCTGGACGATGTATTCGAGATTATATCTATTATTCTGGACGATGTATTCGAGATTATGTCTATTATTCTGGACGATGTATTTGAGATTATATCTATTATTCGAGATTTGAATACTAAATTGTTTTATATTTCTTTTGGATTAGTTAACAAAAGCTATGGCGCATAATACCGATAAGAGAGGAGAAATGCACTATGTTCGATATGATACGCAAGTATGATAATCAAAATGAAGAAGATTATGATGGTCTCAATTTCTAAACAACACCGGAGAGGGTGATATGATATTCGATCACGACGAAGTCATGAATGATTATGACGATGACGAAGAACATGATCCTCAAAACAACAAACACCGATTTAGGTATATATATATTTATATAAGCAGGCATCCGTGATCATCACATGTTTTAAATGTCTTGAAGATATATTAACGAATCGATCTTTTGTTCTTTCAGCCATCCGGATCGAGCAAATCTTCAGAAAAATGATTTAAATGAGGCCCGAACAAAAGTTGAAGCCGGGCGAAAGTACAATATCGAGGCATGCTAACTGCATCGCAAACCAATAGCGCTTAAGAAGATTATGTAACAAGTTCGTTCGCTGGCATGGAGTTCTTGTGAAGGACCAACTCGATCAAACTTCAAGAATGGAGGGCGCCAAGAAAGCCACGCCCGCATGTTACTTATGTCGACAAGAATCAAAAGATCTGCTTTGGGATACTCTCATGGAACATTTCACCCTACCGATCATTTCACGTATGTATGTGCAGTAAAGTCAAAGAGGCTGCTTCTTAAGATGATGGCGAATGCATTCAAGAACTACAAGAATGGTGAATGGAACAAGTACGCCAAGGAGGAAGGAAGACTCAGATTCAAGGGAACACCGGAGAACCAACGTGATCATTGGGCCGATTTCGTGAAATTCAAGGATTCGGAATTAGCTAAGGAACGATCGAGAATAAACAAGAAGAATGCCAAAAGAAGGATAAGTTCCATAAGTCAGCCTGTGGCTATGCGGTGGGCAATGCCTAAGTGGATAAGTCCGAGAAAGAGATGGAGGATGCAGTCACTCCCGCATTAAGAGCTGACGCCGCCAGGTCAGGACTTGGTTCTATGCGCATGGGGGAGTTGGACCGAGACGTGAAAAGTTTCGACGAGGGCAAGTCTGAATTGAGCCGACGATGCGATACTTGTTGCAATAGAAGAGGGCACGAACGGGGTGTTCCAGCCCAACAGAGAGAACGACGAGCTTATGCGCCTCTGGGAAATCTCAACACCCGGAAGAACACGAGGCAAGGGCGCTATTCCGTGGTATGAGGGGTTTTCAGACCGAACACCGACTACGTAACCCGTGGCGAGAAAGAAGATTGTGGAGGAGAAGAAGAGGAAGATGGAGGAGGAGCAGAGGAAGGGACTATGAACGCTTTCAAGGCCTAGAAGCAAGTCAAGCGAATTGGCAACAAATTCCAGCCGCAGCAGGAGCAGATCGATCACTTACCCATCAAAGGGTCTCAACACAAGTAGCCTAGCGGATGATCCAGCATTGGATAGCACCGCCCATCCATGCCGAGAAGCAGCGTGGGTTCCGCCCCGACGACCCAATGTTGGTAGATACCCCGTGGATGACATCACGGAGAACACTAATCGCGAGCTACACTACAAAATGAAGAACATATCGATGAAGGTGGCGGACGGCTCGCTTTCACAAATCCTCCCGAGGCAACCTTCCATGGCAACCCGACACAGCCGGCTATGCTCGGTCGGGTTGATGATGTGCCGGACCCATATTCGGGCTACAGCTTGACATTGCTGGAGGTGACGGCGAAGCGCCGGAGAGGCCAAATCATCGATCATCCTATGGAAAAAGGATTGCATCATCTTCCAAGGCCACCCACACCGGTCACCCGAGTCCTCGCTGGTCCGCCACCGAGCCGCCAGACTCGGGCCTCCAAGTCCGCAAAGTGTCGACAATCCTCCTCCTCCAAGTCCGCAAAGTGTCGACAATCCTCCAAGTCCGCCACAGCCAGACGCCCACTCCTCCTCCAAGTCCGCACAACTCGCCGTGCCACTTCGTCCAACTCACCCCATACTCATCTCCGCCATTCAAGAATCGCAGAGACACCCCAGCAGCTCGTGCGTGAATCAGACGAAGTCGAGGTAGTACAGCGAAGTACAGCGGAGGCAAGCGTATAAATATGGTCCAAGCCTCAAGCCTCTTCCGCAGAGGTCTTATGACAAGTCCGAGGAGGAAATCACAGCCATATCAAGGCCGAGGTGGAAGCCCATTTTGCACCAAACCGCCACCGCCGCCAAGGAGAAAGTGCCCGAGGAAACGATTGACCACTTCATTCAGATGGCTCAACCACTCAGCTTCCAAGCCTCGCTGACACAGACTATGAGCGCCACATCAGAAGTTAAATCGCACGCTCTACAAAGGGAGGCGAGCACGCCTACATCGGGATCGAGCAAACAAGAAGTAGCTAAAAAATGCGGAAAACCATTCCCTCATTGGGAGAACAGGCTAATCGATCCCCTCACTTGTTGTGCCAACAACAGATGATAAGACGCCGCCTCAATATTATTGTGGGCAAACAAAGGCATGTTCCGAGGTGGTCAATGGTAATAACGGAGGAGCATATAATGCAAGCTGAAATTTCAACATCATGTTGGACTACTCCTCGAGATCGAGCCCATGCCTTTGCTTAGAGAGGATGAAGTAAAATGGCAATATGTCCAGGCCAACCTTTGGTCGCGCCATATAAGGTCAAGAACCTCCCAACGAGAATGTATGAATTGCATCAATGGTACATGAACATGACCAAGATTTCACATCGAGTGTCCTCATTGTGAATGTCAAGGAGGACCATTACTACCATGAGAAAGCTGGGTCCGTTGAGTATGTAGAACTGTTTCAGTTATATAATAAGGAAGCACTCGACAAATCTATCGCCGCCTATTGTCTCAGAAGTGATTTCTTTCTATAATTTAAGTCTCAAGCTAGCTGTAGTGATCCTTTGAGATCAATCATTACCGTAATTATCCTCACTATATTCTTTTCTCGTGGTATTATGCAGGATGAAGATATATGAAATGAAAAAGGTGGACGCTATGGCATTGGGTTCATTGACCCAAACACCGTTAATGAATTCACATGGAACATAAATGAACACCATGCAAAGGAAGTAGAAAGCAGCATGCTAGAGTTCTTGAAGCGCCCAAATACAATGAAGATATACTACTTCTTACCACTTTGGGTGAGTCACATCGTCTTGTACTACAAATTCTCTGCTTTTGCCTACTAGCTATAGCTACATGTTTTTGCTAACATATGCCCGCTTAATTAAGACATGTAAACGTGTTCTGATATGCAGATTTCACTCGGTCTTGTGTATCATTAAAGTTGACGCCGAACAGCTTGAAGCATTGGACTCACTAGTCTCAAAAAACTGACTTTAACATCTTGTATGGGATAGTCAACAGGTAATTTCAATCATTATTAACTATATATCTCGCCTATTTAGTTCGGTCATTTCATGATATGAACTATTTAATAACCCCTTTATTCATTTTCTTTGTCGGCGGGTAGGGCTTGGGCAAGGTTCATCGTCACACGCCCGCTAATGGAAACAAAAGCTTGAATGGTTTCACCCAAGGTAAGTAATTATAGTATTAGCTAGCTAGCTAGCTAGCTGCCATCTCTTTAATTATCATGCTTGATTAATTTTTATCTGATCAAATTCCATTCTCGAAAAGGCCCTCAAGAAAAGTAGGTAATCGATCTGTGTGCATTCTGCGCTTATAGAATATTCGCATGATGGCGTCCAAAGGAGCAGATCTCAAAGACAGCAATGGGTATGCTTGTCGTAACACTATTCACAATTTTTACACCATTATCGATATCTAGCTAGTCACACAACTAATACACATGCATATTGATCTCCTCTTAACAGTTCAAAGAGGTGCGGAGAAGCTCATAGAAACGGAGCACGAGAAGCACATCAAGAGGAAATAGCGGATTTTTGCTCGACGAGGTCATAAACCGAATGGAGAATTCTATTACCCGCTACCGCTCCAATGAAACCACTTTCAATTGTCATCGTGTTCAAGGCACCAATTAGACTGGCTCAAGGCAACATTCATATGTAAGAGAAATTGTATATATCTGTACATGTGTGTATGTGTGAATTAATTAATATGGTGGTTTAATTTGTGAGACATTGATGTGATATATATATATGCATGATTGGTTCTACTAGATATATATATATATATATATATATATATATATATATATATATATATATATATATATATATATATATATGCATAACGGTACAATGTGTAGTATCGTAAAATACCAGCAAACTAAAAAGAATTAAAATGGAAGCACAAAATTAAATGAAAAGAAATCATAAAACTAAAACCCACTAAACCTTATAGTACCGGTTGGTGTTACCAACCGTACTAAAGGCCTCCAGTCGCCGGGCGCTGGCTAGTGGCCATTGCATGTTTAGCACCGGTTCGCAATGAACCGTAAGCTAAAGGGGGGGCTTTAGTGACTACTAATTAGTGCCGTTATGTAACCGCACTATAGGCTCTTACTAACCGTGCTAATGCCCGGTTCTGCACTAGTGTTTCGAAGTTTTGCCCCAAAGTGTGCGACCAGTTTGTGTTAGTGGACTAATGAGAATTTCACTTAATTTCATACTATGCTAACCTAGCATCGTTAACATTAGTTAACATATGTCTTTGAACCTCGAACTAAATTAACAGTCTTGGGGTTCAATATAGTACTGTTTCACATTTCAGTAGCTCTCTGATCTCAATAACACTGTTATGTACTTTGATTTCAAATGATCCACATTTTTTATAACAAGGTATCTTAAACTAGCTAGCTTGCCTGACCAATTAGCCCATCTGTACTTTCAGAGATCCTTAGAAAGCTGATTATATCAGCTATGGAAGGTCTATCTTCCGGTTCTGGTTTCTTGCAGCGGTTGCTATTTCAATGCATCTGGTTACTTGTTCGGTCTGTTGAAAAGTGGGTCCCTTACCCCACCTGGGTATCCAACTTTGAAGTACCTACATTTAACAAATTTCAATTATTTGTGGTAATCTCATAATCTTGTGGTACCATTTTCTAGTTCAAAGCCGGATGTTAGATCGGTAGTGTTTGTTTGCCTCAGCATCATACGCAAAGTAGCAAACAAATCCACCCACGTGTGCAATATATGAAAACCGATATTGTTTAAAGTAGATATATTTATATTTCTTTTTCCATCCCATAATTTTGTTGTGGTTTTAGTTCAAAGCCACGATAAGAATTATGGGACGGAGGAGTACTATACGATGGAACAAACAAAACATATGCATGCTAAATATTGTTGTTGTTCGACTAGTGAGAGATATCATCCTTACATTCTTCTTGTGAGGTACGCTTCTTGCGTCCCGTTACTAATTCTGTGATTATGACACTAAGACTATATATGTCACTCTAATGAACTTCTGTTATGTTCTTTGCATTCTGGAGCGACATATCCTCTGCAACAAAATAGCATAGTGTGTTGCATTATGACACAAATTATGTAGGGGATGCAATGATAGGAAACTGTAAGTAGTGGTTCCATTGAACCATAACTTACGTGTTCCAAAATGTTCACCCGTAGTACGCGAGATTCCATTTGATCTTGACAAACCAAAATCAGTAATTTTTGGAATCATATGATCATCTAGTAATATATTTTCTGGTTTAAGATCCATATGAACATTTGTTTTTCCTTGTGAAGATAACACAGACCCTTGCAAATTCCGGTGAATATTTGATAAAGTCTTTCCCATTCAAGTCCACCAAATTCATCTGTACAAGGAAAAATATATATAAAGAAGTAAGGAGTTATGTTAAACTACATACGAGCGATGATACACCTTTTAATACAAGTTTGTCACTAATTCTTGGCCGTTACATGAAAGCTGAGCACTAATCAAGGCAATAAAGTAAAGATGTAAAAGCAAGAGCGGCATAAAATGGAATAAGAAGACTGTACCTGTAATATGCTTATCTAGACTTCCACCACGGATGTACTCCAAACAGAGCAATCTTTCATTTATGTTGACCAAGGTGCCATTTATCGATTTCTTGTGTGTATTAGAGCAGAAGCCAAGAAACCGGACTATATTTGGATGACTAGTGTTCATCAGGCTCTTAATCTCACGATGAAATGACTTGTCATCCACTGTGTATACGTTCATATAGATCCTCTTCACAGCAACAATAATCTCATTTCCGAGTTCGCCCTGCTAGTAAGCATTTGAATGATGCTCAGCTCTACAGTACCAAAACAAAATGGCCAAATTCTGCTTCTAGTTGTGATATTTGACTTGGCTCAAGATCTTTAGGTATTTGTTAAATGATAAACTGTACCATGTAGACCTCTCCAAATCCACCTTGACCAATTTTGTTCTCGTCAGAGAAATCCTTGGTGATGCGCTTTAACAGTGCTAATGGCAGATCATTGGGTTCCTCTTCTCGGTTAAGTATACGCCTCAGCATACTTTCATCCTCCATTTGAAACTAGAGAATGGAAATGAAAATTATTAACAATTTTCTCTAGCACCATATACACACACACTAATCATGACTGCTAGCTCGTTCCAATTTTCTCAAGAAATATAATGGAGGAGAGCGGAGAGCAAATCAAAATTACCTTAGGAAATCAGCGCACCTGTTAGGAATGAATCACGCTGGCCAGGAAAGAACACTTGGTGTGTGGGCTTCACGAAGCCTCTTATATGTCTGTGGGCTTAACGAAGTCCCTCTTATCAATTCCTTACAGACTGGGCTTCACGAAGTCAACACCTACCGCTGCCGAAGTCCACACCTACCGCTGCCGGCCAGTAAGCACATCAATAGATTATTTCGACAATAATTGAAGCTTCCAGGCAGTGCCAAAATGAAAAACAACCGAAGCAATATGATCATGGCTGATGCAACTTTGAAGGAAGACTTTGTAATCCAACAAAATTCTTCCATTAACAAAGTAGTTGCTATTTCCACATCAAAATCGCTTAAAACTAATCCCCTAGTCCCCACATGCATATGTCACACGAAAAATATATACTACTTTTGTCCCGGAGTGGATATTATTTCAGTCCACTGCAGGAGACGCCGAGCTACAATCGGTGATAGGTGTGAACGACATGTTGAAAGTTGGGAATACCAACATATCGCCCACGGTGGACTCCTCTCGCCTAGCCACCGTTGAGAGTCGACAAGAAAAGTGTCGCCGGCTCCTTGGCCTCCTCTCGGGCGTGTGCTGGCCGTGAGCGAGCATGGGAAGGTAGCCAGCTCTCTCCTCCGCCAAGTAGGTGTAAGATTAGGTTTAGGACTGAGTCTAGGTTTGCCTCTATGGCGCTTGATGTGATGTCGAGTTGGAGCTGGCCCAGCGCCCTCGAGCAGCGCCTGGCGGCTGGTTCTCTCCGAGGTGAGCTTCCATGGTGGAAGACGACAGCGGTGGTAGATCTCGTGATAGCTCCCTAATAAGCTCAATCTTTCCCCGATCCGGAGGATCTCCGTCGCCTTGTTCCATTTGTTCGTCGCTGTCGTGGAGATGGGGACAGAAAGTGGAAGAGGTGGAGCGCAAGTTTGTTTCGATTGGGTTTGTGCATATTCTCATCGGTGCTTGGAGTGGAGCTACGACGCCCACTGGAGCTGCCGGTCTCCGACGCCTCCCCGGTGACCTTTCTGGCCGAAGGGCGGCCTGGTGAAGCCATGCTGGCTTCGTCTCTTCCTCCTGGCTTGATGCCATTTGAGAGACAGATGTTCGACTTCACCATGGAGTCCTCGTCTTCCATCTTTGTCCGGAGATGGAGTAGTGGCGGTCCGGTGATCCCAAGTGGCCACGTCCCCCGTGATGGCCGGACCGATCTACGCCGAGTTTTGTATTGACCCGATTGTAATCTTAATCATCAGATGGGGTCCTGCTTGTTAGTTTCAGGACTATGATGTAAATTCCTTTTCTTTTGAGTCCTGGTATGAGCTCTCATCGCAGCCGATAGCTAATGGATGCTCGGGTCCTTCCGACCCTTTTCTCTTAAAAACATATCGCCCACGGTGTCGATGCCATCCGTAGTGTAATCAGATGGTGGTCCAAATGGCGAACTTACTAAGACCCTTTTTTATCATGGGCCTCGATAGCGAGGACTATGTGGTCTAGGCCAAGGCGCCAGAGGAGAGTTTTTTTTTGAAAAAGGAGGATGTACTTCGCCTCGTGATCCGGATGATGCATGCAACTACATTATTAATTAATCCCAAATACCTTACAAGGTAATACATAAGAAAGCATGAAGTCATCATCTTGACAATGCCTGTTGCTACTCCTATCCCTTAATGAAGGGTTGCCGAATGTCCGAGCCTAATACCGAATAGACATCGCACCAAACCCTAATAACTAAAGCCGGATGCCCCATCCAAGCCACTATCTATACTGGGTCACACACCGGTCCGGCACACTCCTAGTAAGCACTGCACGCTGCAAGGGCCGTCACCTTAATCTTCTATCGATCCATCCTCAGAGCAGAACTGATGCATCGACCTTACTAGGCCTCTCTGCCATCGATGCCACCACAACGCCAGACAACGTCGCCCTCATGTGCGAGTCCGTCAACCCGCATGGGACGCCGAGCCTCCACTGCGCCACGCCGCCGAGACCCGCCGTCGTCGATGCGGAAGATGAAAACCCACACCGACTCTTGGCCCTTCCAATCAGCACCTGCTCCAAAACGATGCCCTCAAGAGGGAGAACGACACCATAATTTCTGTCATCATCCAACTGTGGAGACGCAAATCTAGGGTTTCCCCCGAAGTAGATGCCTCTTGGAGGAAGAGGGGCACGCCAATTGCAGCTGCCCATGAACACGAGTCGTGCCCACGACCACTTAGCTCTCTCGACGGTGCCTTCAAGAAGGACACGACAACATGAGCGTCGTCGCCGCCCTAGGGTTTTCACCCGAGAAGCCGTGGAGTGGTAAAAGGTGGGGCGGACCCGAACGACGTCTCCAGGAAGATAAACGGCACCTCGGCCGCCACGGCCACTCGGTAGGATCCAACCAAGGAATTATCCCAATCTGAATCCCTCCTCCCGCACCGCCCCATCCGTGATCGGCAAGCAGCACAGCCATGTCCGCTATGACGGATCGCACGATGCGGTATTGGAGGAAGAAGCACTCGACGCCGCTGGCAGCCGAGACAACTAGCCTCGACACCAACCCGCCTGTGGATCGCCGCCATCCGACCAGATCCCGGCATCTCTGCTCGCTCCGCCAGGCCACGGACAGGAGGCCCACCTGGCTGCCGCCCCGATCCAAGGCCTCCACCCTAGATCAAGAGGAGCAGCGCGAGCACTGCCACCACACCAAGTCCAGATCTAGGTCACATGAAACAAATTGGCACCGCCAGCCCAGATCGATCACACCTGAGCCAGGAGCCCCACGTGACCCTTTGACCCGTGAGAGGGAGGAGGTTCCGCCGGCCACAAGACGACAAGCTAATCTCGCGCCACCACCGCGGGCGACGAAGGGAGGGAGAGGGGCGTGACTGGCGGTTAGGGGTGGAGCCTAGGTCGCCTCTTCCTTTGCATTTGTCTCTGTATGGACATGACAATTGTTGATCGCTGGAGGCCTTTTGTGTGGCTTGTGTGTTTTCCGTTTACATCCTTTCGCTGAACCATTTTTATTTGGTACCCTTAGCTTTCTGGGTTGCTCTTACAAATTTTACGGTAGTCCCGAAGTTTTGTCTTGAGTCAAACAATCCTATGTTTGATCAAGCTTATAATTAAGATATCAACATATACATTACAAAATATGGGTCACAATGAATAGTCATGCCTCATCTCACACATAGATCTAGTGGAAGGTGGTTCGAACGTAGCCACATAGGAACAAAATCAGGCAGACCTACCATTGATAGAAATTGGAAACCAAATCATGAATAGAAAAAGATATTCATTTGAAACAAGTACTAGCGGCCAAGCCAACCAACCCAAGGCAAACATGACACCTGACTGACACCAGTTAATTAATTCCCTAATAATGCATCGACCGACTAGGCCATCATGTCCTGTCACTGACAGCGGGCGATTGGTTTCATATGTACTAACTTATAACTGCTAGTTTAAGCACCTTACTTAACTCTAACCTGCTTTAACATAAGCTACATGCCAACCCCCCCTCCCCCGCCACCTCACTGACACCAGTTAATTAATACCCAAATAATGCATCGACGGACTAGGCCATCATATCCTGTCACTGACAGCCGGTGATTGGTTTCATATCTACTAACTTATAACTGCTAGTTTAAGCACCTTACTTAACTCTAACCATCTCGCTTTTCACAGACTAGCTCCTCTTCCTCTTTCGTCCACACCCCAGCAGTTGCCACACGGTCAACATTGCCACCACATCCCTGCCGCTGGAACATCCCGATGCTGTCCCGTCGTACCTAAGCTTCTACCTACAGCCTTTCCGGGTGAGTACTGTCGCGGTAACCAGCAGTTTCAATGTTATTATGTGATACGTCATGGATCCTGCTCAGAGTGTAGTACATTCAATATTTCAACTCTTCTGATGTGCTTTTTCTTTGCCTCTAACGTGAATTTTACCTTTCTTTGTTTTTTCTGATAGTCGCAAACGAACCAAGCGCCGATTAGCCACGCGCTACCGCCAAGCAGTATAAGAAGATTGCATACAACTCTGGTAGGATATACAGTCCACAACAGCATGGATTTTCGACTCCATGTGCTTGAAACTGTTACAAACAGTTTTTCCGATGAGAAAAAAGTTGGCAGTGGTGGCTATGGAGCTGTTTACAAGGTACACACACTACTATACCTTCGGATTAAAGTTGTAAGCTGCTATTTGACGGTTGGAATTCCACACACGGATGGATCACATCAAAGCATAGACGAACGCATGAAAAACTATTGCCAAAGACACCTGTCGAGCCATTAAATTTCCTCTTTTCTTCTCAACTTTGCACAGCATACAATGTTAACTATCTGGTCTATATCTATAGCCACCACCATCATACACAAGTCCTAGTTTGACTCAAACTCGCCTACGACTCAAAGGTGCTACACAAAATGGACTGATGTATTACACCTAACCTCATCACAAGGCCAGCTTGATTAATCCTTACTCTAACATGTCCTACTAGAAGTGGATTAGAGCACTGTCCCCCTATATTCAAAAATAATTTAATAATTCAAAAAAGAAGTCAAGAAAAATCTAGATCTATTCTTAAACCAAATATGACTAGGTATTGTACTCATATAAAAAAATTGGCCAAGGAATAATTATCGTTGACTTCAGGGCAAAAAACAAATTTATGACGACAATATAGCATGAATAGTACTTGTATCTAGCATTTTGGGAAAATCTTTGACCCCGGATACAATAAAAGTCATTTCCTATTTAATCTTTTTATAGTGAAAGTAATACTTGGTCATGTTTGATTCCATAAAAAGTTCCGGGAGTTTTTGACTTTTTTAGTTACTAAATTATTTTTGAATATAGGGGGGCGTAGCACCCGAGAGCTCCTATGAATTTTCTTTGCTCTAGCGCTGGCGGAGCGTGAATCGAAGAGGCTAGTCTGATCAGATGCGCCGGAGGATTATTAGAGCAATTAGCAAAATGATAAGCATACTTGACAAATTTCCTCTAGGAAAGGGGGGGGGTAATAAAAACTTTCATATAAAGTGCATTGAATACTATGAGAAGTTTGAATCCTTATGATTGTTTTGAGATATGAAGATGATGATATTAGAGTCATGCTAGTGAGTAATTGTGAATTTGAGAAATACTTGTGTTAAAATTTGTGAGTCCCGTAGCATGCACATATGGTGAGCCGTTATGTAACGAAGTTGGAGCATGAGATATTTTTTTATTGTCTTCCTTATGAGTGGCGGTCGGGGACGAGCAGTGGTCTTTTCCTACCAATCTATCCCCCTAGGAGCATGCGCGTAGTACTTTATTTCAATGACTAATAGATTTTTGCAATAAGTATGTGAGTTCTTTATGACTAATGTTGAGTCCATGGATTATACGCACGCTCACCATTCCAAGCTTCTCTAGTGCCGCGCAACTTTCCCCGGTACCATACACCCACAATATATACCTTCCTCAAAACAGCCACCATACCTACCTACTATGGCATTTCCATAGCCATTCCGAGATATATTGCCATGCAACTCTCCACCGTTCTGTTTATTATGACATGCTCCATCATTGTCATATTGCTTCGCATGATCATGTAGTTGACATCGTAACTGTGGCAAAGCCACCGTTCATAATTTTTCACACATGTCACTCTTGATTCATTGCATATCCCGGTACACCGCCGGAGGCATTCATATAGAGTCATATTTTGTTCTAGTATCGGGTTGTAATTAAATAAAAGTGTGATGATCTTCATTATTAGTGCATTGTCCCATGTGAGGAAATAAAAAAAGGGAAAGGCCAAAGAAGCCAATGAAAAAAGAGGCCAAAGAAGCCAAACAAAAAAATGAGAGAAAAAGCGAGAAGGGGCAATGCTACTATCCTTTTACCACACATGTGCTTCAAAGTAGCACCATGATCTTCACGATAGAGAGTCTCCTATGTTGTCACTTTCATACACTAGTGGGAACATTTCATTATAGAACTTGTCTTGTATATTCCAACGATGGGCTTCCTTAAATGCCCTAGGTCTTCATGAGAAAGCAAGGTGGATGCACACCCACTAGTTTTCTTTTTGAGCTTTCATACACTTATAGCTCTAGTGCATCCGTTGCATGGCAATCCCTACTAATTCAAATCAATATCTGTTGATGGGCATCTCCATAGCCCGTTGATACACCTAGTTGATGTGAGACCATCTCTCTGTGGAAGAAGAAATCTATATTTTGGGACCTGCCATATTGAAAGACCTAGAGGTCCGCCCAATCGACGGATGCACGCCACTAAGAATCTTATGTGACCCTGGCTTCTTTGCGGTATGGAAGACAAAAGATACACCGAGGCACGGAGGACCAGCAACGATGCACGGAGAAGATGGCATACATCGGGTCATGTAAGCTACGCCTTACCAAAGAAGAGAAGGAAATCTTCTTTGAATGCCCGTCAGATAAGGTACCGTCTGCTTCTCCCAATATAAAGGAATAATAAACATGGCGAGAAAAGTTCCGTAACCTAAAGTCTCATGACTGCCACGTGATTATGACGCAACGCCCGTTGCATTGAGGGGCTTCTACCGAAAACGCTCGATTAGCCATTGTGAAGCTATGTATTTCAATGCAATCTCTTAGAAGGTAATCAATCCGAAATCATACCAAGGTTAGTAATGATTGGTGCAATGTCTTGTGGCTCGAGTTGGTGTTCCCACCATCCTTCAACATCATGACGCACGCCCTAGTTCACCTATGCGAAGAGATTAACGTTGGGTCCCGTATTTCTACACAATATGTTCTCTTTGAAAGGTTCATGGAGTCTTAAAGAAATATGTTCATAACCGTTAGCCGAAGGAAGCATCTCCAAGGGCCATCAAAATGAGGAGGTCATTGAGTTTTGTATTGATTTTATTCCTGACTTAAGCCGATTGGTGTTCCTTAATCATGATAAGGGCAATCGATGGAAAAGGCACGCTAGAGGAACAAATAATATGTATGGACTTATTCTCACCAAGCACACCTACACAGCTTCTACAGAATTCCACCTTGGTGGCTCCGTATGGATGAACACAAGAATTTGCTACGCCCAAACACCTGAGCGGTCTGATGAGGATTACACGTGAACAAACCAGAGTTTCGCTAACTGTCTGCGTACATGCACCATGCATGCCACCTCTATTGAAGATGACCTGCATTTTGTCAGTCCCAGCTACTATCTTCAATATAATGACTTTCAAAGGGTACGAGATAAATGGTAATACATTTTACACGATTGCCCAAGATAAGAAGAGCACCAACCAAACATGTGTCCGCTGATGCAAAACCAAGACGGAAAGGAAACATATTATGGTTATATACAGGACATATAACTTGACTATCGACGGGTTTAAAGGTCCCTTTGTCGTGCAAATGGGTCAATATGACACGAGGCGGGTAACGAAAGCCCGCAGACGAATGACAACAAAGGATCTCAACAATCTTATGATGCAGACGAACCATTCGTCCTAGCCAATGATGGCACAGGTTTCTATGTGAAGGACATGTCTACCAAGCCAAGAAAAGAAAAGATAAGGAAGCGAATGTATCGCATTTATGAGCCAAAGCAGCATAGTTCTTTCTCGAAGAGAAACATCGGGAGTGGATGACAAGACAGCAAGTCAAGATTATGAAAAGTTTGATGAAATTGCTCCATTCACAAGTGAATATCAACGAAAGCATCCCGTTAAATGATGAAGATTTTCCATGGTTACGACGCAAAGGGACACACGCCAAGAAAAAGTTTCAAACCCAAAGATCTGGATGTGATCGGCTTCACTATCATCACTTTTTCCGTGGTTTCACACCCTGAGGGAAATGTCTGAATAGTTAGGGTTGTTGTGTTTTGGCATTTGAAACGCCAAGAAATTTTATGTGTAAACAAATTTTTTCATGCATTTACTGATTTTTTTTCCATTTAAATGACCTCAAATTGAAAAGCAATTCAAATGAACTCGTAAAAGGTTGAAAGTTGGCATGGTATCATAATTTCATATAAATAGCATGTGCAAGAAAGTAGAGAGTTATTACAAAACCGATGCACTTCGGTACAAAATGGACAATCTCTTTCAAGTATCGTGGTTTCCACTTAAAACTGAACTATTACAAAGGCATTTCATTTTTAAATAACCTAAGCATTACTAAATTGAATATAATGATAAAACACACTAATATTGAACATAAAAAGAATCACTCGAAAAACTTTTTTCAAAGTTAAGTTATTCACAAACTAGTGATTCACACAAATTTCAAATAATTCAAACTTTAAACTATTCAATTTGAAATCTACCGCACTAAGAGAAAGATTGTAATTTTGTACCTAAAGCAAAAATATTCACAAAGAAACTCTAAATACAAACAAAAACAACTCAAAAATAAAACAAAACAAAAATAAAGCAAAAGCCCGCCATCGGGCCAAAGCGGCCAATGCACCAGCGATAACCTTCATTAGCCAGATGCAGCCCATGAAGGTCCAAAGAGGGCCCACAAGGCGAGGGGACGTAGGCAAAGAGGGCCTGAATAGGAGAGGAGCTCGAGAGAGCCGCGACTGGGCTTATAAACCAGGCGGTAGCCTCGACTAGCGAGGTGGGACTAAACTTCAAGATCACATCGGCGCTTAAGATTACCTTTTAGATGTCGAGACAAACCGTACTAAAGGGGGGCCTTAGTACCTGTGTGCCACGACCCGCACAAAGGGGGTCGCTCTCGCTTGGCTAAATGACCTTTAGTACTGGTGGCACCAACCGTACTAAAGGTGCTTCTATATAACTAAACATCAAAATTTCGCCGCTTTCATCTCCTCTCGCTTCTTCTTCCGCACTGCCGCCGCCTCGCCGCCCGACCCCGCCGCTGTCGCCGCCTCGGCTGGCTTGCCTCGCCGGCCGCCACGCCCCTGCTGCCGCCGCTCGCTCCCCCTGCCATCGCCTTCCCTGTCACACGCCGCCACGCCTCTGCCGCTTCTGCCCAGACGTCTCGCCCTGGCCGTCGCCTGTTGCCGCCTGTCAGCCTGCCGCCACATACTTGCCGCCTCTCGCTTAGCCGCTGCAGCACACACACACATACATTGTTAGAATTGTTAGAATTGTTAGAAATGTTTGAAATTGTTAGATTTGTTAGAAATGTTTGAAATTGTAGAAATTTTTCTGTTTTTAGAAATAGTTAGAAATGTTAGAATTGTTAGATTTGTTAGAAATGTTTGAAATTGTAGAAATTTTTCTGTTTTTAGTTATAGAAATATATAGTTATAAAAAGTTAGAATTGTTAGAAATTTTTCTGTTTTTAGTTATAGAAATAGTTATAAAATGTTAGTTATATATATAGAAATGTTATAATTTTTTCCGTTTTTAGTTCTAAAATATTAGAAATGTTATAGAAATGTTATATATAGCATTGTTAGAAATGTTATAGAAATGTTAGTTATATATAGAAATGTTATAAATTTTAGTTATCAAAATCCAATCATTAAAAAATGTTACTTTTTGTGGGCATATAGCTAGTATTTGTTCTCGACGATGCCTGCCCGATCCTCGCTGGCCGATTGGCCTCATGCACGACGCCCAGCCAACCACCCATGTCCGGACTGGCTCCGCTGGCACCGGAGGTGCTGTTGAGGGCGCCGCTGACGAGGAACCCCACTGGTCCAATGGGCCGACCCTGATCTCTTGGTGGCGTCACAGGGGCCAGTTTCAAAGGGAGGGATTCTGCCCGGAGGTACGTCATTGCAGTCAGGAGGAGGACGAGCACGCCCATCGCTACATGGTTGTGTTAGAGGGCGCAGGTTCTCCAACACGTGGCAGATCTTCGGGATCTCACTTCACTATGATCCCGTGAGGGTTCTTCTTTGGGTGTCCACCGCCTCGCCGCCGAGGAACCGCGAGTGTCCTAGATTCTTCTCGTAGTATTCGATCTTTATTAGCTAATAGCCAGTGATGTACTTTTCTATATTATATATTATTCGAGACGATGTATTCGAGATTATATCTATTATTCTCGACGATGTATTCAAGATTATATCTATTATTCGACGATGTATTCTAGATTATATCTATTATTCTGGACGATGTATTCTAGATTATATCTATTCCGGACGATGTATTTGAGATTATATCTATTATTCGAGATTTGAATACTAAATTGTTTTATATTTCTTTTGGATTAGTTAACAAAAGCGGCGCATAATACCGATGAGAGGAGAAATGCACTGTTCGATATGATACGCAAGTATGATAATCAAAATGAAGAAGATTATGATGGTTCTAATTTCTAAACAACACCGAGAGGGTGATATGATATTCGATCACCATTTAAGTCATGAATGATTATGACGATGACGAAGAACATGATCCTCAAACAACAAACACCGACGAGGTATATATATATTTATATAGCAGGCATCCGGTGATCATCACATGTTTTAAATGTCTTGAAGATATATTAACTAATCGATTTGTTCTTTCAGCCATCCGGATCGAGCAAATCTTCGTAAAAATGATTTAAATGAGGCCCCAACAAAAAGTTGAAGCCGGGCGTAGTACAATATCGAGGCATGCACCGCACGCAAACCAATAGCGCCTAAGAAGATTAAGTAACGTTCGTTTCGTCAAGGCGGAGTTCTTGTGAAGGACCAACCCCATCAAACTTCAAGAATGGAGGCGCCAGAAGCCACGCCCAGATGTTACTTATGTCGACAAGAATCAAAAGATCTGCGGGATACTCTCATGGAACATTTCACCCTACCGATCATTTCACGTATGATGCAGAAAGTCAAAGAGGCTGCTCTTAAGATGATGGTAATGCATTCAAGAACTACAAGAATGGTGAATGGAACAAGTACGCAATGAGGAAGGAAGACTCCAGATTCAAGGGAACACCGAGAACCAACGGATCATTGGGCCGATTTCGTGAAATTCAAGGATCGGAATTAGCTAAGGAAACGAGAATAAACAAGAAGAATGCCAAAAGAAGGATAAGTTCCATAAGTGGGGCCAGTGGCTGCGCGTGGCAATGCCTAGTGGGATAAGTCCGAGAAAGAGATGGAGGATGCACATCCGTTACTTAAGAGCTGACCCAGTCGTGGACTTGGTTCTATGCGCATGGGGGAGTTGGACCGGAGACAGAAAACACGAGGCAAGTCTGAATTGAGCCGACGATGCGATACTTGTTGCAATAGAAGAGGCACGAACGGGGTGTTCCAGCCCAACAGAGAACGACGAGCTTATGCGTTCGGGAAATCCTGAACACCCGGAAGAACACGAGGCAAGGGCGCTTATTCCGTGGTATGAGGGTTTTAATCGAACACCACTACGTAACCTCAAGTAGAAAGAAGATTGTGGAGGAGAAGAAGAGGAAGATGGAGGAGGAGCAGAGAAGCGGGACTATGAACGCCTTCAAGGCCTAGAAGCAAGTCAAGCGGAATTGGCAAACAAATCCAGCCAACAGGAGCAGATCGACCACTTACCCATCAAAGGGTCTCTCAACAGCAGCAGTAGTAGCGGATGATCCAGATTGATAGCACCGCCCATCCATGCCGAGAAGCAGCGGGTTCCATTCCCATTGACCCAATGTTGGTAGATACCCCGTGGATGACATCACGGAGAACACTAATCGCGAGCTACACTACAAAATGAAGAACATATCGATGAAGGTGGCGGACGGCTCGCTTTCACAAATCCTCCCGAGGCAACCTTCCATGGCAAACCTTACATGCGGGCTATGCTCGTGTCGGGTTGATGATGTGCCGACCCATATTCGGGCTACAGCTTGACATTGCTGAGGTGACGGCGAGCGCTTTCGAGAGGCCAAACATCGATCATCCTATGGAAAAGGATTGCATCATCTTCCAAGGCCACCCACACTGGTCACCCGAGTCCTCGTCAAGTCCGCCACCGAGTGCAGACCGCCTCCAAGTCCGCAAAGTGTCAGACAATCCTCCTCCTCCAAGTCCGCAAAGTGTCGACAATCCTCCAAGTCCACACAGCCGACGCCCACTCCTCCTCCAAGTCCGCACAACTGCCACTACCTCCGCCCAACCTGTCTACCATCTCCGCCAAGAATCGCAGAGACACCTCGCAGCTCAAAGGAATCACGAGTAGGTAGTACAGCTGGAAGTACAGCGGAGGCAAGCTATAAATATGGTCCAAGCCTCAAGCCTCTTCCGCAGAGGTCTTATGACAAGTCCGAGGAGGAAATCAGCCATATCAAGGCCGAGGTGGAAGCCCATTTTGCACCAACCGCCACCGCCGCTAAGGGAGAAAGTGCTCGAGGAAACGACACCACTTCATTCAGATGGCTCAACCACTAGCCTCGCTGGACACGCATACTATGAGCGCCACATCAGAAGTTAAATCGCACGCTACAAAGAGGCGCTAGCACGCCACATCGATCGAGCAAACAAGAAGTAGCTGCCAAAAATGCGGAAAACCATTCCCAACTGGGAGAAGAAGTAAGCGCGATCCCCTCACTTGTTGTGCCAACAACAAAAGATAGACGCGCCTCAATATTATTGTGGGCAAACAAGGCATGTTCCCGGTGGTCAATGGTAATAACGAGGAGCATATAATGCAGGCTGAAATTCTCAACATCATCTGTTGGACTACCCTCGAGATCGAGCCCATGCCTTTGCTTAGAGAGGATGAAGTAAATGGCAATATGTCCAGGGCCAACCTTGGTCGCGCGCACAAGGTCAAGAACCTCCCAACGAGAATGTATGAATTGCATCAATGGTACATGAACATGACCAAGATTTCACATCGAGTGTCCTCATTGTGAATGTCAAGGAGGACCATTACTACCATGAGAAAGTGGGTCCGCTGAGTATGTAGAACTGTTTCGTTATACAATAAGGAAGCACTCGACAAATCTATCGTCACTGCTATTGTCTCGTAAGTGATTTCTTTCTATAATTTAAGTCTCGCTAGCTGTAGTGATCCTTTTGAGATCAATCATTACCTGTAATTATCCTCACTATATTCTTTTCTCGTGGTATTATGGTGATGAAGATATATGAAATGAAAAAGGTGGACGCTATGGCATTGGGTTCATTGACCCAAACACCGCTAATGAATTCACATGGAACATAAATGAACACCATAAGGAAGTAGAAAGCAGCATGCTAGAGTTCTTGAAGCGCCTCAAATACAATGAAGATATACTACTTCCTTACCACTTTGGGTGAGTCACACTGTCTTTGTACTACAAATTCTCTGTTTACTAGCTATAGCTACATGTTTTGCTAACATATGCCCGCTTAATTAAGACATGTAAACGTGTTCGCATATGCAGATTTCACTCGGTCTTGTGTATCATTAAAGGATTGAACGCTTGAAGCATCGACTCACTAGTCTCAAAAAACTGACTTTAACATCTTGTATGGGATAGTCAATGTAATTTCAATCATTATTAACTATATATCTCGCCTATTTAGTTCGGTCATTTCATGATATGAACTATTTAATAACCCCTTTATTCATTTTCTTTGTCGGTAGGGCTTGGGCAAGGTTCATCGCCACGCCTGTAATGGAAACAAAAGCTTGAATGGTTTCACCCAAGGTAAGTAATTATAGTACTAGCTAGCTAGCTAGCTAGCTGCCATCTCTTTAATTATCATGCTTGATTAATTTTATCTGATCAAATTCCATTCTAAAAGGCCTCAAGCAAAGCAGGGTACTCGATCTGTGTGCATTCTCTGCTTATAGAATATTCGCATGATGGCGTCCAAAGGAGCAGATCTCAAAGACAGCAATGGGTATGCTTGTTTAACACTATTCACAATTTTTACACCATTATCGATATCTAGCTAGTCACACAACTAATACACATGCATATTGATCTCCTTCTTAATTCAAAGAGGTGCGGAGAAGCTCAGAAACGGAGCACGAGAAGCACATCAAGAGGAAATAGCGGATTTTTGTTTCGACGAGGTCATAAACCAATGGAGAATTCTATTACCCGCCACTCCCAATGAAAACCACTTTCAATTGTCATCGTGTTCAAGGCACCAATTAGACTGGCTCAAGGCAACATTCATATGTAAGAGAAATTGTATATATCTGCATATGTGTGTATGTGTGAATTAATTAATATGGTGGTTTAATTTGTGAGACATTGATGTGATATATATATATGCATGATTGGTTCTACTAGATATATATATATATATATATATATATATATATATATATATATATATATATATATATATATATATATGCATAACGTACAATGTGTAGTATCGTAAAATACCAGCAAACTAAAAGAATTAAATGGAAGCACAAAATTAAATGAAAAGAAATCATAAAACTAAAACTCAATTAAATAGTACCGGTTGGTGTTACCAACCGGTACTAAAGGCCTGTGTCAACAGGCAAGGCTAGTGAAAACAAAGCTAGCACCGTTCGTGCTGAACCGTGCTAAAGGGGGGGCTTTAGTGACCACTAATTAGTGCCGTTATGTAACCGCACTATAGGCCTTTACGAACCGGTGCTAATGCCCGTTCTGCACTAGTGTTTCGAAGTTTTGCCCCAAAGTGTGCTACCAGTTTGTGTTAGTGGACTAATGAGAATTTCACTTAATTTCATACTATGCTAACCTAGCATCGTTAACATTAGTTAACATATGTCTTTGAACCTCGAACTAAATTAACAGTCTTGGGGTTCAATATAGTACTGTTTCACATTTCAGTAGCTCTCTGATCTCAATAACACTGTTATGTACTTTGATTTCAAATGATCCACATTTTTTATAACAAGGTATCTTAAACTAGCTAGCTTGCTGACCAATTAGCCCATCTGTACTTTCAGAGATCTTAGAAAGCTGATTATATCAGCTATGGAAGGTCTATCTTGGTTCTGGTTTCTTGCAGCGGTTGCTATTTCAATGCATCCGTTACTTGTTCGGTCTGTTGAAAAGTGGGTCCTTACCCCACCTGGGTATCCAACTTTGAAGTACCTACATTTAACAAATTTCAATTATTTGTGGTATCTCTACAATCTTATGGTACCATTTTCTAGTTCAAAGTCGATGTTAGATCGGTAGTGTTTGTTTGCCTCAGCATCATACGCAAAGTAGCAAACAAATCCACCCAATGCAGAAATATATGAAACCGATATTGTTTAAAGTAGATATATGTTATTTATATTTTCCATCCCATAATTTTGTTGTGGTTTTAGTTCAAAGCCACGATAAGAATTATGGGACGGAGGGAGTACTATACGATGGAACAAACAAAACATATGCATGCTAAATATTGTTGTTGTTCGACTAGTGAGAGATATCATCCTTACATTCTTCTTATGTAGGTACGCTTAAGGCCCCGTTACTAATTCTGTGATTATGACACTAAGACTATATATGTCACTCTTAATGAACTTCTGTTATGTTCTTTGCATTCTGAGCGACATATCCTCCGCAAAAAATAGCATAGTGTGTTGCATTATGACACAAATTAAGTAGGATGCAATGATAGGAAACTGTAAGTAGTGGTTCCATTGAACCATAACTTACGGTGTTCCAAAATGTTCACCCGAGTACGCGAGATTCCATTTGATCTTGACAAACCAAAATCAGTAATTTTTGGAATCATATGATCATCTAGTAATATATTTTCTGGTTTAAGATCCATATGAACATTTGTTTTTCCTTGTGAAGATAACACAGACCCTTGCAAATTCCGGTGAATATTTGATAAAGTCTTTCCCATTCAAGTCCACCAAATTCATCTGTACAAGGAAAAATATATATAAAGAAGTAAGGAGTTATGTTAAACTACATACGAGCGATGATACACCTTTAATACAAGTTTGTCACAATTCTGGGTCATATGAAAGCTGAGCACTAATCAAGGCAATAAAGTAAAGATGTAAAAGCAAGAGCGGCATAAAATGGAATAAGAAGACTGTACCTGTAATATGCTTATCTAGACTTCCACCACGGATGTACTCAAACAGAGCAATCTTTCATTTATGTTGACCAAGGTGCCATTTATCGATTTCTTGTGTGTATTAGAGCAGAAGCCAAGAAACCGGACTATATTTGGATGACTAGTGTTCATCAGGCTCTTAATCTCACGATGAAATGACTTGTCATCCACTGTGTATACGTTCATATAGATCCTCTTCACAGCAACAATAATCTCTTTCCGAAGTTCGCCTGCTAGTAAGCATTTGAATGATGCTCAGCTCTACAGTACCAAAACAAAATGGCCAAATTCTGCTTCTAGTTGTGATATTTGACTTGGCTCAAGATCTTTAGGTATTTGTTAAATGATAAACTGTACCATGTAGACCTCTCCAAATCCACCTTTGACCAATTTTGTTCTCGCCGAGAAATCCTGATGCGCTTTAACAGTGCTAATGGCAGATCATTGGGTTCCTCTTCTCGGTTAAGTATACTTCAGCATACTTTCATCCTCCATTTGAAACTAGAGAATGGAAATGAAAATTATTAACAATTTTCTAGCACCATATACACACACACTAATCATGACTGCTAGCTCTTCCAATTTCTCAAGAAATATAATGGAGGAGAGCGGAGAGCAAATCAAATTACCTTAGGAAATCAGCACCTGTTAGGAATGAATCACGCTGGCCAGGAAAGAACACTTGTGTGTGGGCTTCACGAAGCCTCTTATATGTCTGTGGGCTTAACGAAGTCCTCTTATCAATTCCTTACAGACTGGGCTTCACGGTCAACACCTACCGCTGTCAAGTCCACACCTACCGCCCAGTAAGCACATCAATAGATTATTTCGACAATAATTGAAGCTTCAGGGCAGTGCCAAAATGAAAACAACCGAAGCAATATGATCATGGCTGATGCAACTTTGAAGGAAGACTTTGTAATCCAACAAAATTCTTCCATTAACAAAGTAGTTGTTTCCACATCAAAATCGCTAAAACTAATCCCCTAGTCCCCACATGCATATGTCACACGAAAAATATATACTACTTTTGTCCCGGAGGATATTATTTCAGTCCACCGCAGGAGACGCCGAGCTAACCTGGTGAGGTGTGAACGACATGTTGAAAGTTGGGAATACCAACATATCGCCCACGGTGGACTCTTCGCTCAGCCACCGTTGAGAGTCGACAAGAAAAGTGTCGCCGGCCTTGGCCCTCCTCCTCCCGGTGCTGCTGGCCGTGAGCAGCATGGGAAGGTAGCCAGTTCTCCTCCGCCAAGTAGGTGTAAGATTAGGTTTAGGACTGAGTCTAGGTTTGCCTCTATGGCGCTGATGTGATGTCGAGTTGGAGCTTGCCCAGCGCTCTCGAGCAGCGCCTGGCGGCTGGTTCTCCCCGAGGTGAGCTTCCATGGTGGAAGACGACAGGTGGTAGATCTGGTGATAGCTCCCTAATAAGCTCAATCTTTCCTCGATCCGGAGGATCTCCGCTTTGTTCCATTTGTTCGTCATTGTCGGGAGATGGGGATGTAAAGTGGAAGAGGTGGAGCGCGTTTGTTTCGATTGGGTTTGCATATTCTCATCGGTGCTTGAGTGGAGCTACGACGCCCATCGAGCTGCCGGTTCCCGACGCCTCGGTGACCTTTCCGCCGGGGCGGCCTGGTGAAGCCATGCTGGCTTCGCTCTTCCTCCCGCTTGATGCTATTTGAGAGATGATGTTCGACTTACCATGGAGTCCTCGCCTCCATCTTTGTCCGGAGATGGAGTAGTGCGGTCCGGTGATCCTAAGTGGCCACGCCCCCGTGATGGCCGGATCGATCTACGCTGAGTTTTGTATTGACCCGATTGTAATCTTAATCATGGATGGGGTCCTGCTTGTTAGTTTCAGGACTATGATGTAAATTCCTTTCTTTTGAGTCCCGTATGAGCTCACATCGCAGCCGCCGAGCTAATGGATGCTCGGGTCCTTCCACTTTCTCCGTAAAAAAACATATCGCCCACGGGTGTCGCCATCTCGTAGTGTAACGATGGTGGTCCAAATGGCGAACTTACTAAGACCCTTTTTTATCATGGGCCTCATAGCGCGAGGACTATGTGGTCTAGGCCAAGCGCCGAGAGAGTTTTTTTTGAAAAAGGAGGATGTACTTCGCCGTGATCCGGATGATGCATGCAACTACATTATTAATTAATCCCAAATACCTTACAAGGTAATACATAAGAAAGCGTCATCATCTTGACAATGCGCTGCTATCTTTATCCCTTAATGAAGGGTTGCCAATGTCCGAGCCTAATACCAATAGACATCGCACCAAACCCTAATAACTAAAGCCGGATGCCCCATCCAAGCCACTATCTATACTGGTCACACACCGTCCGCACACTCCTAGTAAGCACCGCACGCAAGGGCCGCCACCTTAATCTTCTATCGATCCATCCTCGAGCAGAACCGATGCATCGACTTTACTAGGCCTCTCTCGCCATCGATGCCACCACAACGCCGCATAACGCCGCTTCATGTGCGTAGTCCGGCTAACCCGCATGGGACGCCGAGCTCTCCATCGCGCCACGACCCGCCACGCCGGCGAAGATGAAAACCCACACCGACTCTTGGCCCTTCCAATCAGCACCGCTTCCAAAACGATGCCCTCAAGAGGGAGAACGACACCATAATTTCTGTCATCATCCAACTGTGGAGACGCAAATCTAGGGTTTCCAAGCAGATGCTCTTGAGGAAGAGGGCACGCCAATTGCAGCTGCCCATGAACACGAAGTCGTGCCCACGACCACTTAGCTCTCTCGACGGTGCCTTCAAGAAGGACACGAACATGAGCGTCGCGCCTTAGGGTTTCACCCGAGAAGCCGTGGAGTGGTAAAAGGGGGGACCTTAACGACGCTCCAGAAGATAAACGGCACCTCGGCGTCCGCCGCCACACGGTCGGTAGGATCCAACCAGGAATTATCCTAATCTGAATCCCTCCTCCCGCATCGCCTCCCCATCCGCGATCGGCAAGCAAGACAGCCATGTCCGCTATGACGGATCGCACGATGTGTATTGAGGAAGAAGCACTGACGCCGCTGGCAGCCGAGACAACTAGCCTCGACACCAACCCGCCTGTGGATCGCCGCCATCCGCAGATCCCCAGATCCCCGCCTGCCCGCCACGGACAGGAGGCCCACCGTGGCTGCTGGCCCCGGATCCAAGGCCTCCACCCTAGATCAAGAGGAGCAGCGAGCACTGCCACCACACCGCCAAGTCCAGATCTAGGCCGCCATGAAACAAATTGGCACCGCCAGCCCAGATCGATCACACCGAGCTGTGGAGCCCCACGTGACCCTTTGACCTGCGGAGAGGAGGAGTCCGCTGGCCACGGCCAAGACGCAGTGCTAATCCCGCGCTTACCACCGGCGCGACGGCGGGAGGGAGAGGGGGGTGACTCATGCGGTTAGGTGGAGCCCTAGGTCGCTTCTTCCCTTGCATTTGTCTCTGATGGACATGACAATTGTTGATCGCTGGAGGCCTTTTGTGTGGCTTGTGTGTTTTCCGCTTACATCCTTTCGCTGAACCATTTTTATTTGGTACCCTTAGCTTCTGGGTTGTTTTACAAATTTTACGGTAGTCCCGAAGTTTTGTCTTGAGTCAAACAATCCTATGTTTGATCAAGCTTATAATTAAGATATCAACATATACATTAAAAATATGGGTCACAATGAATAGTCATGCCTCATCTCACATAGATCTAGTGGAAGGTGGTTCTAACGTAGCCACAGGAACAAAATCAGGCAGACCTACCATTGATAGAAATTGGAAACCAAATCATGAATAGAAAAGATATTCATTTGAAACAAGTACTAGCGGCCAAGCCAACCAACCCAAGGCAAACATGACACCCGACTCGACACCAGTTAATTAATTCCTAATAATGCATCGACCGACTAGGCTATCATGTCCTGTCACCGACAGCGGGTATTGGTTTCATATGTACTAACTTATAACTGCTAGTTTAAGCACCTTACTTAACTCTAACCTGCTTTAACATAAGCTACATGCCAACCCCCTCCCCGCCACCTCACCGACACCAGTTAATTAATACCAAATAATGCATCGACGGACTAGGCCATCATATCCTGTCACTGACAGCCGGTGATTGGTTTCATATCTACTAACTTATAACTGCTAGTTTAAGCACCTTACTTAACTCTAACCATCTCGCACAGACTAGCTCTTCTTCCTCTTCGTCCACACCCCAGCAGTTGCCACACGGTCAACATTGCCACCACATCCCTGCCGCTGAACATCCCGATGCTGTCCCGCTGCATCCAAGCTTCTACCTACAGCCTTCCGGTGAGTACTGTCGCGGTAACCAGCAGTTTCAATGTTATTATGTGATACGCATGGATCCTGCTCAGAGTGTAGTACATTCAATATTTCAACTCTTCTGATGTGCTTTTTCTTTGCCTCTAACGTGAATTTTACCTTTCTTTTTTTTCTGATAGTCGCAAACGAACCAAGCGCGATTAGCCATCTACCACAAGCAGTATAAGAAGATTGCATACAACTCTGGTAGGATATACAGTCCACAACAGCATGGATTTTCGACTCCATGTGCTTGAAACTGTTACAAACAGTTTTTCCGATGAGAAAAAGTTGGCAGTGGTGGCTATGGAGCTGTTTACAAGGTACACACACACTACTATACCCGGATTAAAGTTGTAAGCTATTTGACGGTTGGAATTCCACACGGATGGATCACATCAAAGCATAGACGAACGCATGAAAAACTATTGCCAAAGACACCTGTCGAGCCATTAAATTTCCTCTTTCTTCTCAACTTTGCACAGCATACAATGTTAACTATCTGGTCTATATCTATAGCCACCACCATCATACACAAGTCCTAGTTTGACTCAAACTCGCTAACACTCAAAGGTGCTACACAAAATGGACTGATGTATTACACCTAACCTCATCACAAGGCCAGCTTGATTAATCCTTACTCTTAACATGTCCTACTAGAAGTGGATTAGAGCACTGGTGCCTCTATATTCAAAAATAATTTAATAATTCAAAAAGAAGTCAAGAAAAATCTAGATCTATTCTTAAACCAAATATGACTAGGTATTGTACTATATAAAAAAATTGGCCAAGGAATAATTATCGTTGACTTCAGGGCAAAAAACAAATTTATGACGACAATATAGCATGAATAGTACTTGTATCTAGCATTTTGGGAAAATCTTTGACCCCGGATACAATAAAAGTCATTTCCTATTTAATCTTTTTATACGAGTGCAATACTTGGTCATGTTTGATTCCATAAAAAGTTCTGGGAGTTTTTGACTTTTTTTAGTTACTAAATTATTTTTGAATATAGGGGGGCGTAGCACCCGAGAGCTCCTATGAATTTTCTTTGCTCTAGCGCTGGCGGAGCGTGAATCGAAGAGGCTAGTCTGATCAGATGCGCCGGAGGATTATTAGAGCAATTAGCAAAATGATAAGCATACTTGACAAATTTCCTCTAGGAAAGGGGGGGGGTAATAAAAACTTTCATATAAAGTGCATTGAATACTATGAGAAGTTTGAATCCTTATGATTGTTTTGAGATATGAAGATGATGATATTAGAGTCATGCTAGTGAGTAATTGTGAATTTGAGAAATACTTGTGTTAAAATTTGTGAGTCCCTGTAGCATGCACATATGGTGAGCCGTTATGTAACGGGTTGGAGCATGAGATATTTTTTATTGTCTTCCTTATGAGTGGCGGTCAGACTAGCAGTGGTCTTTTTCCTACCAATCTATCCCCTAGGAGCATGCGCTAGTACTTTATTTCAATGACTAATAGATTTTTGCAATAAGTATGTGAGTTTTTATGACTAATGTTGAGTCCATGGATTATACGCACGCTCACCATTCCAAGCTTCTCTAGTGCCGCGCAACTTTCCCCGGTACCATACACCCACAATATATACCTTCCTCAAAACAGCCACCATACCTACCTACTATGGCATTTCCATAGCCATTCTGAGATATATTGCCATGCAACTCTCCACCGTTCTGTTTATTATGACATGCTCCATCATTGTCATATTGCTTCGCATGATCATGTAGTTGACATCGTAACTGTGGCAAAGCCACCGCTCATAATTTTTCACATGTCACTCTTGATTCATTGCATATCCCGCGATGGAGATCAAGGTGTCGCTACCGGTGGCGATGGTAATCATGATGGTGCTGCAGAGATGGAGATCATGAAGCACAAGACGATGATGACCATATCATATCACTTATATTGATTTGCATGTGATGTTTATCTTTTATGCATCTTATCTTGCTTTGATTGACGGTAGCATTATAAGATGATCTCTCACTAAATTATCAAGAAGTGTTCTCCCTGAGTATGCACCGTTGCCAAAGTTCGTCGTGCCCAGACACCACGTGATGATCGGGTGTGATAAGCTCTATGTCCATCTACAACGGGTGCAAGCCAGTTTTGCACATGCAGAATACTCAGGTTATACTTGACGAGCCTAGCATATGCAGATATGGCCTCGGAACACGGAGACCGAAAGGTCGAGCGTGAATCATATAGTAGATATGATCAACATAAGATGTTCACCATTGAAAACTACTCCATTTCACGTGATGATCGGTTATGGTTTAGTTGATTTGGATCACAAGGAAATACGGACCGAGCCTGGGTGCGCGGAGGATCAACAGCTCTGTAAAATCGCGCTGGGGGCCTTATTTGCTGCGGAGATTCATATGCTCCCCTTGATGGAAGCTAGAGTCACCGACGACACGCTGACTCGGCGAAGAGTACGGCTGATGCTGTGGAGTTCTTCAAAGATCAGGTGAAAAGGAGGTGGAGAAGCTTTTTGGTCGCACCATGCTCCCGCCACCCGCTGTCGTTAAGGATAAGATGACTGCTGGCGGAGCTTCACAGCTGTCCGGCTTGTGATGCGGTTCAATAGACCATTTGGTCAAGGCCTAAGACGGACAACTACTATGCAATAGTTCCTGGGGCCGCCTCTGATCGATGCCATGAGGCGGTCGGCATGCATAGAGGGTGCTGGATGGCCCTTGCCCGAGAAGCATATGGGACGGATATGGACGCCACTATGATGTAGCAATGTTGGTTTGCGCATACAATGTGGTGTTCGTGGAAAAATGTGCTTAATCACTCTTTATCCATCCGCAAGGAGGTGATCGACGTCAACTAGGCAGACTATATATAGCTGACTTTCGCTTAGCTGCGGATTCTAACGTTGGGCTTATGTATCCCCGGTATCAAGGCACCAACACAGTATGTACCTGGCCGAAATGGCCTTTGTTGCGGAGGAACTCGAGATTCCAAAGAGTCGTCGAGTGGTCGACCAGTCTCTTGTGGTATCATGACAGTAGCCGCTTTCTACTGAGGTGCTCATCCGAATAACCAGGCACAATAGTTCTCCTTGGCCACCTTAGCCGATTGTACGGAACGTTAGGAGCCGGGCAAACCTAACATTTGACCAAAGACATGATTCAGAGCTGATGCATATAAGGCCAAACTCGTGACGCCGAACACTCCCGAAGGTATTCGGACTTTATAAAAGATGATGAGCTCAAGAATGCCCATTCATTATAAACCCTATATTTTTAGGTACGTGCATTAATCTGTCATGGCGAAATGCCAAAAATGGCAGTATCCTCTGTGGGTATGGAACCCATGGGATGGTTAAACAAACAAGAGGCAATAGAAAAGGTTTACACAGGGGCTTAATCGAAAAAGAAACCGGTTGAACGGGGACCTACTGCACGCTCCGCGCTTTTGTCTCCGCAGCGCCTCGAAGGGTATCGCGCGAAGGCCGATGATCAGGAAAAGGGCAACATAGGGGAGTGCAACGAAGTATGCGGGATAGTAAGGATGTGAGATGCTGCCGCTAATAAGGTTGAGCCAAGTGTGGGCCTTATATTAGCCCTCGTGTCCACTATAGGATTATATATACAGCTCTGGTTTGATATGGGCTGCTGGACCCCCTAGAGGTCATTATAGTCCGCCGCTAGGGCCGTCACAGATTCCTCCGCGTGAAGAGTGCTCTGTTATTCCGCTTAATGGTGATGATGCTGCATGGACCGGCACTTAAGTGTAAGGAGTGCGGATGCGTTGAATCCAAGCAATGCTTTATAGCTGCTTTGAAGCGATGATGAAGACTAGTTCTTCGCTCGAGTTTCACAGAGCCAATGTTACCCAAAGATGACGGAGCCCCTCTGTAGGCTTCAACGGGTATCACCCTTCAAAGGTGGGTGCTGATTCGGATGAGTCTATCCTCATGCGGACAGTCCTCATATATTAAATTGAGACTGCCAATGAGGACATGAGTGAGATGGTATCCGCCGATTATTGGGTCAAGCACCACGCTGATCCTTCGCACCAATACTAGTTCGCCGCCCGTGCGATCGTGATCGCATGAGACATCCAGAGTTAGGTGTGGGTACGATGGGCTCTATATCACGATGGGCGTGTTCGCGCCTGTTTTACCTCTCGTGAGCAGTGTTCGTGGCGAGGTTATCCTCGCCTTCACTTCGTGCTTCGTGGGATATGCCCGTGTAAACCGCGGAAGTTTAACCCGCCGAGACGACTTTATAACCCGCCCGAGCTTGGCGGTTCACGGATACCCGCCGGTCTTGGCGGTTCATTCAGAATTGGCGGCGGGTCGATGGATGACGAGGCCCATGGCCCGTATGGCGTTCTTAATGGTGGGCCGGTTTATGAGGAAATAAGGACTATTCTCTCCCAAAGGAAGCAAGACTAGGACTTGTAATAGAGTAATCCTAATCCAACACTAGTCATGTAAACCCCCCTTCAACATATATAAGGAGGGGCAGGGCCCTAAAGAGGGACAAGTTAAGCAATAATCTCTAGGGCTAGACACAACTAAAGGAGAGCCGGTTTACGGCACTCCTCGTGATGATAATGAGACCTAGCCTCAAACAGCATGTAGGGTTTTTACCGATGATGTTTCTCGGGCCCGGTTGTCTAAAGCCTTCTCGATTCCGCCAACCCCTCTCAAGCTACCACATAGATGCTATTCGCGACTAAGTCCTGACACTAGGACATCTGCCGTGACAAAACCACGGCCGTGAATCATATAGCAGATGATAGATATGAGTTACGGCCTCCGCAGTCCTCTGCTATAGGTCGTTGAAGCCTTGACCGCCATCTGACCTGGTTCTTCACTTCGAGCTACTCTTCCATCACCACTACCGTGAACATAAGATGTTCACCATTGAAAACTACTCCATTTCACAATGTTTTTATGCAGGATAATTATTTATGACAAAGGTATTATACCGCGACATGAAGCGCCAACAGTATAATTTTGCAGTGGCGTTTCCGGCCATGCTGCTCAACGAATACACATGCAAATCGCCGCCCCCGCTGATTAGTAGACATGTGAATTTGGTATTCGTTCGATATTTTGATAAGATGTATGTTTTAACCTCTAGTGGTGTTATGTGATGATCTATTATAAGAGTTTGTCCAGCTTGTCCTTGCTGCTAAAAAAGGAGATGCACTTTATTTATGCTTGTTACAATTTATCCTATCACAAAACTATCTGCTACCACTTCACTTATTTTAGTACTTGCAGAGAATACCTTGCTGAAAACCACTTATCATTTCCTTCTGCCTCGTTGGGTTTTACACTCTACTTATCTAAAGGACTACGATAAACTCTTACATTGTGGTCATTAGGGCGCCCCACCTGACTTGGGGCAAGGCACCCTCCTGGCTTTGGAGGGAGATATTTGTGATTAAGCTGGGAACGGCACCTCTCACACACTGATTTCGCCATGGCTGGCATCCATCATCCGCTTGATCAGGAGTAGCTACTCGGGCATGAGCTCACTAGGCCACATTCCGACTATGAACCCCTTCATAGCCGCCTAGCCACCAGGAGTTCAACCAACTGTTTCAATCGGGTGTTCGCCAGATACTGGGACCGCAACAGCTTCTCCGCGAGTTCCGCCTCCCCGGCACTGTGAGAACTCCCAAGGCCTGATATGCTGGGTGTGAAGATCTCACAATGCCTTGGGAGTATTCGAATGAGGCAAAAGAAACGCCTCCTCCACATGTTTGCTGGTATAAAGAACTTCACCCGCTGCTATCTTCTTACCATCTCCACAAAGCTTTCTGATTCGCCTTGAAGGGCTCTCTTCGCAAGCTTGGCCTCTTGGCCTTCAGATCATGCTCCACGGACTATCCTACCGAGGTCCTCAACCTCCGCTGTACCCTCACCACTTTTGCCAAGGCCCTACATTCCGAGGTCAGCTTAGCCTTCAGGCCGCCATGCAGGCGCCTGCTACAGCCTCACTATAGTTAGTTGTTGTAATCCACCAATTCTACTATCTCGAAAAATATAAGAACGGGAATTATTTACCCTTGCCTCTACGCCCCTCCGAGGTCGAGTTTCCCCATACCGCCCAACACCTCGCAGTACGGCAAAGAGCAGCAAGCAAAGACAACCGCTTATTCAAAAATAACATTTTATGGATGACCGCGTGAATACTCATCTTCGCCTTAAGAGCCACGCAAACAGAGTATCAGGCAACCACCCATCGGGTGGCACTGCACATTTACTACATACCGAAGCCCGTTAGGAGGCTGGTAAGCTTCTGCTAGTCCGCCTTGGCGGATAAACTCGAATCACCCCACTTATAGAGGCGGTGCCTTCATCCTGTGGGAAGGCCAAAGCTCTTCTAGCAGACTGGCCAGTCTCAAGAATACGCATTTGCTCGCTTCTCCCAACAGGGGTCACGAGTCTCGGGAACCATCAAGGTTCCATCAGGTTGCTGAGAGCCCGCTGGCCGTGGCTCTCGCCGACACGGATCCGCATGAACCGCATGTCCGGACGATCGGGACTCCCGCCTTGGGGCGCCCCCGTCACGCCCGGAGCCTTTGGGACACACTGTACGTCCCGCGGTTTAATGAGTGTGGCTGGCCGGAAGCGAATTCATCTCCGAATTACTCAGGACCCAGAGGAGGATACTCTTGCTGTATCCCCGGGCTGGACGCATATATATGTTCCCATTATTACATACAAAAATCGTGAAGTGTCATGCGATAGAATGCGCAGGTACCACGACGTTAGCTAGTCACTGGCAGCCATCACCCTTCTGAAGGAAATACATGATAAATGTTTATCATTCATGCTAGAATTGTATTAACCGAAACATGATACATGTGAATGCATAGACAAACAATATGTCACTAGTATGCTTCTATTAGACTAGCTTGTTAATCAAAGATGGTTATGTTTCCAACCATGAACAAAGAGTTGTTATTTGATTAACAAGGTCACATCATTAGTTGAATGATCTGATTGACATGACCCATTCCATTAGCTTAGCACACGATCGCTTAGTATGTTGCTACCGCTTATCCATGACTTATACATGTTCCTATAACTATGAGATTATGCAACCCTGCTAACGGAGGAACACTTTGGTACTACCAAACGTCACAACGTAATCGGGTGATTATAAAGGAGTACTACAGGTGTCTCCAAAGGCGATGTTGGGTTGGCGATTTAGATTAGGTTTTGTCACCCGATGGAGAGGTATTCCTGCCCTCTCGGTAATACACATCATCAAGCTTGCAAGCATTACAACTAATGAGTTAGCTGAGATGATGTATTACGGAACGAGTAAAGAGACTTGCCGTAACGAGATTGAACTAGGTATTGATACCGACGATCTCTGCAAGTAACATACCGATGACAAAGGGAACAACGATGTTATGCGGTCTGACCGAAGATCTTCAGAATATGTAGGAGCCAATATGGGCATCCAGGTCCGCTATTGGTTATTGACCGAGACGTGTCTCGGTCATGTCTACATTGTTCTCGAACCGTAGGGTCCGCACGCTAAGGTTTCAGGATGTTATATTATGAGTTTATGTATTTTGATGTACCAAGAAGTTCGAGTCCCGATGTGATCACGGATGACGAGAGTCTCAAATGGTCGAGACATAAAGATTGATATATTGAAGTATTTGAGTTCGAATGGTTCCGTGAAATCGATTTTAATGAACTGTTATGGGCCTTAGTGGGGCCATGAGGAGAAGAGGAAGGGCCGGCCAGGCAGGCCGCGCCCCCCAGTCCTAATAGGACAAGGAGAGGGGCGCGCCTCTCTCTCTTCCCTCCCCAACCTACCCAACTAGGGGGGAGTCCCACTCCCGGGAGTAGGACTCGCGCCTCCAAGGGCCGTCAGCCCCCCTGCTCCTTTATATATACGGGCAAGGGCACCCAGAACACACAAGTTGATCTACGGATCGATCCCAGCCGCAGCGCCCCCTCCACCATATTCCACCTCGGGCTTAGGCGGCCTCGCTACCAGAACATCAAGATCGCCACCACGCCGTCGGTCGATGGAACTCTCCTCCCTGCTCTACCGGATTGAGCCCAGGAGCGCCATCGAGCTGTACGTGTGTCAAGAACTCGGGCCGAGTAACGCCGATCTCGGATCGCGAGGAGAACGTGACGATCGCTCGCCGGGTTCACCGACAACACTCTCCCCTCTGCTGCTATGCATCACCATGATCTTGCGGTAGCGAGGAAATTTTGAAATTACTACGCTCCCCAACAAAGGGCATCGAGCCTAGGTTTTATGGTTTGATGTTTTGCACGAGTAGAACACAAGTGAGTTGGGGTATAAAGTCATACTACCTACCAGCATGTCATACTTTGTTCAGCGGTATTGTGAGATGAAGCGCCCGACCGACATTACGCCAGACGCTGCGAGACTGGTTTCACCGCCACGGCACTCGCTGCTTAAAGGTGATCGCGGGTGTCCGCTCTCTCACTTTAGTTGAACTGAAAGTATACGCCCGTCCTTGAGAAGGTTAAACGGAGTCTATTTGACGGTATCGCTGTGGTTTTGATGCAGGTGAGATTGGTTCTGCTGCCCGTAGCAGCCACGAAAATTTGCAACAACAAAGTAGAGGACGCCTAACTTGTTTTTGCAGGTCATGTTTTGTAACCGGTTATCGGCAAACGGCAGGAGCCATATGGTTGTCGCTTATTGTATGAAATGCAATCGCTGTAATGCTTTACTTTATCACTAAGCTGTAGCGATAGTCGAGAAGCATAAGATTGGCGAGACGACAACGATGCTACGATGGAGATCAAGGTGTCGCTACCGTGACGATGGTGATCATGATGGTGGCAGAGATGGAGATCACGATGATGACCATATCATATCACTTATATTGATTTGCATGTGATATGGATCAACATAAGATGTTCACCATTGAAAACTACTCCATTTAGTTGATTTGATTTGATGTGATCACTTAGATGACTAGAGGATGTCTGTCTAAGTGGGAGTTCTTAAGTAATATGATTAATTGAACTAAAATTTATCATGAACTTAGTACCGATAGTATCTTGCTTGTCTATGTTTGATTGTAGATAGATGGCTCGTCTTTGTTGTTCCGTTGAATTTTAATGCGTTCCTTGAGAAAGCAAAGTTGAAAGATGATGGTAGCAACTACACGGATCGGGTCCGTAACTCTGAGGATTATCCTCATTGCTGCTGAGAAGAGTTACGTCTGGATGCACCGCTAGGTGCCAGCCTGCTCTGCTGCTAATGCAACCGACGACGTTAAGAACGTCTGGCGAGCAAAGCTGATGACTACTCTATAGTTCATGTGCCATGCTTTACGGCTTAGCGGGACTTCAACGGCGTTTTCAACGTCATGGAGCATATGAGATGTTCCAGAGTTGAAGTTGATATTCAACAGAATGCCCGGATTGAGAGATATGGAATCTCCAATAAGTTCTATAGCTGCAAGATGGAGGAGAATAGTTCATCGGTGAGCACATACTCAAAATGTCCGGGTATTACAATCACTTGACTCAAGCGGGAGTTAATCTTCCGGATGATTGTGTCATTGATGAATTCTTCAATCACCGCCACCAAGCTACAAAGGCTTCGTGATGAACTATAGTATGCAAGGGTTAGTAAAGACTATACCTGAGCTCTTCGCAATGCTAAAGGCTGCAGAGGTAGAAATCAAGAAGGAGCATCAAGTGTTGATGGTCAATAAGACCACTAGTTTCAAAAAGAAAGGCAAAGGGAAGAAGAAGGGAACTTCAAGAAGAACAGCAAGCAAGTTGCTGCTCAGAGAAGAAACCCAAGTCTGGACCTAAACCCTGGCGAGTGCTTCTACCGCAAGGTGGTGGTTTGGAAGCGGAACTGCCCCAAGTATTTGGCGGATAAGAAGGATGGCAAGGTGAACAAAGGTATATGTGATATACATGTTATTGATGTGTACCTTACTAGAGCTCGCATGATAGCACTGGTATTTGATCTGGTTACATTGCTAATATTTGCAACTCAAAGCAGGGACTACGGATTAAGCAAACACCGCAAAGGGCGAGGTGACGATGCGCGTGGGAAATGGTTCCAAAGTCGATGTGATCGCGGTCGGCACGCTACCTCTACATCTACCTTCGGATTAGTTTTAGACCTAAATAATTGTTATTTGGTGCTGCGTTGAGCATGAACATTATATCTGGATCTTGTTTGATGCGAGGCGGTTATTCATTTAAATCGAGAATAATGGTTGTTCTATTTATATGAGTAATATCTTTTATGGTCATGCACCCTTGAAGAGTGGTCTATTTTTGATGAATATCGATAGTAGTGATACACATATTCATAATGTTGAAGCCAAAAGATGCAGAGTTGATAATGATAGTGCAACTTACTTGTGGCACTGCCGTTTAGGTCATATCGGTGTAAAGCGCATGAAGAAACTCCATCTTGATGGACTTTTGGAGTCACTTGATTATGAATCACTTGGCACTTATGAACCGTGCCTCATGGGCAAGATGACTAAAACCCGTTCTCGGTACTATGGAGAGAGCAACAGATTTGTTGGAAATCATACATACAGATGTATGTGGTCCAATGAATGTTGAGGCTCGTGGCGGATATCGTTATTTTCTCACCTTCACAGATGATTTAAGCAGATATGGGTATATCTACTTAATGAAACATAAGTCTGAAACATTGAAAAGTTCAAAGAATTTCAGAGTGAAGTTGAAAATCATCGTAATAAGAAAATTAAATTTCTACGATCTGATCGTGGAGGTGAATATTTGAGTTCTGAGTTTGGTCTACATTTGAAACAATGCGGAATAGTTTGCAACTCACGCCACCGGAACACCACAGCGTAATGGTGTGTCCGAACGTCAGAATCGCACTTTACTAGATATGGTGCGATCTATGATGTCTCTTACAGATTTACCGCTATCTTTTGGGGTTATGCTCTAGAGGCGGCCGCATTCACTAACACTTGTCAAAATCCGTTGAGGCGACACCTTATGAACTATGGTTTAGCAAGAAACCAAAGTTGTCATTTCTTAAAGTTTGGGGATGCGATGCTTATGTGAAAAAACTTCAACCTGATAAGCTCGAACCCAAATCGGAGAAATGTGTCTTCATAGGATACCCAAAGGAGACAGTTGGGTAAACCTTCTATCACAGATCCGAAGGCAAGACATTTGTTGCTAAGAATGGATCCTTTCTAGAGAAGGAGTTTCTCTCGAAAGAAGTGAGTGGGAGGAAAGTAGAACTTGATGAGGTAATTGTACCTTCTCCTTTACTTGAAGGTAGTTTGTCGCAGAAACCGGTTTCTGAGACATGTACACCAAATAGTGAGGAAGTTGATGATGTTGATCATGAAACTTCAGATCAAGTTACTCTGTAACCTCGTAGATCAACAGAGTAAGATCCGCACTGAGTGGTGCGGTAATCCTGTTCGGAAATCATGCTACTAGATCATGATGAACCTACGAACTATGAAGAAGCGATGGTGAGCCCAGATTTCATAAAATGGCTTGAGGCCATGAAATCGAGATGGGATCCATGTATGAAAACAAAGTGTGGACTTTGGTTGACTTGCCCGAGGGTAGGCAAGCAATAGAAAACAAGTGGATCTTCAAGAAGAAGACCGACGCCGACGGTAATATTATCGTCTACAAAGCTCGACTTGTCGCAAAGGGTTCTCGACAAGTTCAAGGGATTGACTACGATGAGACCTTCTCACCCGAAGCGATGCTTAAGTCTGTCCGAATCATGTTAGCAATTGCCGCATTTTATGATTATGAAATTTGGCAAATGGATGTAAAGACTGCATTCTGAATGGATTTACGGAAGAAGAGTTGTATATGATGCAACGAGAAGGTTTTATCGATCCAAAGGAGCTAACAAAGTGTGCAAGCTCCAGCGATCCATTTATGGACTGGTGCAAGCATCTCGAGTTGGAATAAGCGCTTTGATAGTGTGATCAAAGCATTTGGGTTCATCTGAGACTTTTGGAGAAGCTTGTATTTACAAGAAAGTGAGTGGGAGCTCTGTAGCATTTACGATATTATATGTAGATGACATATTACTGATCGGAAATGATATAGAATTTCTGGATAGCATAAAGGGATACTTGAATAAGAGTTTTTCAATGAAAGAACTCGGTGAAGCTGCTTACATATTGGGCATCAAAATCTATAGAGATAGATCAAGACGCTTAATTGGACTTTCACAAAGCACATACCTTGACAAAATTTTGAAGAAGTTCAAAATGGATCAAGCGAAGAAAGGGTTCTTGCTTGTGTTACAAGGTGTGAAGTTGAGTAAGACTCAATCCCGACCACTGCAGAAGATAGAGAGAAAATGAAAGATGTTCCTGATGCTTCAGCCATAGGCTCTATCATGTATGCAATGATGTGTACCAGACCTGATGTGTGCCTTGCTATAAGCTTAGCAGGGAGGTAACAAAGTAATCCAGGAGTGGATCACTGGACAGCGGTCAAGAACATCCTGAAATACGAAAAGGACTAAGGATATGTTTTCGTATATGGAGGTGACAAAGAGCTCATCGTGGCAGTTACGTTGATGCAAGCTTTGACACCGATCCAGACGATTCTAAATCGCAGACCGGATACGTATTTACACTAAACGGAGGAGCTGTCAGTTGGTGTAGTTCTAAACAAAGCGTCGTAGCGGGATCTACATGTGAAGCGGAGTACATAGCAGCTTCAGAAGCAGCTAATGAAGGAGTCTGGATGAAGGAGTTCATATCCGATCTAGGTGTCATACCTAGTGCATCGGGTCCAATGAAAATATTCTGTGACAATACTGGAGCAATTGCCTTAGCAAAGGAATCCAGATTTCACAAGAGGACAAAGCACATCAAGAGACGCTTCAATTCCATCCGGGATCTAGTCCAGGTGGGAGACATAGAGATTTGCAAGATACATACGGATCTGAATGTAGCAGACCCGTTGACTAAGCCTCTTCCACGAGCAAAACATGATCAACACCAAGACTCCATGGGTGTTAGAATCATTACTATGTAATCTAGATTATTGACTCTAGTGCAAGTGGGAGACTGAAGGAAATATGCCCTAGAGGCAATAATAAAGTTATTATTTATTTCCTTATTTCATGATAAATGTTTATCATTCATGCTAGAATTGTATTAACCGGAAACATGATACATGTGTGAATGCATAGACAAACAATATGTCACTAGTATGCCTCTACTAGACTAGCTTGTTAATCAAAGATGGTTATGTTTCCTAACCATGAACAAAGAGTTGTTATTTGATTAACAAGGTCACATCATTAGTTGAATGATCGATTGACATGACCCATTCCATTAGCTTAGCACACGATCGCTTAGTATGTTGCTACTGCTTTTATCCATGACTTATACATGTTCCTATAACTATGAGATTATGCAACTCCGTTTACGGAGGAACACTTTGGTACTACCAAACGTCACAACGAATCGGGTGATTATAAAGGAGTACTACAGGTGTCTCCAAAGGCGCAGATGTTGGGTTGGCGATTTCGAGATTAGGTTTTGTCACTCCGATTGTCGGAGAGGTATCTCTGGGCCCTCTCGGTAATACACATCACTGAAGCCTTGCAAGCATTACAACTAATGAGTTAGCTGTGAGATGATGTATTACTGAACGAGTAAAGAGACTTGCCGGTAACGAGATTGAACTAGGTATTGGATACCGACGATCGAATCTCGGGCAAGTAACATACCGATGACAAAGGAACAACGATGTTGTTATGCGGTCCGACCGATAAAGATCTTCGTAGAATATGTAGGAGCCAATATGGGCATCAGGTCCCGCTATTGGTTATTGACCGAGACGTGTCTCGGTCATGTCTACATTGTTCTCGAACCGTAGGGTCCGCACGCTTAAGGTTTCGATGGCGGTTATATTATGAGTTTATGTATTTTGATGTACGAAGAAGTTGAGTCCGGATGTGATCACGGACATGACGAGGAGTCTCGAAATGGTCGAGACATAAAGATTGATATATTGGAAGCCTATATTTGGAGTTGGAATGGTTCGGGTGAAATCGGGATTTCTTAGGAACACCGGGTTACAGAACCCTCCGGGGTTATTGGGCCTTAGTGGGCCATGAGGGAGAAGAGGAAGGGCCGGCCGGGGCAGGCGCGCCCCTCCCCTAGTCTGAATAGGACAGGAGAGAGGGGCGGCGCCTCTTCCTTCTTCCCTCCCCAATCCTACTCCAACTAGGAAGGGGGGAGTCCTACTCGGTGGGAGTAGGACTCCTCGGCGCCTCCTCCAAGGGCCGGCCGCACCCCCCCTTGCTCCTTTATATATACGGGGCAAGGGGCACCCTAGAACACACAAGTTGATCTACGGATCGATCCTTAGCCGTGTCGGTGCCCCCTCCACCATATTCCACCTCGGTCATATCGTGCATAAAGCTTAGGCGAAGCCTGCGCCGATAGAACATCAAGATCGCCACCACGCCGCGTCTTGATGGAACTCTCCTCCCAAGCTCTCTGGATTGGAGCCCGAGGAGCGCCATCGAGCTGTACGTGTGTCAAGAACTCGGGGCGCCGAGTAACGGCGCCGGATCGGTCGGATCGCGAGGAGAACGTCGACTACTTCCTCTACGTTGTGATCGCTTCGCTTGGTCTCACGAGGGTGCGTAGACAACACTCTCCCCTCTCGTTGCTATGCATCACCATGATCTTGCGTGTGCGAGGAAATTTTTGAAATTACTACGTTCCCCAACAGTGGCATCGAGCATAGGTTTTATGGTTTGATGTTTTGCACGAGTAGAACACAAGTGAGTTGTGGGCGATACAAGTCATACTACCTACCAGCATGTCATACTTTGGTTCAACGGTATTGTGAGATGAAGCGGCCGGACCGACATTACGCGTGACGCTTCGCGAGACTAGTTTCACCGCCACGAGCACTCGTTGCTTAAAGGTGATTGGCGGGTGTCTGTCTCTCTCACTTTAGTTGAACCGAGTGTGGCTACGCCCGGTCCTTGAGAAGGTTAAAACGGAGTCTATTTGACGAAGTATCGTTGTGGTTTTGATTCGTAGGTGAGATTGGTTCTTGCTTAAGCCCGTAGCAGCCACGTAAAATTTGCAACAACAAAGTAGAGGAAGTCTAACTTGTTTTTGCAGGGCATGTTGTGATGTGATATGGTCAAGACGTGATGCTATATTTTATTGTATGAGATGATCATGTTTTGTAACCGAAGTTATCGGCAACTGGCAGGAGCCATATGGTTGTCGCTTTATTGTATGAAATGCAATCGCCCTGTAATGCTTTACTTTATCACTAAGCGGTAGCGATAGTCGTAGAAGCATAAGATTGGTGAGACGACAATGATGCTACGATGGAGATCAAGGTGTCGCGCCGGTGACGATGGTAATCATGATGGTGCTGCAGAGATGGAGATCATGAAGCACAAGACGATGATGACCATATCATATCACTTATATTGATTTGCATGTGATGTTTATCTTTTATGCATCTTATCTTGCTTTGATTGACGGTAGCATTATAAGATGATCTCTCACTAAATTATCAAGAAGTGTTCTCCCTGAGTATGCACCGTTGCCAAAGTTCGTCGTGCCCAGACACCACGTGATGATCGGGTGTGATAAGCTCTATGTCCATCTACAACGGGTGCAAGCCAGTTTTTGCACATGCAGAATACTCAGGTTATACTTGACGAGCCTAGCATATGCAGATATGGCCTCGGAACACGGAGACCGAAAGGTCGAGCGTGAATCATATAGTAGATATGATCAACATAAGATGTTCACCATTGAAAACTACTCCATTTCACGTGATGATCGGTTATGGTTTAGTTGATTTGGATCACGTGATCACTTAGATGACTAGAGGGATGTCTGTCTAAGTGGGAGTTCTTAAGTAATATGATTAATTGAACTAAAATTTATCATGAACTTAGTACCTGATAGTATCTTGCTTGTCTATGTTTGATTGTAGATAGATGGCTCGTCTTTGTTGTTCCGTTGAATTTTAATGCGTTCCTTGAGAAAGCAAAGTTGAAAGATGATGGTAGCAACTACACGGACTGGGTCCGTAACCTGAGGATTATCCTCATTGCTGCACAGAAGAGTTACGTCCTGGATGCACCGCTAGGTGCAGTGCTCTTGCTAATGCAACCGACGACGTTAAGAACGTCTGGCGAGCAAAGCTGATGACTACTCTATAGTTCAGTGTGCCATGCTTTACGGCTTAGAACGGGACTTCAACGACGTTTTCAACGTCATGGAGCATATGAGATGTTCCAGAGTTGAAGTTGATATTCCAACAGAATGCCCGGATTGAGAGATATGAAATCTCCAATAAGTTCTATAGCTGCAAGATGGAGGAGAATAGTTACATCGGTGAGCACATACTCAAAATGTCAGGTATTACAATCACTTGACTCAAGCGGGAGTTAATCTTCCGGATGATTGTGTCATTGACAGAATTCTTCAATCACGCCACCAAGCTACAAAGGCTTCGTGATGAACTATAATATGCAAGGGTTAGTAAAGACTATACCGAGCTCTTCGCAATGCTAAAGGCTGCGGAGGTAGAAATCAAGAAGGAGCATCAAGTGTTGATGGTCAATAAGACCACTAGTTTCAAAAAGAAAGGCAAAGGGAAGAAGAAGGAACTTCAAGAAGAACAGCAAGCAAGTTGCTGCTCAGAGAAGAAACCCAAGTCTGGACCTAAACCTGAAATCTGAGTGCTTCTACCGCAAAGACTGGTCCTTCGAAGCGGAACTGCCCCAAGTATTTGGCGGATAAGAAGGATGGCAAGGTGAACAAAGGTATATGTGATATACATGTTATTGATGTGTGCCTTACTAGAGCTCGCAGAGCACTGGTATTTGATCTGGTTCATTGCTAATATTTGCAACTCAAGCAGGACTACGGATTGCGAACACCGGCAAAGGACGAGGTGACGATGCGGCGTGGGAAATGGTTCCAAAGTCGATGTGATCGCGGTCGGCACGCTACCTCTACATCTACCTTCGGGATTAGTTTTAGACCTAAATAATTGTTATTTTGTGCCTGCGTTGAGCATGAACATTATATCTGGATCTTGTTTGATGCGAGACGGTTATTCATTTAAATCAGAGAATAATGGTTGTTCTATTTATATGAGTAATATCTTTTATGGTCATGCACCCTTGAAGAGTGGTCTATTTTGATGAATCTCGATAGTAGTGATACACATATTCATAATGTTGAAGCCAAAAGATGCAGAGTTGATAATGATAGTGCAACTTACTTGTGGCACTTGCCGTTTACGTCATATCGGTGTAAAGCGCATGAAGAAACTCCATCCGATGGACTTTTGGAGTCACTTGATTATGAATCACTTGGCACTTGTGAACCGTGCCTCATGGGCAAGATGACTAAAACCCGTTCTCGGTACTATGGAGAGAGCAACAGATTTGTTGGAAATCATACATACTGATGTATGTGGTCCAATGAATGTTGAGGCTCGTGGCGGATATCGTTATTTTCTCACCTTCACAGATGATTTAAGCAGATATGGGTATATCTACTTAATGAAACATAAGTCTGAAACATTGAAAAGTTCAAAGAATTTCAGAGTGAAGTTGAAAATCATCGTAATAAGAAAATTAAATTTCTACGATCTGATCGTGGAGGTGAATATTTGAGTTACGAGTTTGGTCTACATTTGAAACAATGCGGAATAGTTTCGCAACTCACGCCACCTGGAACACCACAGCGTAATGGTGTGTCCGAACGTCGTAATCGCACTTTACTAGATATGGTGCGATCTATGATGTCTCTTACAGATTTACCGCTATCTTTTTGGGGTTATGCTCTAGAGATGGCCGCATTCACACTAACACTGTCAAAATCCGTTGAGACGACACCTTATGAACTATGGTTTAGCAAGAAACCAAAGTTGTCGTTTCTTAAAGGTTGGGGATGCGATGCTTATGTGAAAAAGCTTCAACCTGATAAGCTCGAACCCAAATCGGAGAAATGTGTCTTCATAGGATACCCAAAGGAGACAGTTGGGTAAACCTTCTATCACAGATCCGAAGGCAAGACATTTGTTGCTAAGAATGGATCCTTTCTAGAGAAGGAGTTTCTCTCGAAAGAAGTGAGTGGGAGGAAAGTAGAACTTGATGAGGTAATTGTACCTTCTCCTTTACTTGAAAGTAGTTTGTCGCAGAAACCGGTTTCTGAGACATCTACACCAAATAGTGAGGAAGTTGATGATGTTGATCATGAAACTTCAGATCAAGTTACTACAGAACCTCGTAGATCAACCAGAGTAAGATCCGCACCAGAGTGGTACGGTAATCCTGTTCGAAATCATGCTACTAGATCATGATGAACCTACGAACTATGAAGAAGCGATGGTGAGCCCAGATTCATAAAATGGCTTGAGGCCATGAAATCTGAGATGGGATCCATGTATGAAAACAAAGTGTGGACTTTGGTTGACTTGCCCGAGGGTAGGCAAGCAATAGAAAACAAGTGGATCTTCAAGAAGAAGACCGACGACGACGGTAATATTATCGTTTACAAAGCTCGACTTGTCGCAAAGGGTTTTCGACAAGTTCAAGGGATTGACTACGATGAGACCTTCTCACCCGTAGCGATGCTTAAGTCTGTCCGAATCATGTTAGCAATTGCCGCATTTTATGATTATGAAATTTGGCAAATGGATGTAAAGACTGCATTCTGAATGGATTTACGGAAGAAGAGTTCTATATGATGCAACGAGAAGGTTTTATCGATCCAAAGGAGCTAACAAAGTGTGCAAGCTCCAGCGATCCATTTATGGACTGGTGCAAGCATCTCGAGTTGGAATAAACGCTTTGATAGTGTGATCAAAGCATTTGGGTTCATCTGCACTTTTGGAGAAGCTTTGATTTACAAGAAAGTGAGTGGGAGCTCAGAGCATTTCGATATTATATGTAGATGACATATTACTGATCGGAAATGATATAGAATTTCTGGATAGCATAAAGGGATACTTGAATAAGAGTTTTTCAATGAAAGACCTCGGTGAAGCTGCTTACATATTGGGCATCAAAATCTATAGAGATAGATCAAGACGCTTAATTGGACTTTCACAAAGCACATACCTTGACAAAATTTTGAAGAAGTTCAAAATGGATCAAGCAAAGAAAGGGTTCTTGCCTGTGTTACAAGGTGTGAAGTTGAGTAAGACTCAATGCCCAACCACTGCAGAAGATAGAGAGAAAATGAAAGATGTTCCCGATGCTTCAGCCATAGGCTCTATCATGTATGCAATGATGTGTACCAGACCTGATGTGTGCCTTGCTATAAGCTTAGCAGGGAGGTAACAAAGTAATCCAGGAGTGGATCACTGGACAGCGGTCAAGAACATCCTGAAATACCTGAAAAGGACTAAGGATATGTTTCTCGTATATGGAGGTGACAAAGAGCTCATCGAACGCAGTTACGTTGATGCAAGCTTTGACACCGATCGAGACGATTCTAAATCGCAGACCGGATACGATTTACACTAAACGGAGGAGCTGTCGGTTGGTGTAGTTCTAAACAAAGCGTCGTGGCGGGATCTACATGTGAAGCGGAGTACATAGCAGCTTCGAAGCAGCTAATGAAGGAGTCGGATGAAGGAGTTCATATCCGATCTAGGTGTCATACCTAGTGCATCGGGTCCAATGAAAATATTCTGTGACAAAGATCGAGCAATTGCCTTAGCAAAGGAATCCAGATTTCACAAGAGGACAAAGCACATCAAGAGACGCTTCAATTCCATCCGGATCTAGTCCGTGGGAGACATAGAGATTTGCAAGATACATACGGATCTGAATGTAGCAGACCGTTGACTAAGCCTCTTCCACGAGCAAAACATGATCAACACCAAGACTCCATGGGTGTTAGAATCATTACTATGTAATCTAGATTATTGACTCTAGTGCAAGTGGGAGCTCAAGGAAATATGCCCTAGAGGCAATAATAAAGTTATTATTTATTTCCTAATTTCATGATAAATGTTTATCATTCATGCTAGAATTGTATTAACCGGAAACATGATACATGTGTGAATGCATAGACAAACAATATGTCACTAGTATGCCTCTACTAGACTAGCTTGTTAATCAAAGATGGTTATGTTTCCTAACCATGAACAAAGAGTTGTTATTTGATTAACAAGGTCACATCATTAGTTGAATGATCTGATTGACATGACCCATTCCATTAGCTTAGCACACGATCGCTTAGTATGTTGCTACTGCTTTTATCCATGACTTATACATGTTCCTATAACTATGAGATTATGCAACTCCGTTTACGGAGGAACACTTTGGTACTACCAAACGTCACAACGAATCGGGTGATTATAAAGGAGTACTACAGGTGTCTCCAAAGGCAGATGTTGGGTTGGCGATTTCGAGATTAGGTTTTGTCACTCCGATTGTCGGAGAGGTATCTCTGGGCCCTCTCGGTAATACACATCATCTGAAGCCTTGCAAGCATTACAACTAATGAGTTAGCTGTGAGATGATGTATTACGGAACGAGTAAAGAGACTTGCCGTAACGAGATTGAACTAGGTATTGGATACCGACGATCGAATCTCGGGCAAGTAACATACTGAGATGACAAAGGAACAACGTATGTTGTTATGCGGTCCGACCGATAAAGATCTTCGTAGAATATGTAGGAGCCAATATGGGCATCAGGTCCCGCTATTGGTTATTGACCGGAGACGTGTCTCGGTCATGTCTACATTGTTCTCGAACCGTAGGGTCCCACGCTTAAGGTTTCGATGACGGTTATATTATGAGTTTATGTATTTTGATGTACCGAAGAAGTTCGAGTCCGGATGTGATCACGGACATGACGAGGAGTCTCGAAATGGTCGAGACATAAAGATTGATATATTGGAAGCCTATATTTGGAGTTCGAATGGTTCGGGTGAAATCGGGATTTTTAGGAACACCGGGGTTACGGAACCCTCCGGGGTTATTTGGGCCTTAGTGGGCCATGAGGGAGAAGAGGAAGGGCGGCCAGGGCAGGGCGCCCCCTCCCCTAGTCCGAATAGGACAAGGGAGAGGGGCGCCCCTCTTCCCTCTTCCCTCCCCAATCCTACTCCAACTAGGAAGGGGGAGTCCTACTCGGTGGGAGTAGGACTCCTCGGCGCGCCTCTTCCAAGGGCCGCCGCCCCCCTTGCTCCTTTATATACGGGGCAAGGGGCACCCTAGAACACACAAGTTGATCTACGGATCGATCCTTAGCCGTGTGCGGTGCCCCCTCCACCATATTCCACCTCGGTCATATCGTGCAAAGCTTAGGCGAAGCCTGCGCCGTAGAACATCAAGATCGTCACCACGCCGTCGTCGACGGAACTCTCCCTCCTGAAGCTTTCTTTGGATTGGAGCCCGAGGAGCGTCATCGAGCTGCACGTGTGTCAAGAACTCGGGCGCCGGAGTAACGGCGCGGATCGGTCGGATCGCGAGGAGAACGTCGACTACTTCCTCTACGTTGTGATCACTTCCGCTTCGGTCTACGAGGGTACGTAGACAACACTCTCCCCTCTCGTTGCTATGCATCACCATGATCTTGCGTGTGCGTAGGAAATTTTTTGAAATTACTACGTTCCCCAACACCTTCCTCGCTGAGAGTGGCCGTGGCGGAGTAGTCCAGAAGGAGCCCCTTCCCCTTCTTGGAGCCTCCCCTCCGGGGTGGCTTTCCTCTTCTTCTCCCCCCAGTGGGGGAAGGTAGGATCTCTTCCTGATTCCCCCTGCCTCCACGGGAGGAATTCGACTCGTCATCATCAGACGACAGGGGAATGACAGCCCTGTGACGAGGACCTTTTCCGGCCACCGGATCTGCCTCCCCGGACCCATCATCCTTCCCGGATGGGGCGTCTTCTTCTTCCTCCTCCCCTTCGTGGGAGGAGTCCGCCTCGTCGTCTTCGGACGAGGCTTCCGGCACAACCTTACGCCGGTGACCCTTTCGTATCCCCGGGGCCTTCTTCTCGGCTTTCTTCTCCGGCACCTTGTATGGCGCCGGGACCAGCATCTCCGTCAGGAGAACGTCTGCTGGGTCTTCTGGCAGCGGAGCAGGGCAGTAAACCCGCTCCGCTGTCTCCACGTAATCCTGAAGCAAATATGCACAACCTCTTAGGGCACTCCTGTGAATATATCAGGAAGAACTAGGTCCGAGGTCGGTCTAGGAACTCACCGGCCTAGGAGCCCGCGCAGCGTGAAGCCCGCGGTCCTCGGATGTCGGAGGAGGTACTTCGGAGGCCTTGAACAGCTCCTTCCATGTGCCTTTGTGCGTCATGTCGTAGAGCCTCTGGAGTGTCCGGTGCTCAGTGGGGACGAACTCCCACAGACTAACTGCCAGCTTCTGGCAGGGCAAGATTCGGCGAAAGAGCATGACCTTGATCACGTTGACAAGCTTGATGTTCTTGTCCTTCATGCTTTTGACGCATGTTTGGAGTCCGGGCAGCTCCACAGAATCGCCCCAGGATAGGCCCTTCCTCTCCCAGGAGGTGAGCCGCATGGGGGCTCCGGATCAGAACTCGGGGGCCACCACCCAGTTGGCGCCGCGCGGCTTGATGATGTAGAACCACCCCGATTGCCATCCTTTTACGGTCTCCGCAAAGGAGCCGTCGAGCCATGTGACGTTGGGCATTCGACCCACCATGGCCCCTCCGCACTCCGCCTGTTGGCCTCTTTCTACCTTCGGCTTCACGCAGAAAGTTTGCATCCATAGGTCGAAGTAAGTTCGGATGCGGAGGAAGGACTCTCACACGACGATGAACGCCGAGATGTTGAGGAGGAAATTTGGGGATAGATCATGGAAATCTAGCCCGTAGTATAACATAAGCCCGCGGACGAAGGGATGGAGTGGGAATCCCAGTCCACGGACAAAGGGGGTGACGAATACAACCCTCTTGTGGGGTCCTGGGGTCGTAATGACCTGCCCGGCGTCTGGTAGACGGTGCGCTATGTCCGCGGCCAAGTATCCGGCCGCCCGAAGATTGGTGATGTGCTTCTCCTTGACGGTGGAAGCCACCCACTTGCCTCCTGCTCCAGACATGTTTAGCTGTGCAAGGAAGACTTGGGCTTCGACGCTGGAGCTCGAGGGGGCAAGAGTGGGCGAAGGAGGAAGAAGGCATGGGTGAAAATGGGGGAATCTTATCCCTTTATAGAGGCGCCGGAAGCATTGTGCCTCCCCACTTGCCCGTAGGAAATCGCTTATTTCCCAAGCGTCACGGTTAATGGCGTGGTTACCCATGTCTGTATTGATGAGAATCCCGTAATAAGGGGACACGATCTCTGCTTTGACAAGACGTGTCACAAAAACCGCCTCGTGATATGTGTTGTAGCTGGTTGTGTGGAAACGGTTCGAATAATAGATCCGATCATAATAACGTGTCATGTCGTCGGGAAAAGTTGCCAGTAGATTGCATTTGTGAAATATCATTCTCTCTACGGTGGTATGCGAAGATCATTTTTCAGATCCGGACACGATTTAAGTGTTCGATTTTGGAGTATTCGGAGGAGGAACCCGCCTTGCAATGCCGAAGACAATACTGCGCGCCGGACTCATCGTCATTGAATCCTGGTTCAGGGGCTACTAAGGGAGTCCTGGATTAGGGGGTATCCGGACAGCCGGACTGTGTACAAGGTCCGGACTATTGAAGCGTGAAGATACAAGACTCAAGACTTCGGCCCGTGTCCGGATGGGACTTTCCTTGGCGTGGAAGGCAAGCTTGGCGATCCGGATATTATATTTCCGTCCTTGTAACCAACTCTATGTAAACCCTAGCCCTCTCCGGTGTCTATATAAACCGGAGAGGTTGGTCCTTAGAAGGCCGATCACAATTATATTCATACCATCATAGGCTAGCTCATAGGGTTTAGCCTCTATGATCTCGGGGTAGATCTACTCTTGTACTACCCATATCATCAATATTAATCAAGCAAGAAGTAGGGTTTTACCTCCATCGAGAGGGCCCGACCCTGGATAAACACCTGTGTCCCTTACTTCTTCTTACCATCGGCCTTGACACACAGATCGGGACCCCCTACCCGAGATCCGCCGGTTTTGACACCGACAATGGCCCGGCCGTGGCGTGGGTGCCATATCTGGACGTCGGGGTGTTATGAGGCATAGATGTCCATGGAAGGAAACCATGGCAATTTTGCAAAAAGATACCGACGTCACTCTCCACAATTGCAAATAAGGCCTTCCCTCATTCATCCTTTTCTCCCACAAGATAAACTACTCATACAAATGCATCTTGATATTCCGTGCAACCCACGGGCATTTTGCTAGTAAGAAAGAAATCTCGAGTTTGGCACGAGTTCGTGCAGCGGTAGCACCACAAGGTCTAGCACAGGAGTTACATTTCCGTCTCGGGGCCCACAGGACTGAGCGTCAGTGGACCCGATAGGTGGCTACTACACATGTCATGCTCCCGAAGGTAGAGGGGTGGTGGGGCCGAGAGGGGTGAGACGCAGGTTGGGGGACGTGTTCTGTCATGGGTTCGAGCGGCGTCGTGGGAATCGCATGTAGCTGTGGAACCTTGATTCTTGCTGCATTTCCGGTGTCCCACATGTCATGGACATAAAGGAAGAGGGGAGGTGCGGCTGAGATGGGTGAGGCGCACGTCGGGGAACATGGTGCGTGCCGTGGGTTGGAGCAGCATCGTGGGAATCGCGAGTGGCAGTGTATGAAACGTGATGGTCGCCCTAGTTCAACTTCCATGGACAAGCTGTCACGTCTACTGACACATGCATTGCATACCGATCACTGGAAGGAGTAGTAGATAAAGCTAGGTGGATAAAAAATTCCTTATAGTCAAGCGGACCTATGCTGCTACTCTACTTGTTCCAATGACATTAACTCAATCGAAATAGTTCATCTATATCAATATACACAGATAGGAAATATTTTTTTACAATAGAGTAAATCGTTCATCCATCCATAATGCCGTGCTACTAGTGCAGCTTCTTCTTATTATTATTATATTTTTCTTCTTCTTATTTTCTGTGGGAGATGGCTTCGCAACAAGCTCTTTGGACCTTGCAGCTATTTCGAAACTCACACGGGCATCGAGGGAAGCATATTTTATCCGCTCGTACGTTAATGGATAATTCTCCCATCCTGACGACCTTAATGCCAGCGTCTCGTCACCCTTTTGAAGATTTGTACCTAGCATAAAATTTGCTATGTTGAATAGGGATGGTGTCTGTTTATCACAATCATCTACCGGAATTTTGATTCTGGTTTGTAGGTCAGCGATGCTTTTCGAATCAACACTACTAGGGAAAACCTTATACACAGAATCTTACTAGTAGTGCGTGTTAAAATGAGGCGCTACTGCTACTTAGCAGTAGCCCGTTGGCTTAAAGGGTGCTACTGTTATCCACTTAGCAGTAGCGCGGCAGGAACAAAACGCGCTACTACTATAATTGCCACACCGTTCCCGACGTTCTAGGTATAGTAGTAGCGCCCTTCTAAAAACCGCGCTAATACTACAAAATTAGTAGAAGAGCACTTTTAGGGTAGGACACTACTGCTAAGTTTGAACACACCACAGGACGGGCTCATCTTAGTAGTAGCGAGTTTGTCGTATGCCTCATCGCATCAGATTTTAGCAGCAGCGCTGCTGCTCCCACGCCTTGTTAAAGCTATTTTCACCTAACCCCCCGCGCGGGCTACCCTCTCCTCTGCTTCCACCCCCAATTCCCCACTCTCTCTTCTCCCCCTCGTCGCCTCCGTCGGAGCCCCTTCCCTCGGCCTCGCCGGAGGCCCTGCCCTCGCTACCCACCGGAGTCTGCCCCTCGACGTCGTCGCGCGCCTGTGCCTCCTTCTCCTCGACCTCGACCTTGCCGGAGCCCCTGCCCTCGCTCTCCGATGCCGTCTCCCTCGACCCGCCTCGCCGCCGTCTCCCCCGACCCCGCCTCACCGTGCCTCGGTGCCGCCGTCTCCCCGGACCCCATCTCTCTCCCCGCCCTCTGTAAGCACTCTCCCCTTCCCTCTTCTCTTCTCGCTGTTAGTATGAACCCTAGCTATTTAGTGCTAGTTAGTATGAACCCTAGGCTATTTTTAGTGCTAGTTACTTAATTACAATTAGTATTAACCCTATTTAATTAGGTAGTACAAACCCTAGTTAAAAAATGGATACTTATATGGTAATTAGGGTAGTAGTTCCTAGGTACTAATTAGTTAGTAAGAACTAGGTACTAATTAGGTACTAGTTTATTTTTATTTATAGTAAGTTTATTTTTAGTAAGAACTAGTTGAATTAATAGAACTAGTTATTAAGAAGTTGTTGCTATTTTTTTAGTTAAAGCAATTTTTCTCGCATCGACGTGGACGATGCCTATCCCGCATCCTCGCCGTCGAGTCGGCGGAAGACGACACTTGCTTGACCATATGGGCCATGTCCGGGACTGGGCTCCTCCAGGGTGGTACTGGGAGGCGCAGGTTGGTGAGGAGCCAGCCTGTCATTGACCCGAACCTTCTTAGGTGGCGGTCGCGTGGGTCAGTGACGGTCCAGAGGCTCGAGGACCCCGTGGAGGTGGTGCGTCACCGTGTTAGTGAGGAGGACGCGCACGTTTGTCGCTACTTGTTTGCGTTGGAGCACAGGTTCTCCAATACCTGGCTGGTTCACCAGGGATCTCACTGGAGCTATGATCCCGTGATGGTTCCTTCTCTGTGGGTGTCCACCGCCCACGCCGATACCCGTCGTGTGCTAGGGTTTTAGTTGTATTAGTGATGTTATATCTATGATACTATTCGGGATGTATTAGTGATAATATTCGACGATGTACGGAGGCATGAGATGATTTACTTTTGCTTATTGAATGCATGCTAATTTGAGTCCTATAAGATATTTTGAAATGTATATCTCGTGTTGCTCAAATAGGATATGTGCTTGCCCAAGTGGCCGGTCTTGTTTGTAGGTTACACCTCCGAGTGGCCTATGTTTTGCCGATTCATTTCCGTTCCAACAAATTTCAGGCGCTCAATATGTCCTATTTTAGCAAAGGTCATGTCTTATTTTTCCGTGAATTTTGGCATGACTTGTGCCAGAATATGTAGGAAATATCGAGTTCCCCAGATTTGTGCGTTGAGTATCCTGGTAGTTGTCTTCGATCGATTTTCAATTAATGTTTTAACTATGAACATAGGAAATATCTGACAACGAAAAGGATTTCGGTATTTGCAAATACTGCGAAGACGAGCGCGGCCTGTGCGGCGGAATCTTCCTAGATGATGATAGGCGCTTCAGCATCAAGCTGGACGAGAACTTCGAAGTGGATACAGTAAGTCACAATGAAAAGTCTTTTTTCGTAATTAAGCATGACATCTGCTTCATTTGCTTCAACTTATAGTTTTTTTTATTATTCTACTAGCGTATCCCCTATCATGCAAGAGTTTTTGTATTGGATAAGAAAAGTTTCAGTCGTACTATGGAGGTACGGAAAGTTTACTTGAAGACCGAGCATGGTTATATTTTCCACGCAAAATTATACAATTCAGACAACTACTCCTATTTTGGATGCAAAACATGGCGAGCACTATGCAAGACTTATGCATTTGAGCCTGATATGATTATCACCTTTGATATTCGTCTGGAAGATGATATCGAAGGTAATATCGACATCTGGGTCGATGTGCAGACGCCTCCAGTTATACCATTATGTGAGTTTCTCAACCATATTTATGTGTTTGATATTGTTTATTCAAAAATAGTTGACAACTAATTTCTATTGTCAGCTTATTTCCGTTCAAGCAAACATGTCCAGCGCTTGGTAGACAGGACCTACTACTGTCCCGGGGCTGAACTAGACTGCGAGGAGCTAAGTCATTATGTTTCATAGCTTGCGGATCTTGATACTGTCAAGACAAATTTTCTTCCTAGATTTAGAAATGTTAGTACAGAAAATGTGCAACCAATAGTGTTCATAATGAACTACGGTCACATCTATTTAGGAAAGATGGTAAGATTTTTACTATTTGTCCTCAATGCATCTTTTCCATACATTATTTTTTAAGCTAAACTTCATTGCTAAGTATGTTACCATACGATGTTCTTCAACAGGGACTCCCGATGATGTTGTGCCTTGTGGGATCGACACTAAAGGTACCATGAGTATTGTTAGCTTATGGCCAAGATATCCTACAAATCACTATAGTGCATTCAGGATTAGCGACGAATTCTTAATGGTGAAAGACTGGACCAAATGTGTGATGGAGGAGCATAGACAAGTGCTAGGGGGCAGCAAGCAGAAGCGCAGCCCACCACTACTAGGGAAAAGGCTAGCAACAGCGCGGGTTTTAGATGTATCAGTAGCGCGGGGATAGGCACTACTAATAAGGCGGTACAGCTAACACATAGCGATAGGCGGTGTGCCCTTGGCGCCATTGCTACACAAGTGTAGCAGCAGCAGCTGTTAGAGGAAGCTTCGCATCGCTAGTAGCTCTAGCGCTTTGCTCGACGCGCCATCGCTATCGCGGCGCTGCTGCTAACTTTTATACACTCGCTACTGCTAATTTAAGTCGTTTTTTTTGGAATATTTGTTTTGTATTTGAACAGGCTTTGTAGAAGAATCTTTAGCACATAGAAATGTCATCATGATACACATACAAATGCCTGCAAGACCACAAATGTAATCATAGCATGTACATACAAATAGTCTCATCATAATCATCATCCAACACAAAGTGATATCTTGTCATCATCTCGAAAATAGCAATACATGCAAGTCTCGAATACTTGCAACTACAACAACATCATCCATCTAAACAAAGGTATACGCAAGAAGTGCTATCACTATGAGTAGGAGCAGAACTATGCAGTACATGAGGTGGCGGTTACGAGTCCTCTCTCGCGCTAGCGTGAACCTCAAGTAACTAGCTTCTCCTTCTTGTCTGCTTTTGAAGCCTTTATGGCTGGTGCCCGTGAACCCATTCACTTGCGCCTGACACTCATGCCACTCATTGTACACCCCTGAACCTTCCCTTTGTACACGACATAGCAATTCCATCTCGCCATCAAGAAACTAGGTACCTGTTAGAGATGCATGTTCATGAAGAGGATGTACAATCATATATATGCAACAAAATATACTAGAGCAACACCGAAAAAGAAAGGGTTAGCAACTAGATGCATTATACAGTACGCAAATTAATTAACTAGAGGTACGCAGGTCATCGTACGCAAACTAACAAAGTAGCGTTACGCAAGTTCTGCAGGGACCGTGGACATCACAAACTTTCATCGCTACAAAAAGTATACAAGTTCAACCGACACATATCATCATCATCGGCATCATAAATCACTAGAAGTTCCATCCTTCCATATCATCGAGGACGAACCCTAGCTTCTTGAACGGCGTGAGGTCTAGACGTTGCATGCCTATGCGAGTTGGACGTCACTCGCGATATAGGGCCGAGGTGGAACATCCCTTCTCATCGGCGACTTCTCTCATGATGATCGTCGCGTAATGTCGCTTTGGATGCGAAAGAAGTCATCTCTAAGTTTATAATTCGCTTCTCCATGAGATTCTAGCCACTTGTGGATATGATCATCATTTCTGCTGTTAATGCGAAGCTTTTGGTGATCCGTGTTGAACTGAATCAAGAGATGGACGATGTAGAATCCATCCTTCTTGCTTGGTTTTGGGACATGGATGCAGGAGAAGTTAGTTTTATGCGTGAAACCCATCTTATTGTTCCGTTGTTTCCTGATGTGCACGTGGGCACCTCTAAAGCTGAAGCCTTGGAGGGCATCATCTAGAATATTCATTATGTGGGTGTAGTCCTTTTTCTCGTAGTCTCTGGAAGGGTCAAAATACACGGCATGGGAGACTTGCGGGTAAAGAACGATAAGGACGGCACGCCCGTTGCTGCGGGGAAAAGACACCTCAAGTTATTCCCCATATGAGAGAGAAGGAATGATTGAAATGTACGAAAGGGTTGTCCGGAACTGACTTACTTTGGATGATAAGGGTTGTCCCGGTCCTTATTCTGTACCATGAAGTTTTGGAGGTACTCCCTAGCAGTTTCACGCTCAAATTCGCCGAGACTCAAAAAAGACTCGTGCATGTAGTACGGATCCGCCACACAGATTTGCGAGACTTCTTCACTCTTCATGACGGAGCTCATATGTAGTGCAAAAAGGTGGATGATAGTAAAATCAAGCCGCCTTGTTAGAAACATCTCAAAGATATGGTCAAACTGGAGGAAGAACACCTCCGTGGGATGTGTGTCAACGTAGCACTTCCCCTCAGGTACACGAGCCGCGTATGTCGGATATCATGGATCCTTTGAGGCTAGTAGGCTTTTCTCAGTCGACAGCACATTGTCGTGCAGTCTCCTGAGATCCCCTGATAGTGCCACCAGCGGTTTCGGCCGTAGCATCGGCTCGCCCGTGAGATGGAACATGACCGCACCTTTCACGGGTACACGCTCTTCAGAATGATCGTCTGGCTGCTATGTGCTTCGGCTTGTTTGGAGGCAGTTACCTTCCCCGATCTCTTCCTCTCCTTTTTCTTGGGCACACCTTCCAGACCCTTCCTTAACCCCTGCCCCAGTGTTCCCGGGATAAGTACTGTACGACCCTCGCGCCCAGCTAGTTGAGCCTGTGTTGAGGCGGCATCTTCAGGTGTGTATTGTGAGGATTTCATGAAGAGAGACTGAGGGAGTCCTGGACTAGGGGGTGTCCGGATAGCCGGACTATCAATATCCGCCGGACTCCCAGACTACGAAGATAGAAGATTGAAGACTCCGGCTCGTGTCCGGAAGGTACTTTCCTTGGCGTGGAAGGCAAGCTTGGCAATACAGATATGTAGATCTCCTACCATTGTAACCGACTCTGTGTAACCCTAGCCTCTCCGGTGTCTATATAAACCGGAGGGCCTTAGTCCGTAGGACACAACATTACATCTCAACAATCATACCATAGGCTAGCTTCTAGGGTTTAGCCTCCTTGATCTCGTGGTAGATCTACTCTTGTACTACCCATATCATCAATATTAATCAAGCAGGACGTAGGGTTTTACCTCCATCGAGAGGGCCCGAACCTGGGTAAAAACATTGTGTCCCTCGTCTCTTGTTAACATCCGCCTAGACGCACAGTTCGGGACCCCCTACCCGAGATCCGCCGGTTTTGACACCGACATTGGTGCTTTCATTGAGAGTTCCTCTGTGTCGTCCCCGATAGGCTCGATGGCATCTTCAACCATCAACGCTGTCCAGGGTGAGACTTTTCTCCTCGGACAGATCTTCGTATTCTGCGGCTTTGTACTACGGGCCAATTCTCTTGGCCATCTGGAGCAGATCGAAAGCTACGCCCCTGGCCATCAGGTCAGATTCGGAAGCTTCAACTTCACGGCCGATGACCGCGGAGACTTGATCTTCGACGGACTCGAGCCACAGCCAAGCGCGCCGCACTGTGACGATGGGCATGATCTAACTCTGCCACCGGACAGTGCTTTGGTGGCCGCACTCGGATCCGCTCCTGCCACTAGCCCGGAGCCGATTGCCCATGTCGGGGGCTGGTGGATAGACGCCGCCCTGGGGGCTTCAACATCTACGGCGATGGAGCCGAATACCAATCTTGTCCCCTGCGAAACTCGTGATCCCGAGGCGCCGGACTCCTCGCCGGACTCCGAGCCTCCCGCGCCCCTGCTAATTAAGCCAGATTGGGCGCCGGTTATGGAATTCACGGCCGCGGACATCTTTCAAAGACTCGCTTTTGGCGATATCCTGAATTCCTCAAGCACCTCTCGCTATCGGGAGAATCCTGGCGGACTATGGCGGGACGGTTGGAGTTCGGACGACGAAGAAATTCAGAGCCCACCCACCACCCACTTTGTAGCCCCGTCGAAGATCTAACCGACATGCTAGACTACGACTCCGATGACATCGACGCTATGGACGATGATGCCGGAGACGATCAGGACCCAGCGCCCACAGGGCACTGGAAGGCCACCTCGTCATATGACGTCTACATGGTGGATACCCCAAAAGAAGGGGATGGCGAAAAAGCAGCGGAGGAAGATTCTCTAAAGAAGCAGCCCAAACGCCAGCGTCAGCGGCGCCGCTCTAAATCCCGCCATAACAAAAATGGAGATTCCGGCACGGGAGACTATAACACTCCGGAGAGTGCCGAAGACGATCCCTCCCCGCAAGACTCAAAGACAGGAGGACGCGAAGCAAGCCCCACGACGTAGGCGGCGGGCGAAGGGGTTGAGGATGATAACTATATGCCTCCCTCCGAAGACGAAGCGAGCCTCAACGATGATGAATTCATCATACCCGAGGATCCCGTCGAACAAGAGTGCTTCAGGCGCAGGCTCATAGCCACGGCAAATAGCCTAAAGAAAAAGCAGCAACAGCTCCATGCTGATCAAGATCTGCTAGCCGATCGATGGAGCGAGGTCCTCGCGGCCGAAGAGTATAAACTCGAACTCCCCTCCAAAAGTTACCCAAGACGCAAGCTGCTCCCCCGATTAGAGGAGGAAGCATACATACCTTTATCACCAGCGCACGACATGGCTGACCGACCACCCCGTGGTCGCGATAGAGAGGCATTCAGGCCCCCAGCCAAGACCGTACCCGACATCGATCCAAGAGTACGGGCCAAAAGGAACGCTACCGGACTTGCGAGACATCTTGGAGGACAAAGCAAGACAATCCAGATCCATCTATGGATCACGTGGGCGCCCTACGACCCACGACGAATACCGTCGCGCCGGACATAACGCCGGCTGGGCCGAACACAGCAGACAGCGCTCCCTCGAGCTGCGTCGCGATATTATGGGCGCCAGACACCCGCTTTGCTTCATCGATGAAGTAATGGATCATCGATCCCGAAGGGTTCAAACCCGTGAATATCGAATCTTACGATGGTACAACAGACCCGCGGTGTGGATCAAGATTATCTTCTCCACATCCATATGGCCCTTGGCGACGCATCTCCGTGCCATCAAATATCTCCCACTCAAGCTTAAAGGACCAGCTCGGCATTGGCTTAACAGCCTGCCCGCAGAGTCGATTGGATGTTGGGAAGACCTGGAGGCCGCGTTCCTTGATAACTTCCAAGGTACATACGTGCCACCACCAGACTCCGATGACCTAAGCCACATTATTTAGCAGCCAGACGAATCGGCCAGACAGTTCTGGACACGGTTCTTGACGAAGAAAAATCAAATCGTCGACTGTCCGGATGCGGAGGCCCTTGCAGCCTTCAAACATAACATCCGGGACGAATGGCTAGCCCGGCACCTGGGGCAGGAGAAGCCGAAATCCATGGCAGCCCTCACATCGTTAATGACCCGCTTTTGTGCGGGAGAGGACAGCTGGCTAGCCCGCAACAACAATCTCCGCAAAAATTCTGGCAGTCCGGACACTAAGGACAACCACGGCAGGTCACGTCGAATCAAAAACAAACGCCGCATCAACGGCGACGACAAAGAGGATACGGCAGTCAATGCCGGATTCCGAGGCTCCAAACCCGGTCAACAGAAGAAGCCATTTAAAAGAAAAACTCCGGGCCCATCCAATCTGGACCGAATACTCGACCGCTCTTGCCAGATACATGGCACCCCCGAAAAGCCAGCTAATCACACCAATAGAGATTGTTGGGTGTTCAAGCAGGCTGGCAAGTTAATTGCCGAACACAATGACAAGGGGCTAAATAGCGATGACGAGGAAGAGACCCGGCCGCCGAACAACAGAGGACAGAAGGGTTTCCCGCCACAAGTGCGGACGGTGAATATGATTTACGTGACTCATATACCCAAGAGGGAGAGGAAACGCGCACTACGGGACGTCTATGCGATGGAGCCAGTCGCCCCGAAGTTTAATCCATGGTCCTCTTGCCCGATCACCTTTGATCGATGGGACCATCCGACCAGCATACGCCATGGCGGATTCGCCGCATTGGTCTTAGACCCAATCGTCGATGGATTTCACCTCACAAGAGTCCTGATGGATGGCGGCAGCAGCCTGAACCTGCTTTATCAGGACACAGTGCGCAAAATGGGCATAGACCCATCCAGGATCAAACCTACTAAGACAACCTTTAAAGGTGTCATCCCGAGTGGAAGCCAGCTATGCATGTGCTCTGTCACACCGAAGTGGTCTTGGATCCCGGATAATTTCGAGCGAAGAGTTAATCTTCGATATAGTCCCGTTCAGAAGCGGCTATCATGCCTCCTCGGACGAACCGCGTTTGCAAAAATCAACGCGGTGCCGCATTATGCATACCTAAAGCTCAAGATGCCGGGCCCTCGGGAGTCATTACGGTCAATGGGAATACGGAACGCCCTCCGAACGGAGGAACATACAATGCTCTCGCGCGAAATACAGAGCAGCCTTCTACGGCAATTCGCTAGTCCGGCAATCAAAAAGCCGGATGCATTAAAGCGTGCCCGGAGCAACACTAACCAAGACCACCTGGCGCGGTCAGAGCACGTGTAGCAATGCGGCCCCCACCCTCGCCCGCGCATGATTACAAGAATAACACAACGCGTACATCATTACGCTTTGGAGATACCATGGGCGCAGGGGAGGGGCTTAACCACAAGGACCAAAGAGTGCGGCTCGACCACACCAGGGGCTCATGCTGGCGCCCCCCTTGGTTTTATTTTTTATCTTTTCTTCTTTTTTGCATATACAGGACTCCAATAAACAGAAGCCCTGTCCGACGGCGAACTCGCCGAACTCACGATGCAACAGTCAGGGATCAAAGAAGGCTGCGACGAACACTCAGGTGGTCTCCATTACGAGCATTACATTACATACACCAAGTCTGCAGCTTATCCCTGGAGGGTGACATGTTAATTTAGTCCAAATCCCTCGCTTACCACACTATTTGTATCAGTCCGCTTTCTTAGCAGACCTTCTTTCATAAACAACGCATCACTTCCTTTTTGCAAGTTCATTACCTTTTCATTGCAACTGCGTTATCTTTTACATATGTTCACTATATGACATCTTGCACCCGTATACTTTGGTACGGCCGAATACACCAGGGGCTTCTGTTCCCCAGATTATGGTGTGATTAAGTCCGAACACTTTCACAAGTGCGGCACCCCGAACTTATAGCATTATATGAATCAGCTCCGAATCATGTCTTGGGTGAATAGTTGGGTTTGCCCGGCTCCCATGTTTTGGTACCTTATGTTCCGTTCCGTCGGCTAAGGTAGCACTGGGAGAACCACTGCGATTGCGCCCCGGTTGAGCCGGGTTAACACCTCAGTGGAGAAAGCTAAAACTGACTGGCATGATAAGGCGAGAGACTGGTCGCTGTTCGAGAGGTCTTTTCGGGTCCCTAAAGACTCATGCCGCTTCGAGCGAAGTTCCGGATGATATCCGACGAAGGCGTGGATGGCGCCCCGGATTCGGTCTTCCGAATACCAGGGGCTTCGCCGAAATTTAAAATTATAGAATTCTATGGCTAAGTGAGAGTGTTCAAGCATTATAAGTCTGGTTGCCTTGTTCGTCGTCTTGAGCGCCTCCCTAGATGGACCCAAAAATGGGAACAAGAGTGCTCAAGTTTATCACCGAACACCCCAGCACTCGTGGCTTGGGGGCTGAAGCCAACGACTTGCCATCTCTCAGATTTAACAAACGGCCGCACAGAAGGTAATATTTTGAATTCAACAAAGCGTTGCTCATGGCACATATAAACGAGGTTTTCAGCGCACAGGATAAAAACACAGCAAGTTCACTCAATGATTACATTAAGGGGGCACTCATCCGGAATATCGCGGGCTCCCTTCAGGACAACTTTATAATATCGCTCCGGCGTGCAATGCTCCTTGCCCGGCAGCGGCGGATCCGTGAGAAGCTTCTCCGCATCCAGCTTGCCCCATTGCACCTTTATGCGGGCAAGGGCCCGACGAGCACCTTCAATGCAGGCGGAGCGCTTGATCACATCCAGCCTGGGGCATGCATCGACCAGCCGCCGCACTAGGCCAAAGTAGCTGCCGTGCATGGCCTGCCCAGCCATACCGGACTGTGAGGCCCTTCATGGCCTCCTCGGCTACCTTAGGAGCTCGACCACTGCTTCAGCTGGTCGCTTGGGGGCACCGGATGGCCGGCCTCAGCATACTGAGACCAGAAGACCTTCTCCGTTGAGCTTCCCTCCTCGTCACGATAAAACTTAGCGGCATCAGACGCACTACGCGGTAGATCTGCAAATGCCCCTGGAGAGCTCCGAATTAGGGTAAGTATCCGGTAATTTACATTAACATGCTTGCTCTGCATGAAAAACGCCTTACCCGCCGCTATCTTCTTCATGTCCTCTACTTCCTCATGGGCCTTCTGGGCCTCGGCCTTGGCGGACTTGGCACTTTCGAGATCCGAGGCAAGCTCGGACTCTCGAGTCTTGGAGTCACGCTCCACACTCTCATGCTTTTCCATGAGAGCCTGGAGCTCTTGCCGAACTTCCGCCACCAGTGCCGCTTGCTTTTCTCGCTCAGTCCGTTACGTGGCGATTATGCTCGGCCACGGACACGGCATCCTTCGTGGCTGCCACCTCGTTAGTGGCCCCTGCATTACATATATTATCCTTATTAATCATGTTTGCAACCAAACCCTTTTACAGAAGGTACTTATTTAAAGTGGTGTTATTCACCTTCTTTTCCTTGAGCTGCCTCTTGGCATGGCCGAGCTCTTGCTCCGACCGCCAAGGTCCTTCTTCAGCGCCTCGACCTCCGCCGCACGCGGCAGAGGTCAACAGCGCAGCCTGCACACCCATATTGACATATTTTTTAGCAACCCTGCGTCTATTTTGTTAGATCCTTAGTCCGGCTTTTCTTTTCGAACACCGAACTAAGCATCAGGGGCTACTGTCTATGCGGTATCACATTACATTATTTTAAACTTCTTAACTCAAAGCCTGTTAGAAGGCTGTTGCAGGCTTCGGTCAGCCCGCCCTTGGCGAGCTGGACCTTCTCAATCACCGCACCCATGAGAGTGCGGTGTTCTCCTCGATGGAAGCGCCTTTAAGCGCTTCCAAAGAGGTTATCCGCGCCCCGGTTGGATGGGGCCGCGGCGCCACGGTCCTGCCCTTCTTTCGAAGGGCCACTTGCGGACTCGAACCGCTGCGGGTTCCGATGTGGAGTCCGCACAAAGTCCGGGTTGCTCGACGGCACCTCCGGAGCCTCCTCCGGCGAGTCCTCTCAGGATTCCGCCCGTCGCCCTCGCCGACGTGGGGTAGAGGCATCGGGATGGAATTTACATCCGACGGCGCCAACGACCCGCTCATCGAGTCGGGAAGGTCGTCAACGGCCGGACTAAAGGAACAATGCGGCATTAGAAGGACACTACATGACATACAATATACGGCATATAAATGATCTGGATACTTACGATCCTGCCGGACACCGGGCCCTTGAGGCCAGCCGTCCTCGCCAACGTCGATGTTGGCAAAACTGTCCGGGGGGATAGTTCTCCCCCTCTTGACCCTTCGCCGCCCCGGTTGGGGAGGCCTTCCTCTTCCTCTCTCCCTCCTCCGGGAGAGAGTATTCCTCCTCCTCCTCCTCGTCTTCGGGGGAGGAGTCCTCGTCGTCGTCGTCAGACGCCTGATTGCGGGAACTCTTTCGAGTCCCCGCGGCCACCTTCTTGGCCTTCTTCTCCGGCACCACGTACGGTGCCGGAACCAGCAGCCTTGCTAAGCGGGCATCCACTGGTTCTTCTGGCATGGGAGCCGGGCTGATGAGCAGCTGGGCCTTCTCCATCCAGTCCTGTCAAAGGAAGAGGTAGATTAAAAACCTCGCTAGAGTCAATCTAATTACTTCAAGTGTCCCGTAATGGGGTCGAATCACTTACCTCGTCAGTCGGAGACTGCGAGCTGAATCCGCGGTCTTCGGTCGCGGATGCGGGGGCTTCGGCGCCCTTGAACAGCACCCTCCAGGCGCCATCGTATGTTGTGTCGAAGAGCGCGCTTAACGTCTGGTGCTGTTCCGGATTAAACTCCCACAGATTAAATGCCCGTTCTTGGCATGGGAGAATCTGCCGGAGGAGCATGACCTGGACCACGTCGACGAGCCGGAGCCTATTGCTCACCAGCTTCTTGATGCAGGCTCGAAGTCCCGTCACCTCCACCGGATCACCCCACTACAGGCCCTTCTCTTTCCAGTAGGTGAGCTGTAATGGGGGCCGCCGCCCATGTGGGCTTGCGCGGCTCGGTGATGTAGAACCAGCCCGATTGCCACCCCTTGACGGAGTCCACGAAGGTCCCTTCTAGCCAAGGGACGTTGGGCAGCTGCCCAACATGGCGCCTCCAAGATTCCGCTTGTGTCCCTTCACAACCTTCGCTTGACGTTGAAAGTCTTGAGCCACAGGCCGAAGTGGGGCCGGATGCAGAGAAAGGCCTCGCACACGACGATGAACGCCGAGATGTTGAGGATGAAGTTTGGCGCCAGATCATGGAAATCTAGGCCGTAGTAAAACAGGATCCCCCGGACAATGGATGGAGCGGAAAGCCCAGTCCGCGGAGGAAGTGGGGAAGGAAGACGACCCTCTCATGGGGCCCTGGGGTAGGGATGAGCTGCCCCGCGTCGGGCAGCCGATGCGCGATGTCGCTGGAAAGGTATCCGGCGTCGCGCAGCTTGGTGATGTCCTCCTCCTTAGCGGTGGAGGCCAACCATTTGCCTCCCCCTCCGGACATATTGGGGGAAGGGTCGAGGTGAGATGCGCGATCTTGGGCGTTGGAGCTTGAGTTCGCAGGGGTGAATGAGCAAAGGAGGAAGAAGGCGTAGGTGAGAAGGTAAATCCTTATCCCTTATATATAGGCGGACACAACTATGCGTCCCTCACCGGCCTGGTAAAACTCGCTTATCTCCCAAGCGCCATCATCAATGGCACGGTTGGGTTACCCACACACGTATTGATGAGAATCCCGGAATAAGGGGAACACGATCTCTGCTTCGACGGGACGTGCCAAAGATACCGATTCGCTAAACATGCTGAGGCGGAATAATAAAAGCGATCCAAACAAGGGCTTGGTAGCGGTGTGATGTCACGCCGCATAATACGTCGGCAGGTTGGATCAGTATATGTGTTTTATTCTCTCTACGTTTGGAATGTGGAATTTATTTTGCAGAGCCGGACACTATCCTGGTGTTCATTATTTTCTCTGGATTATTCAAGGAGAGGAACCCGCCTTGCAATGCCGAACATTATGCACGCCGGACTTATCGACATTGAAGACTGGTTCGGGGCTACCGAGGAGTCCTCGACTAGGGGTGTCCGGATAGCGGACTATCAATATCCGCCGGACTCCCTGCACTACGAAGATAGAAGATTGAAGACTCGGCTCGTGTCCGGAAGGTACTTTCCTTGGCGTGGAAGGCAAGCTTGGCAATACGGATATGTAGATCTCCTACCATTGTAACCGACTCTGTGTAACCCTAGCCTCTCCGGTGTCTATATAAACCAGAGGGCCTTAGTCCGTAGGACACAACATTACATCTCAACAATCATACCATAGGCTAGCTTCTAGGGTTTAGCCTCCTTGATCTCGTGATAGATCTACTCTTGTACTACCCATATCATCAATATTAATCAAGCAGGACGTAGGGTTTTACCTCCATCGAGAGGGCCCGAACCTGGGTAAAAACATTGTGTCCCTCGTCTCTTGTTACCATCCGCCTAGACGCACAGTTCAGGACCCCCTACCCGAGATCCGCCGGTTTTGACACCGACAGAGACTTTTTGCAATCCATGTTACGACCCTGCCCGGTCATATCATCCATATCCTCATTAGCAAGATGGTAGCCCGATTCGTCATATGGTTGACTCATCATATCTATGTCATAGTCATACGCGTTTGTATTGAGGTAATCCATAGGGTCGACCTCCGCCTCATCATCCATTCTCATTCTCTGGGAGAAATTACATCAGCCAAGATTATTGCACCCCTTCACCATGTCGCCCACCGCCTCAACCGCACTACATGAGCTGGTAATTGCGTGGCGGGTGGTGGTCTCCCACATGCTTGTTGATGTGTGGTAGTTATTGGTGTGCTCTCGGCGGCTCCGCATTTAATAAGATTCTTCGCCATAGCAGCACCCAATTCTTGCAGCTTCCAATCCGCGGCGGGGTCTCGTCGTCCACTCCCACATGCTGCACTGGAGGAGGCAAATCCTCGTGCCCCGATTTCACACTGGTCAAGCTAACCCTGAAGTGCCCATTATCATCCCCTTTCCCACGTCCACCTTCTGGCCTTTGATCAAGTAGAGTATGGTGCACGGGGTTTCTTTCGCCCCAAACACATACGTCTGTGGCGTAAAACAACTGAAAGGCAACAAAAATGGAATATTATCTATATATATATGTTGGTGCGACATGTAATTACCGTGACGGCATCGAGCTCAGCCAAAGACGAAGGCCCACCTAAGCGCGCCGAGACCGAGGACGGCTGCTATGAGCGGAGCGGCTGCGAGAGGAGGCCCGTTGTTTGAGCAAGTGATGGTGCGATGGTGTTGTTGTTCATGGAGTTACTCGCGACGAAATTGGGCATCGGGAAATCATGTACCATCTTGTCGGATTTTCCTTCGCCCGGTGATGATAATCGGAACCAAGTTAGTAGCAAAATCATTTCGCAGCGATTCTACAGCTGCATTGATCGCTCGCTGTAGCAACTCATATTTGTCCTCGGCTGCTTTTTCGCGTCCTCACCTGCTTTTTTCTCGACCGCAAGATTCACCTTTGCGCCGATGTCCGCCTGACTAAACTTCTTTTTCTGCTTCTTGGCCTCCGGGCCGTCATTGTAAAACACCTTCCACGTGGCGCCGTCTCCAGCACCGTGCACACGACCATATTGCGGCCGCTGGTCCAAAGGGAGTCCCTTAAGTTCGTTCAAGGCCCACTTGGGCCTCATCGGAGAAGTAGGGCTTTCAGCTGCAAGCCGGTGTGGCTTCTCCGGTAGTCTAATCAATTTCCTCGTGATCTTGTCCGTGTCAAAAACCTTTTTCTCCTTATCCCACTTGAAGCGGGCCCTAATGAAGTCATGCTCCAAGGGGTTGGTGAACTTCGCGAAGGGGTCTGGGAGACCCGCGGCTTCACATTCCGCGTCCTCCTTATCCCATATGGGCCTTTTACCGAGGTAGCCACGGCCCGAGGCGATGCTTCCCATGTTCCTTTGTGAAGGCTTTTGAATTTCGCAGCCTTAGCCTTGGCTGCCTCGGTAGCGCAAGTGTCCTTGAACTTTTCAACTCCTCTTCCGTAAGTGTCGGATTTTCCTCCGTAATCTTGGACAAGATGGCGGGTTTGGGCCTATTAGTAGCGGGTACCCCGCTACTAATAAGGCGCCATACTAACTTATAGCGAGCGCTGGTGCAACCAGCGCCACAGTTAACGATCTGATAGCGTGGGTAGGAACCCGCGCTACTACTAATCTGTAATCTCTGAATTTTTTTTGAATTTTTTGAATTTTTTTAAATTTTTTCCCTAATTTTCAAATTTCTGAATTATTTTAACCTCAAATCTCTAATCACCCCTCATCGCTGCTCAATTTAATCTCTAATCACCCCTCATCATTCCAAATCATCTAACTTCCTGACGGTCACCCATCCTCTCACTACTCCACTGAGCACGCTTAACTTCGGGTTCTATTCTCCTCGCTTCCAAGTCTCGCACTTGTTGTTTTCCCGACAATATGAAGATGTCAATCCTATTAACCTCGTGAATTTAGCTTGAGCATGAAGTCACACATTTCTTTGTTTGAGTTTGAAACTATTGTTCTAAAAAATTAGTAACACTAATATTTCTTGAATAATTAGTTTGACCATAGTTTGACCAGATTTGACCACAGTTTGACCATAGTTTGACCAGATTTGACCAAAATTCAAAAAAACTAAAATAATTATTTAGTAACACTAATATTCTTGAATAATTAGTTTGACCATAGTTTGACCAGATTTAACAAAAATTAAAAAAAACTGATTTTTTTTTGAATTTTTTTGCCTCCAGATCTTAAAAGCCCCGTAACTTTTTTTCTGTTAGGATTTTGAGGATTTTAAAAATGTTTAACGGGGTTCCACGGAGTTTGTATGCAAAAGTTATGGCCATTTTACAAATTTCCAGAGAGATTTTGCAAATAAAGTCGAAATTCATATTTGTAAATTTTCCCAACAACTAGACCACATATCACATGGGAAACTTATTTTCTTTTATTTTTTGACATTTTATCATTTTCTTTTATTTTTTAAACTGAAAAGGCGGTCCACGGGGGGTTGACTTTGACAATAGGCCATAACCCGCGCTACTACTATGATAGACGATTAGCGAAGCGCGGGATTTTAACCCTCGCTACTACTAAGTTGATAGCAAGAGCTGGTTAGTAGTAGCGAGGTTAAAAACCCGCCATCGCTATCAACTTAGTAGTAGCGAGGGTTAAAAACCTGTGCTACTACTATGGCATATCCCGGGGGGCATGGTAGAGACCGCTTAGTAGTAGCGAGGGTTACAAACCCGCGCTGCTGCTATCAACTTAGTAGTAGCGAGGTTTAAAAACCTGCGCTGCTAGTAAGTAGCAGTAGCGAGGGTTTTTAACCCTCGCTGCTGCTAAGATTCTGGGTATAGCCTTTTCCCTAGTAGTGCCTTTCCAGGAGGCCAAATCATTTCTGAACATGCCCATGGCATGATTGTTAATATTTTTCATCTTCGGATCATCCCACGGTTGTTCTATGTTATCATCCCGGTCGGGGAACTTGAATCTGTTTTGCAACTTCGTTAGGAACAACTGCGTCAAATCTTCTTTACTCCTTAAGTCATCGTCATTGATGCTCACGCATTCCCGTAGGATGCATCCTACTTGGTTCCCATAGCACTTGCGAGGTTCTTCTGGCTCTAACGGCTCAAACTTGCCAGGTGCCATCTTTGTGATCACAAGTCGTCCAATCCCTAGTTTGTTAGGTTTTCGTATCCTCTGCTTCTTATGCTTCCTCTTTTCGGTAGCGGCATCGGGGCCGGTACCTTCCCCGCCGGTACCTTTCCCACTGGTCTCGGTGCCGCCATCGACGCCGGCGCCGTCGGTGTCGATGTCGGCGTCAGTACCATCATCGAGGCCGACCTGCAAACCTTGCTTAGCAGTCAAATAGTCGAGGTACTCTTGTTCACCCTCATAATCCATCTCATCTGCATCTTGGTCAGAAGGCCCAGTTTCTCATTGTTCGACATGTTTCCTATGATTAAGTGTCCTCATTTATTTCTAAAAGTATGAATAAATGAGAAATGACATAAAAAGAAATCTATGTGCCTGCACTTGATATGCCAACTTTGTAGCACAAATCATGCCTTTATTCACGGGAAATTTCGGCATGACCTTTGCTAAAAAATGGACATATCGAGCGCCTGAAATTCACCGGAACAGAATGAATCAACATTCCGGCATAACATAGGCCACTTGGATCATTTTCCAAACATGACATTTTCCAAGCGCCGGGGTCGGGGGCGAGCACCGGCGCCGGTGTCGGGGGCGAGGGCCGGGTCGGGGGCGAGCACCGGGGTCGGGGTCGAGGGCGGGTAGGGGCGAGCGCGGGGTCGGGGCAAGCCGGCGCGCCGAGTTGGGGCGAGCGCCCGGGGCGGTCGGGCAATGGCGGTGCGACGGGGGAAGAGAGAGTGGGTATTTGGGGGGAAAAGGCGGGATGAAGCAGGGCGAGTGAGAATTTTGGGTTAAGTGGACGTAGCAGTAGCACATTATGTCAAAATGCGCTGCTACTAACTTCAGTAGCTGTAGCGGTTTAGGCAAAATTCGCTACTACTAAATTCAGTAGCTACAGCGGTTTATGCAAAACGCGTTGCTACTACCGTTGCTACTGCCAGTTTTCCTTTTATCCCACTTTTATTTCCCGAGGGTAGTGAACAAAGGGAGGGCGATATATATTGCATCATTTGACGGTTAAATATGTATGCAAAATAGGAACATATATATTACACATCATTGGACCCATGCATAATAATGGCTAAGTGTGTATACAAAATAGGAACATATATATATATATATATTACACATCATTGGACCGATAACATACGTTTCCTCGGTGCTGACGTTTTCGTTTTTGAGTCAGCTTCTTTCCCTTCTTGTTCGTCGAACAATAATTGAGCACCTCATTGTGACTTTGGCTTTTCCATGGAGTACGATTTTTCTTAGGTAATGTAGTATTGATTCTTCTTTTGACGTATACTTCATCATCATCGTCATCTTCCCTCATTGGGTTGCCGTACTGATCATAGTCTTCCTCATTGGCGACTCCATCCATTCCAATGATGTTCCTTTTGCCTCTCCTCATGACAACACGGCTGGGATTGCGTGGGTCAGTTATGAAGGAGCATTGTGTCACGTGCTTAGCGTGTACCCATGGCTCGTTTTTTGCGATAGCGTTCACGATAGCGCTCTTGGCATCGGGTATAGTCATGGTAGCAAACATCCGGCTTTCTCTTTCGACATTCTTAGCCCATCTGACACGGAACATCGTCGTGTTGTGCAGTCCAGAGTAGTCAAGCTCCCAGATCTCCTCGACCCTTCCATAAAATCGTTCAGTTGCGCCATTGTCGCTGCCGGTCATGCATTCCATCGTCACCCCTGAGTTCTGATCATCACTGTCCATATCTTTGGCCTCCTTGTAGAACGTGTATCCGTTGATATCATATGCCTGATATGTTACGAGGTTGTGCGAGGGGCCATGTGCTAAGGCGTATATGAGCAATCCGTCCTTAGAGCCCTCCTCCGGGCGATTAGCAATAATATGCTCTTTGAACCAATGCAAGAAAGTGGAGTTGTGCTCTCTAGTAACTTCGGCGTCCGTCCTGCATACCCCCCGGTCACGATACTTCTTTGCGATAATTTCTTTGTGCAGTGCCACAAAAGGATCTACCTCGTCTAGGTGTTGTAGCACTACCAAGTTTGCTCACAAAGTCGCTGATCGATCTGAGTATGCCACGTAGTTCCTCGCGACCGTTGCAGTGACCATCTCCTTCGAGCCTCCCATCGTGCTTGTTAAAGGGCAAACCAACACTAACACCAGGCGGCTGGTCTGCGCCATATAGAAAATTCTCACAGAAAGAGTTGCACTCTTTTGCCAAATAGCCCTGGACGATGCTTCCAGCCGGACGGGACATGTTACGAATGAATCCTTTGATGATCCCATTCATCCTCTCAAACAGCATCATGTTGTGTAGGAATGACGGCCCCAGTTCTATTATGTCATCCACAATATGGACACACAGATGCACCATCACGTCGAAGAACGCGGGCGGGAAGTACATCTCAAGCTCATTCAGTATCACAACGATCTCTTCATGTAGCCTTTGGAGCTGCTTCACATAGATCGACTTTCGAGAGATGACGTCGAAAAAGTTCCAGAGACCAATAAGCGTGTCACAGACGTGCTTGTCCATTATCCCTCTAAGGGCAACAGGTAGTATCTGCGTCATCATCACATGACAGTCATGAGACTTCATCCCGCTGAACCATTTCTTGTCTGTGTCTAGATATCTGCTTATCTTGCCACAATAACCGGAACTAACTTTGACTCCGGTAAGGCACTTAAAGAATTGATTGATCTCAGCCTGACTTAAGGTGAAGCAAGAAGGGGGGAAATAATCCTCTTTCTTTATTTTCTTGCCCTTCTTCTCCCGTGCCTCTGTCTCCATCTCTGTCTCGTCTAACATTTTACGGGGCGGCATGTGCAGATCTTCCCTGATTTTCACATCTTGCAAGTCTTTTCTTGCCTTCGGCCCATCCTTGGTCTTATCCGGCATGTTCATCAGTGTTGTGAGCAAGCTCTCAAGGACATTCTTACAGATATGCATTTGATCAAGGCAATGGGGTGTATCGAGTTTGTGCCAAGACTCAAGTCCGAACACGACCTCGCCTTCCATACCTTCAGCAGCGGCCCGTGCCTTTCTCATCGTCTTTCCCGGCGCGGGGCACTCCTTCCAGTTTTTCAATAGCTCATTGATTTCGGCACCGCTCCGCTTACGTGGAGGTCCTCGATGCTCAGTGTGACCATTGAATAGATCTCCATGGTTTCTCCATGGGTCGTCCTGTTCAAGCCATCTTCGATGCCCCATGTACACGATTTTCCCAGATCTGCCATCTTTCCTTGACGTTAGCTGCTGAGACGTCGTATCATCCATGCACCGCGTGCATCCGCAATATCCATGGCACACCGCCTGCCACATATCCGAATCGAGATAGTCCTCAGATTGTCATGATCAGCGCGGCTCTCATGTTGAAATACTCACCTTTGCTGGCGTCCCATGTCTTGGCTGGTGTTTTCCATAACGTGTCTAACTCCTCTTAAAGTAGCCCAGATACAAATTAATATTATTTCCTGGTTGTTTCGGGCCTTGAATAAGCATGCTCATGTGAATGTACTTTGATTTCATGCACAACCAGGGGGGAGGTTGTACATCCATACAAACATGGGCCATGTGCTATGGTTGGTGTTCTCGTTGCCAAACGGATTCATGCCATTGGTACACGCGCCGAGCACAATGTTCCTTGCATCACATTCAAAATACCGATAGAAGCAGTTCAATGCTCTCCACTGGCTTCCATCCTTCACATGTCTCAGCTTCGGATCATCTCCATCGTCGGGCTTCTTCCTCTCCGTGTGCCAGTGCATTAGCTTAGCTTCCTTGGGATCTACAAAATACCTCTGGAGACGGGGAGTGATCGGTAAGTACCATACAACTTTCTGGGGACATTTCTTCCCGGCCTTCTTGTATCGAGAAGCATTGCACACCGGACAGCTTGTTTTTTACAAGTGCTCCGTCCGATAAATTATGCAATCGTTGATGCATGCATGGTATCTAGCGTGTGGCAGATCAAGAGGGCACACGATCTTCTTGCCCTCATCAACACTAGTAGGACATAGATTACCTGCGGGAAGAACATCCTTGAGGTACTTGAGATGCTCATCGAGGCTAGTGTCGGTCCATTTGTTTTTAGCCTTCATCTTCAGGAGTTGGAGCGTGAAACTCAAGTGGGTCACCTCAGGATTGCAACCATCATACAATGGAGTGTTCGAGTCTACCACCAGTTGCTCCAGCTTAGCCTCCTCTCTAGAAGCAGCTCTCTCAGTACAAGTCTCCTTGCGAAGCAATGCTAGCTTGAACATGAGGGTCCCGCACAATTGAACTTAGTACCGACGGACTCTGCTGCGTGGAGTCCATGTCGTTCTCTCCGCTGCCATGTCCGGCCCCTTCTCCTCCGCAATGTCCGGCCCCTTCTCCGCCGCCATGTCCGGCCTCTTCCCCGCCGCCATAATCGATCATCTCTTCGTCTTGCCCCGTGTCATCATTGCCTGCCCCGTCGGCATCCTCAACATTGTCATCCTCACCTTCAATTATCCATTGAGTATAGCCATCCATGAAACCAGTCATGAGCAGGTGCGCTTCGACACAACCATCGTCATGGGGGTCGAGCCAAATTATTCCTTTGTATTTTCGACACGGAAATAAAACCTCTGTCCGGTTATTTTCTTTCATGTCCTGCACCGCCGACCGCAACCACATGTCCACCATCGTTCCACTGACCATCGTCAACTCTGCACAGTAATAATAAACAAATTGATTATAAAAATGCATGCATGCATCAAAGTCATTAAAAAATTTGGCATGACCTTCCCTAAAAATAGGACATATATGGATCTAGAGTTTGCCCGGAATTCGCCGAAACGGAAATAAATCTACATTTAGGCTAAACATAGGCAACTCAAAAGCACAATTTGGTGGCGTCAACTCCTGCCACACGCACAATTTCCACAAACAAATCACACACACCTAAACATATTTCCATTTTGCAAAAGCATGAAATTTTCATCACCTCTATCTCGATCAAGATCGAGCACACGGTGGAGATGATGTTGTAGGGAGATCAAAAGTGCACAAAGCTGTTCTTGACAAAGATAGATCTAGTTAGGGGGAAAATAGGTCACTTAACTAAATCCTACATCTACCTAGCTACCTAATTTGGGAGGAGACAACTTCAACTAGTGGAGGGGAAGGAAAAAGAGAAAGGAGATGCATTAATGAAGGTGGTGTAGTTAGGTAGGAGTAATGAAGAGAGAGAAAGGTGGATAGAAGAGAGAGAGTAATGGGGGAGAAGTATTGAGGAAGAAGAAGAGTGAGATTGGGAGCATGTGGTGGAGGTAGGGGGAAGGGAAGAGAGGAGGGGGAGGGGGAGGTAGGGGGAAGGGAAAGAGAGGAGGGGGAGGGGAGGGATGGGTCGGGAAAGGTGGCGGGTTGGTGCGGGTTAGCAGTAGCGCGGGATCTAAAACGCGCTGCTGCTAAGGAATTAGCAGCAGTGCAGTTTGGGATACGGCGCTACTGCTAACCGGGACAAAAAAGTGTGGCAATTTGAAATTTAGCAGCAGCGATCTCAGAAAAAGCGCACTACTACTACATCCTTAGCAGTAGCGCTCTCCGCGCGACCGCGCTACTGCTAATTAGAGTTAGGTGAACACCGTCGGTCGATATTTGTTGCAGCACGTGTAACGCCGAGCGCGCTACTGCTAAATCCTTATCAGCAGCGAGTTTCCAGCACACGCGCTACTACTAGTTAGCAGCAGCGCTCCTTTCTGAGCCGCGCTGCTGCTAAGATTCTGTGTATAGGATTTTCCCTAGTAGTGCACGATTAAGAGACAGGTTCATCTGCATGCTCCAACTTGATGAAGGAGGAGAGCTACACATGTTTTATGTTATTTTACTTAAGAGAGAGCAGCAGGAGTGGTTAGCTAGCTAGAAATGAGTTTAAAGATGATGATGTGCTACACTATGACTATGATGATTAAATAGCTAGTGTTGGTGGTAATGACTATGATGATTATTATGAGCTAGTGTTAGTGGTGATTAAATAAATACCATAGGCTAGCTTCTAGGGTTTAGCCTCCTTGATCTCGTGGTAGATCCACTGTTGTACCACCCATATTATCAATATCAATCAAGCAGGAGTAGGGTTTTACCTCCATCAAGAGGGCCCGAACCTGGGTAAAAACATCGTGTCCCTTGTCTCCTGTTACCATCCGCCTAGACGCACAGTTCGGGACCTCCTACCCGAGATCGGCCGGTTTTGACACCGACATTGGTGCTTTCATTGAGAGTTCCTCTGTGTCGTCACCGATAGGCTTGATGGCTACTTCAATCATCAACAACCACACAGTCCAGGGTGAGACTTTTCTCCCCGGACAGATCTTCGTGTTCGGCAGCTTCGCACTGCGGGCCAATTCGCTTGGCCATCTGGAGCAGATCTAAAGCTACGCCCCTGGCCGTCAGGTCAGATTTGGAAGCCTAAACTTCACAGCCGACATCCGCGAAGACTTGATCTTCGATGGATTCGAGCCACAGCCGAGCGCGCCGCACTGTCACGATGGGCATGATTTAGCTCTGCCGCCGAACAGTGCCCTGGAGGCCGCACATGAGTCCGCACCGACCCCTAGTTCGGAGACGACTACGCAGATCGAGGACAGGTGGCTGGACACCGCCTCGGGAGCTGCAATCTCTACGGTGATGGAGCCGAATACTGACCTTGTCCGTCATAAAGCTCGTGACTCTGAGGTGTTGGACTCCTTGCCGGACTCCGAACCTCCTGCGCCCCTACCAATCGAATCCGAGTGGGCGCCGATCATGGAGTTCACCGTCGCGGACATCTTTTAGCACTCACCCTTTGGCGACATCCTGAATTTGCTAAAACATCTCTCGTTATCAGGAGAGCCCTGGCCGGACTGCGGTCAGGACGGTTGGGATGCGAACGACGAAGAAATTCAAAACCCACCCACCACCCACTTTGTAGCAACTGTCGACGATATAACCGACATGCTAGACTACAACTCCAAAGACATCGACGGTATGGACAACGATGCCGAAGACGACCAAGAACCAGCGCCTATGGGGCACTGGAAGACCACCTCGTCATACGACATATACATGGTGGACATCCCAAAGGATGGGAACGGCGAAGAAGCAGCGGAGGCAGATTCCCCTAAGAAATAGCCAAAGCGCCGACGTCAGCGGCGCCGCTCTAAATCCCGCCACAGCAAGAATGGAGATTCCGGCACTGGAGATAATAACACCGCAGAGAGTGCCGAAGACAACCCCCTCCAGCAAGATTCAGCGCAGGAGGACGCAGAAGCCAGCCCTCACGAGAGAGCGGCAGACGAAGATGTCGAGGATGACAATTACATGCCTCCCTCCGGAGACGAGGCAAGCCTCAACGACGACAAATTTTTCGTGCCTGAGGATCCCGTCGTACAAGAGCGTTTTAAACGCAGGCTTATGGCCACGGCAAACAGCCTAAAGAAAAAGCAGCAACAGCTCAGAGCTGATCAAGACCTGCTGGCCGACAGATGGACCGAAGTCCTCGCGGCCGAAGAGCATGAACTCGAACGCCCCTCCAAAAGCTACCCAAAATGCAAGTTGCTCCCCCAATTTGAGGAGGAGGAGTATAAACCCTCATCACCAGCGCACAATACGGTAGACCGATCACCTCGTGGCCGCGACAGAGAGGCATCTAGGCCCTCCACTAGAACCGTACCCCGGCACAGCTCGAAAAGGGCGAAGCCACGGGGGAATGCGCCGGACTTGTGAGACATATTGGAGGACAAGGCAAGACAATCAAGATCGATCTACGGATCACGTGGGCGCCCCATGATGCGCGACGACTACCGTCGCGCCGGATACATCAACTCCGGTCGGGCCGAACACAGTAGACAAAGCTCTCTTGAGCTACGTCGTGATATTGCCCAGTATAGAGGCGCCACACACCCACTATGCTTGACAGATGAAGTAATGGATCATCAAATCCCTAAGGGTTTAAACCCGTAAACATTGAATCCTACGATAGCACAACAGACCCCGCGGTTTGGATCGAAGACTATCTCCTTCATATCCATATGGCCCGCGGTGATGATCTCCACGCCATCAAATATCTCCCACTCAAGCTTAAAGGACCAGCTCGGCATTGGCTTAACAGCTTGCCGCCAGAGTCAATTGGTGTTGGGAGGACACGGAAGCCGCATTCCTTGACAACTTCCGGGGCACATATGTGCGACCACCGACGCCGATGACCTAAGCCACATAATTCAAGAGCTGACGAATCGCCGGATAATTTCGACACGGTTCCTAACAAAGAAAAATCAAATCGTCGACTGTCCGGATGTAGAGGCCCTCGTAGCCTTCAAACACAACATCCGTGACGAGTGGCTGGCCCGGCACCTAGGACAGGAAAAGCCGAAATCCATAGCAGCCCTCACATCACTCATGACCCGCTTCTGTGCAGGGGAGGACAGCTGGCTAGCCCGCAGTAACAACCTTAGCAAAAATTCTGGTAGTCCGGATACTAAGGACCGCAATGGCAGGTCGCGTCGAAACAAAAACAAACGCCGCGTTAACGGCGACAACACTAAGGATACGGCAGTCAACGGCGGATTCCGAGGCTCTAAACCCGGTCAGCAGAAGAAGCCATTCAAAAGAACCAGTCCGGGTCCGTCCAATTTGGACCGAATACTCGATCGCTCTTGCCAGATACATGGCACCCCTGAAAAGCCAGCTAATCACACTAACAGGGATTGTTGGGTATTCAAGCAAGCAGGCAAGTTAATTGCCGAAAACAACGACAAGGGGCTGCATAGCGATGACGAGGAAGAGACCCGGCCGCAGAACAGTAGAGGATAGAAGGGTTTCCCCCCACAAGTGCGGACGGTAAACATGATATACGCAACCCATATACCCAAGAGGGAGCAGAAGCGTGCACTTAGGGATGTATACGCGATGGAGCCAGTCGCCCCGAAGGTCAATCCATGGTCCTCTTGCCCGATCAATTTTGATCGAAGGGACCACCACACCAGTATCCGCCATGGCGGATTCGCCGCATTGGTTTTAGACCCAATCGTCGATGGATTTCTCCTCATCAGAGTCCTGATGGACGGCGGCGGCAGCCTGAACCTGCTTTATCAGGACACAGTGTGCAAGATGGGCATAGACCCCTCAAGGATTAAACCTACAAAGACGACGTTCAAAGGCGTCATACCAGGTGTAGAGGCCAATTGTACAGGCTCGGTTACACTGGAAGTGGTCTTCGGATCCCCGGATAACTTCCAAAGCGAGGAGTTAATCTTCGACATAGTCCCGTTCCGCAGCGGGTATCATGCTCGCCGGACGGACGCGCTTTAAAGTTCAACGCGGTGCCGCATTATGCATACCTCAAGCTCAAGATGCCAGGCCCTCGAGGAGTCATCACGGTCAACGGAAACACGGAATGCTCCCTCCGAACGGAGGAACATACAGCAGCTCTCGCGGCAGAATTATAGAGTAGCCTCTTAAGGCAATTTTCGAGTCCGGCCGTTAAGCGACCGGACACGGCCAAACGCGCCGGGAGTAACATCCATCAAGACCACCTGGCACGTTCCGACACGCATAGCAATGCGGCCCCAACCACAGCCCTTGCATGATTGCAAGACTAGTCCTTCGCGTACATCATTACGCTCTGGAGGTACCATGGGCATAGGGGGAGGGGCACGACCACGACAGGCCCAGAGTGTGGCTCAACCACACCAGGGGCTCCCAAGTGTGTCGCTTTTTTTCCTTTTTTCTTTTTCGTACCCACAGGACTCCGCTCACAGAGGCCCTGTCCCGCAAAGCAGACTGCCAACTAACGATGCAACAGCCGGGGAAGGAGAAAGGCTATGACGAACACTCAGGTGGTCTTCATTACGAGCATTAAATCTGTTTAATACACCATTCCACAGCCTACCCCTGGAGGGGGACATGTTTAATAGTCCAACCCCTTGCTTACCGCACTATTTGTATCGCTCTACATTCAAAGCAGTATTTCTGAATAAACAATGCATCACTTTTTTCTTTTAATCGCATCCCTTTTTTATATATGTTCGTTTATGACATTTTGCATCCGTACTCTTTGGTACGGCCGAATACACCAGGGGCTTATGTTCCCCGCATTATGGTGTGATAAGTCCACACACTTTCCCAAGTGCGGCACCCCGAACTTATAGCATTATATGCATCGGCTCCGAATCATGTCTTGGGTCAATAGTTGGGTTTGCCCGGCTCCCATGTTTTGGTACCTTACGTCCCGTTTTATCGGCTAAGGTGGCACTGGGAGAACCACTGCGATTGTGCCCCGGTTGGGCTGGGCGAGCGCCTCAGTGGAGAAAGCTAAAACTGACCATCATGATAAGGCGAGAGCTAGTCGTTGTTCGAGAGGTCTTTTCGAGTCCCTAAAGACTTATGCCGCTTAGAGCGAGGAACCGGCTTTGTCCGGCCCAGGCGTGGATAGCGCCCCGAACTCGGTCTTCCGAATACTAGGGGCTTCGCCGAAATTTAAAATTATAGAACTCTATGGCTAAGTGAGAGTGTTCAAGCATTATAAGTCCGGTTGCCTTGTTCGTCGTGTTGAGCGCCTCCCTAGATGGACCCAAAAATGGGAACAAGAGTGCTCAAGTTTATACCGAACACCCCAGCACTCGTGGCATGGGGGCTGAAGCCGACGACTTGCCATCTCTCAGATTTTATAAACGGCCGCACAGAAGGTAATATTTTAAATTAATAAGCGTTGCTTAGCACATATGACCAAGTTTTCAGCGCACAGGATAACACATTGCGAGTCTACTCAAATATTACATCTTTGCAGCACTCATCCGCAATCTTGCGGGCACCCTTCAGGACATTCTTATAATACATTTCGGGCGTGTGATACTCCTTGCCCCCGGCGCGTCTGCGAGAAGCTTCAAGATCTAGCCTGCCCCAGTGCACTTTGGCACGGGCAAGGGCCCGACGGGCACCTTCAATGCAGGCAGAGCGCTTGATGACTTCCACCTAGGGACATGCATCCACCAGCCGCCGCACCAGGCCGAAGTAGCTCCCAGGCATGGCCTCCTGGGGCCACAACCAAACTATGAGGCCCTTCATGGCCTATTCGGCTACCTTGTGGAGCTCGACCAGCTACTTCAGCTGGTCGCTAAGGGGCACTAGATGTCCGGCCTCAGCATATTGAGACCAGAAGACCTTCTCTGTCAAGCTCCCCTCCTTGGCCCGGTAGAATGCGGCAGCATCGGACACGCTGTGAGGCAGATCTGCAAACGCTCCTGGAGAGCTCCGAATTCGGGCAAGTGACAGGTAATTCACCTTCACATGCTTGCTTTGCATGAAAAAAGCCTTCCCCGCTGCTATTTTATTCAAATCTTCGACCTCCTGGAGGGCCTTGTGGGCTTCGGCCTTAGCGGCTTTTGCGCCCTCAAGGGCCGATGCAAGCTCGGACTCTCGAGTCCTCGAGTCGTGCTCCAAACCCTCATGTTTTCCATGAGAGCCTGGAGCTCTTGCTGCACCTCCGCCACCCGCGCCTCCTGCTTCTCCCGCTCGGCTCGCTCTGCGGCCGCATTGCGTTCGGCCGCAGACACCGCCTCCTTCAGGGTCGCCACCTCGTTCGTTGCCCCTGGAATACCGACGTTATCCTTGTTATTTTTCTTGCAACCAAAATCCTTTTCTGTAAGGTACAAATTCAATATGGTGTTACTCACCTTCCCTGTCCTCGAGCTGCTTCTTCGCACGGCCGAGCTCATTCTCAAACCGCTCGAGATTCGGCTTCAAAGCGTCAACCTCCGCAGTACCCTCCTAGGATCCCACCTCGGCGTCATCGGCGTCACGGGGAGTCGAGGAGGTCGGAAGGGAATCCACATCCGACGGAGCCAAGGACCCGCTCGATGAAGCGGGAAGATCGTCCTCGGCCGGACTACAGGTTGTATGCGGCATTAGAAATACACCGTGGGACAAAAAGAAAAATTATAAATCATTCAGGAATCCGGATACTTACGATCTTGCCAGGGGCTTGGCCCTTGAGGGCCACTCCCCGTCGCCATCATCAGCATTGGCGGAGCAGTCCGGAGGAAGGGTCCTTCCTTTCTTGGACCCTTCGGCCTCCCCCGTTGGGGAAGCCTTCCTTTTCTTATCTCCCCCTCTTGGGGAGAGGCCTCTTTCTCCTCCTCGTCTTCGGGGGAGGAGTCCGCCTCGGAGCCACCTGGCGCCGGGAACTTCTTCGGGTTCCCGTGGCCTTCTTCTTGGCCTTCTTCTCCGGCACCACATAAAGTGCCGGGACTAGCAGCCCCGTCAAACGGGTATCCGCTGGGTCTTCGGGGAGGGGAGCCGGATAGTTAACCTGTCCGGACGTCCTCTGCCAGTCCTGTTAAAGGCATGGGGAATTTTAGGACCCACGTAGAGTCAAACTATGAAAGAAATAGGTGTCCCATAAAGGATAACATAGCTTACCACACCGGCCGGGCGCTGCGTGCTGAATCCGCGATCTTCTGTGGCGGATGTGGGGGCTTCTCCGCCCTTGAACAACACCCTCCAGGCAGCTTCGTACGTTGTGTAGAAGAGCCCACTAAGGGTCCGGTGCCGTGCCGGATCAAACTGCCACAAATTGAAAGCTCGTTGCTGGCAGGGGAGAATCCGGTGGACGAGCATGACCTGGATCACGTTGACAAGCTTAAGCTTCTTGTTCAACAGGGTCTCGAGACAGGACTGGAGTCCGGTAAGCTCCTCCGAACTGCCCCATAGCAAGCCCTTCTCTTTCCAGGAGGTGAGCTTCATGGGGGTACCAGATCTAAACTCGGGGGCCACTGCCCATTTAGGGTCACGCGGCTCGGTGATGTAGAACCACCCTGATTGCCACCCTTTGATGGTTTCCACGAAGGCGCCATTGAGCCAAGTGACATTGGGTATTTTTTCCACCATGGCGCCTCCGCACTCCGCTTGGTTGCCCTTCACGACCTTCAGCTTGACATTGAAGGTCTTTAGCCACAAGCCGAAGTGGGGCTGGATGCAGAGGAAGGCCTCACACACGACGATAAACACCGACATGTTGAGGATGAAGTTTGGCGCCAGATCGTGGAAGTCCAGGCCGTAGTAGTACATGAGCCCCCGGACGAAGGGATGAAGTGGGAAGCCCAGTCCACAGAGGAAGTGGGGAAGAAATACGACCCTCTCATGGGGCCTGGGGGTGGGAATGAGCTGCCCCTCGTCGGGCAGCCGGTGCACGATGTTGCTGGACAAGTATCCGGTGCCGCGCAGTTTTTTGATGTGCCCCTCCATAACGGAGGAGGCCATCCACTTGCCTCCCGCTCCGGACATGGCTGGAGAAGGTTGAGGCGAGGTGTGCGGACTTGGGCGCTGGAGCTCGAGTGCACGGAGATGGATAGGCAATGGAGGAAGAAGGCGTAGGTAAAAAGGGTGGATCCTTATCCCCTTATATATGGGTGGACGAAGACTATGCGTCCCCACCAGCCTAGTAAAACTCGCCTATCTCCCAAGCGCCACAATCAATGGCGTGGTTGGGTTACCCACATCCGTATTTATGGGAATCCCGGAATAAGGGGAACACGATCTCTACTTCGACAAGACGTGCCAAGGAAACCGCTTCGCTAAACGCGCTGAGGTGGTATAGTAAAAATGATTGAAGTAAACGCTTGGCAGTGGGGTGACGTCACGACACACAATACGTCAGCAGATTGAGCTTGTGTACATATTATTCTCTCTACGGTAGTATGTGGAATTTATTTTGCAGAGCCGGACACTATCCTGGTGTTCACAATCTTCTATGAATTAATTCGGGGGAGGAACCCGCCTTGCAATGCCGACCAATATGCGCGCCGGACTCATCGTCATTGAAGCCTGGTTCAGGGGCTACTGAGGGAGTCCTGGACTAGGGGGTGTCCGGATAGCCGGACTATCATCATCGGCCGGACTCCAAGACTATGAAGATACAAGATTGAAGACTTCGTCCCGTGTCCGGATGGGACTTTCCTTGGCGTGGAAGGAAAGCTTGGCAATACGGATATGTAGGTCTCCTACCATTGTAACCGACTCTGTGTAACCCTAGCCCTCTCCGGTGTCTATATAAACCGAAGGGTTTTAGTCCGTAGGACGAACAACCATTACAACAATCATACCGTAGGCTAGCTTCTAGGGTTTAGCCTCCTTGATCTCGTGGTAGATCCACTCTTGTACCACCCATATCATCAATATCAATCAAGCAGGAGTAGGGTTTTACCTCCATCAAGAGGGCCCGAACCTGGGTAAAAACATCGTGTCCCTTGTCTCCTGTTACCATCCGCTTAGACGCACAGTTCGGGACCCCCTACCCGAGATCTGCCGGTTTTGACACCGACAGTGCTAATGACTATGATGATGATTAAATAGCTTGTACGTGCTGGCGGATTAGATTCAAGTGGAGGCAACATGTGGTGCACATCGAAAGTACTACCAGTCCAAACTAGATCAAGTTTGGATTAGTAGTATACTTTTGACATGCACCACATATTGCCTCCACTTGAACCTAATCCACCTTCATTTCACACATTGTTATGGACATAATGATATAAACCTCATAATTGGTATTGTACCAAAATTTGTATAACAGCGTATAAATACACTAAAAATAAAATAAAATAAAAAAGAATACTAGTAGCGATGGATAGTAAACACACTGCTACTAGCTAGATTAGCAGCAGCGCGGTAGATAACAAGCGCTGCCGCTATGTCTCTTAGCAGTAGCGCGTGTCGCGCGCGCTACTGCTAAGTAATAGCTGTAGCGCTTTATTAGTAGTGCGGCTGCCCGCGCTACTAGTGGGCATTAAACCCGCACTACTACTAGGGTTTTCCTTAGTAGTGCAAGGTTGTACGGTGCCACCTTCTGTTTGTCCCTGAGACAAGAAATTGTGGAGCTCAGATGTTAAGGAGGGCGCATGTACGATGTGGTACACCAACGCATCATCTTCAAGGCACAGCTGAAGGACGGTGGCGTGTTGGATCTTCCCAGTGGCACACTCTGTGTACTCTGCATGGAGACCGATGACCTTCATCTCTACCTTTTCAAGGGAGTTGGATACATTGTTGATCCACTTTCGAACAACCACTACTAGGGAAAAACTTATACACAGAATCTTACCAGCAGCGCGACTAAAAATAGAGCGCTGCTGCTGTCGGTGTCAAAACCGGCGGATCTCGGTTAGGGGGTCCCGATCTGTGCGTCAAGGCCTCTGTTGGAAAAGGCAGTGCCTAGGAGGCGCTTAGGCATGCCTAGGCGCTAGGCAATGGCCAAACGCCTCGCCTAGGGCATGAATGGAGGTCTAGGCAGGGAAAGCAAGGAATTGTCCACCCAAGCAAGAAGTCATACGACATACTGCACTGACATGCCGAACGGGTTATATTCCAATGGTAGTATATTGTAACTAACTTATTTATATGCCCTAAACTAATATCAACAACCATATAATAATCAAAAATACACTACGAGTAAAAACTATATTACCGTCTAGGCCGCGCCTAGGGCGCTTAGGCACTAGGCGAAGGCCAACCGCCTTGCTTACGCCTACCGCCTTTTCCAACCTTGGTCAAGGCTGATGGTAACAAGAAGTAAGGGACACAGGTGTTTACCTAGGTTCACGCCCTCTCGATGGAGGTAAAACCCTACTTCCTGCTTGATTAATATTGATGATATGGGTAGTACAAGAGTAGATCTACCACGAGATCGTAGACACTAAACCCTACGAGCTAGCCTATGATGGTATGAATGTAATTGTGATCGTCCTTCTAGGAACCAACCTCTCTGGTTTATATAGACACCGGAGAGGGCTAGGGTTTACATGGAGTCGATTACAAGGAAGGAAATATAATATATGGATCGCCAAGCTTGCCTTCCACGCCAAGGAAAGTCCCATCCGGACACGGGCCGAAGTCTTGAGTCTCGTATCTTCACGCTTCCATAGTATGGACGTTGTACACAGTCCGGCTATCCGGATACCCCCTAATCCAGGACTCCCTCAGCTGCTACTTAGCAGTAGCACATGAGCGTAGACCACGCTACTGATACGAACGTAGCAGTAGCGCGTTAGGAGAAAACATCGCTACTACTAATATTGCCACGACATAGTCACCAGAACTAGTAGTAGTGCCTATTTTTTAAACGTGCTACTGCTAATGAACATAGCAGCAGCACTTTTTGCCAACACTCACTGCTGCTAACTTTAGTCCACTCGTTACAACTAAGTTTAGTCCCACCTCGCTCCACGAACAGGGCTTTTACCACCTTAAACACGTTACTTCTCAAACCATCACAACCACTTGGTCTTAACTAAACTCTATGTGTGGGATCTGTGGAACCGGCGAAGATTCCTATTGACAATTTAGGTTCTACCCAAAAAGATCATTGATGGCCAATGTATTTTTGATTTTTTTACATGCTTAGCCTTATCTTAGCCGTAGCGTGTTTTTGAGAACGTGCTACTGCTATAGGAATATGAGTAGCGATTTTCTACGTAGAACGCGCTACTGTTTTGGAGTTTAGCAGTAGCGCTTTATCCTAACACGCGCTACTACAAAACGCCACCTACCTTCCCCAACCGGCTGACCCCACTCTCCTTCTCCACTCTCACTCTGCCCCGCACCCCCCGTCGTCTGCCACTGCCTTCTACTGATTTTCAATGTTTCAAAGATGAACATATATAGGAATGTCTGATGACGAAAAGGAATTCGATGATGTGCGAATACTATGAACATGAGCACGACATGTCCGACAGGCCTCACCTAGTTGGTGGTAGGCGCTTGAGCATCGTGCTGGATGAGAACTTCGAAGTGGATACAATAAGTCACAACGACAAGGCTTTTTTGTAATTAAGCCTGCTTCTTCTACTTCTGCCTTTTATGGTTGAACTTATAATTTTAATATTTTACAATACTACTAGTGTATCCCCTGTCATGCAAGAATCTATGTCTTGGATAAGATTGGTTTCAGTACTATGTAAATTATAGAGGTAAAGAGATTTAACTTGAGGACCGAGCATGGTTATACTTTTGCCGCAAGATTATACAGTGCAGACACCTACTCCTATTTTGAATGTAAAAATTGGAGAGCACTATGCAAGGCTTATGCATTTGAGCCTAATAAGGTTATCACCTTTGATATTCGTCCGGAAGATGAAACTGAAGGTAATATCGACATCTGGGTCGATGTGCAAACGCCTCTAGTTCTACCATTATGTGAGTTTCTCAACCATATTTATGAAGTAATTTATATTGTTTATTTAAAAATAGTTGACAACTGATTTCTATGGACAGCTTATTTCCATTAAAGCAAACATGTCCAACGCTTGGTACACATCACCTATTACTGTCCCAGGGTTGAACTAAACTGCAAGGAGATATGTCATTATGTTTCATGGTTTGAGGATGTTGATACTGTTAAGGGAGGTTATTTTCCTCGACTTCGAGATATTAGTACTCAAAATGTGCGACCACTAGTGTTCGTATTGAACTACGGTCACATTTATTTTGGAAAAATGGTAAGATTGTTACTATTTGTCATCAGCAGTGCATCTTTTGCATACATTATTTTTAAGCTAAACTTAATTGCTAAGTATGTTACTACGATATTCTTCAACAGGGAGTCCCGATGAGTGTTGTGCCTCATTGGATAAAGCCTAATGGTCGCATGACAATGGTTAGCTTACGGCCAAGGCATCCTACAGTGGACATGAGTGCATTCAAGATTTCTCGAAGCGAGCATGTCTTAATAGTCAAAGCCTGGAGCAAAATTGTGAAGGATCACAACAGAGAAGTACTAGGGGGTAGCAATCCGAAGCGTGCCTCACAATTAGGAGACATGTTCATCTGCATTCTCCAATATGATGAAGCAGGAGTGCAATACATGTTCTATGCTATTTTACCTAAAAGAGAGCAGCAGGCGTGATTAGCTAGCTAGAATGAGTTTGAAGATGATGATGTGCTACACTATGACTATGATGATTAAAGAGGTAGTGTTGGTGGTAATGACTATGATGATTATTGTTAGCTAGTGTTCGTGATGATTAGATAGCTACACTATCACTATGAGGATTAAAAAGTGTTGGTGGTAACGACTATGATGATGGTTAGCTAGTGTTGTTGGTGATGATATGATGCAAGAGCTTTTATATTAATATGATGATGATGTTGATTGTGATTATCATTATGATTTATTATTATGATCATGATTAGTTATTATATCATTGGTGAACGGAACGTGGATTAGATTCATGTGGATGGATCAAAAGTGACCAAAAGTTCAATTAGTAGGATCGTCGTCCTAATTGAACTTTTGATTCATCCGAATGAATCTAATCCACGTTTCCTAATTGGTACTATATCAAAATTTGTATAACGGCATATAAACGGTAGCGCGACATAGAAATGAAGAAAAGGAAAACATAATAGTTGTAGGGTGGGTCGAGATAAATGCTGCTACTAGTTAGCTTAGCAGTAGCGCTTGTACGACAAGCGCTAGTGCTAAGCAGCTATAACAGTAGCGCTGGTGGTAGCGTGATACTGCTATGTGTTAGCTATAGCACCTTATCAGTAGCGCGCTGCCCTACGCTACTGATAGCCCTAAAACCCACTCTACTACTAGGCTTCTCCCTAGTAGTGAACCCTTGGGTGGTCGGTGACTGTGGCAACTAAGGACATGTTGGATGCTAAAAACCTGCATCTGGATCTCTTTCGCCATTTGGAACCACTAACGGAGGGCTATGGTTAGGAGAATTAGGATTAGATGGCTAGTCTAGCTGAAGATGATTATGAAAGGGGCTTCGGAATTACTCCAGGAGAATGTGAAGAGGTTAAAACAATGTGAATGGAGTGGGGTTTGAATGCAAATGAAGTTGAAGGAGAGGTGAACAAGTCGAGGAAAATCGGTTCCCGATGGAGAAGTAAATGGGAGAAGTGGCCTGTAGGCAGTTGATTAGACGGCTAGGTAGACTACATGCAAAGGCTATGGAGGTACATTGAGGAGTGGTCCATGTATGTGCCCATCCTTCTAGCACTACATGTGCCACTGGCTAGTTGAGGTCACTCTTTGGAATCACCGTGGCGAGACATTTTATGGTTCCTTTTTATTTCTGCACCATTCCTGACAGGTGGGACCTATGCAAATAGATAAAAAAATTGTGTCATAGCTGGTTCAGATGGATATTGATGCGTGCGTGGGAGACACAACATTCTCTCATTAAGGAATACGTGATTATCCTCAAAAAAGAAAAAGCCCTTCTTCGTGCTTCAGCATACACGAGAATTTGGTTATGCTCGCAATATGGATTATACCTGGAGGATGAAGTGAACGCAGAGGCATGCTAGCATAGGAGACCTATTTCCGCTATACAGTACTGGAGTACTCATGTTCCTACTACTAGTAGTAGTAGTGCAACTGTGGTACACTTGATGGTCAGAATACTATTCATCCGGTCCTCACAGTGAAGTGACAACACCCTGGGCCTGACACTAGTCCAGGCTGCATGTTCGGGTTACAAAAGGCAACCTCACCTTGTGCACTGTGCACTCTGTCGCCGCCATTTTATAGCACATTCGCATGCCTTGCCTTGTCTCCATCTCCCCTAGCACCACCCCATCTCCATCTCCATCTCATTGTGCCCCCACATACCATCGCCTCGCTCACGTCCCCGAGTACCACTATTCCTTCGCTAATAGCTCCAGCATCGACAGCCTTCTCCCCCGTAAATCAAGCACCCAAAAAACCCACCTTCAAAACTCCACCATGGCCGAACGCAAACTGCGCAGCATCCATATGAGCTGCGATTGGAGAAATCTCCCCAGTGAGATCCTTGACCTTTGTTGTTCGTGTATGGATATGTTAAGCGTCGTGCGGCTGGCTGCATGCTTGAGGGACATGCACACGGCCATCATCGAAGCGAGGCCTAAGCTTTTCAAGACACCATCTTGCTGCTATCTGGTCTTGTGAGATTTGCTCACCATGACAGGAGGCGTACATCATGCCCCTCGACTTCAATGCGACCTCCATTAGCCGAAACTTGTTTGCAAGTATGCAGTGGGCTGCCGTACATCATTTCCCGCGACTTCGATCCGATCACCGTCGCCAAAAACTTCTTGGCAGGTATGTACTGGGTCGGCATGAACTCCCACTGGATGGCCGCCGTCAGAGAAGACGGGAGAAAGTTCGTGCTCGTGAACTTCCAGACCTCCCATGAGATTAACCTTCCTCCGTTGGACTATATAGGGTTTTACCATCGCGGTCCAAGTCATCTAGATTGCCACCTCAGTTGGACAGACCTTCTTTTGCAGAAGATTGTAATCTGCCAAGTGCCCACTTCGACCGCGGATTACGCAGACTTCAAGCTAATTGCCTTGTTCGACCGCGGACTCGCCTATCTTTACTCTGGCGCCTTCTTTAGCTGGAGACAACTCAGCTCGCAGTGGATCGTCAAAGCTGATACACAATTCTGTGATGCTATTGGACACAATGGCATCATCTACGCGATCGACAAAGCAGGTGGCACCACGTATTGCTGGGATGGCATGCGTAACTTGTTTTCGTCTGATGTTAATGATAACACCATGACACTGTTTGAACTTTTTCTGATGATTGGCATATCCCTGTTTGAGTAGAATTTGATTAGAACTATGGCAATGTATTAGAGACGTCGTAAATCAGCTATATTTGGAATGAGTTAATTCATGCAATTGTGACCATGTCATTACAACTAATTTGTTCCCTTGAATAATCAAAGGGTTAAGAACATATGGATATTCTTCTTAATTTATTCTCGTTGAATATGTTTGTACCCTTGAATTTGAGTAGTAATCTATATACTACTAAATACGAGTGTGTATCAATAGCCATGTTAGTTTCCTCATTTTCGTGATGTAGAAACATGCATCACACTATTGGTTTCATTTAACCATACACTAGGGAAGTAAATGTGCATATGGAGAAATTTCTATATTTGGAAGTAGTGAAATCCTGTAATGCTTACCATGTGTACATACCTATATTCACCCTTCAGCAATCAATGGCTAGAATAATATCCTCACAATTTTTTTCCCGTAGAACATGAGTATATAACAATGCATGGTTTGTTAGTTTCCTTGACGAATTTGTTTGTCAGGATAGAACATGGTTACATAACATGCATGACATGGTAGTATCCTTTCAAGAATCGACTGCGAGATAACATGAGTATAACCATGCATGGCACTTCTATATATTCGAACCCAGTATACATTTCCCTGTATTTTCCTCTCAGCTCCAACTGGGACATATCAATGTTGTTTCTTGCATTATCCTACTCACACCCTGAACAATGATGATCTTACATTAACAATGCATGTTCTTTTTGATATGATGCAGTGTCCCTACAGTTAGTGCCCTTTGTAATCTCACCACCTTTGCCAAAAACAGGGAAGCACAACTGGTTCCTCGCTCGACCAGACGACGACAAAAGACTGATGATCTCGCACACATGAGCCGGAGAAGTTATATTGCAAAAACCCCACTGTGTACAAGCACCGTGAAATACGTGAGTATCCGGACAATGGCTAATACTTCTATGAATAGGATAACGGCTTGTTGGGGCCTTCAGGATTTTTGAGTTGGAGGCGGGTAAACAGTCGTGGTTCACACTATCTGTTTCTTAGACACAACTATACGATTAACCAAGAGATCACCGTTGGCAAGGACCGTGATGGCATAGAGGCTCTGTTTGCTATGGAAAACTGCGTCTACAAGGCGAGACCTAGGAGTTCGGGAGCAAACTCCCCTGATTATCAACGATACAGCCTGCAGCCAAAAGAAGGTGAGAAATACACAGGCATCTGGATTAACTTTGATCCTGGGATGTCTCAAGTCTGACAGGCGGTGATGTGGTTCAAGCCTTCAGGTTGATAGGTAATTGGGTTGTTTCATTGAAAGGGTGGAGTACTGGTGTCGCCGGTTCACTGGTGGCTGAAGCGGGGCTACAAATTATGATGGTGTTGGATCATCCCTCTTTGAATGACTTGTTGTCTTTGTTGCTTGTTCTGGATGGCTATTTGTCTCTTTTGTTATGCAAATTCCTTGTCATTTGGTCATCCTCGTCTATGTCACTCTTACTATGTAATAGTTGCCTCTATTTCGAATGTCATTCTCATCTGGATCACTAGAGTCTAAGCGCTGCAGATGGGTGCGTTCTGGTGGTGTAGCAAGACTTCTTATGAACTATCATGTCTTGCTGTTTATGTCAATAGTAGTCACTAGTCAGTGTTTGAGTCTTATATATATTGTTGTTTCGAACTGTTTATTGTCTCGAACTACTAGTGGGCTAAAGGAGGGCATTACCATTCTCCAGTGTTCAGAGTATATCTCCTTTTTTTTCAAGTTATAATTCGAGCTCACTATCTTTTCGATGGTGTGCACTTGTTTGGACGAGCGAGCTATCGTTGAATATGGGCTGAGTAGTAACGCAATGCCAAATAGGTCAATTATGACTCTCAGGCCGAGCTCTCAACAGATCCTAAAAAAAGGCTAGGCTCTCAAAAAAAGAAAGAATAAGGACTCTTATGCCGACATGTGGGTGCCACCGGTGTTTTGTTGCGCTTGCGCGCCGAGACAATATCGGCGTGTGTTCGAAATTCATGCTACCTTTTCATCACTAATCTCCCGCCCCTCCCCCACCTCTGCATTCTCAATTCCTACTCTAGTTTCCCCAAATACCCCTCCTATACTCCATGTACTCTAGCGCACTATAATGTCACCCGTCAATGCGGATCTCCAAGCCGGAGATCCTGAGGTCTGTCCTGCCTTCAGGCGTTGCGTGCTATCGCTCAATAGTGGCATGGCAGCACTTGACGACCAGTTTGCCGGCAAAGTGTTGATGGTAACCATCAACAGCGACCGGCCTCCCATCTCACCGGACGACCTTGTCAAAGCTCTTGGCATTGCGCACGGGATGCAAACAAGTGACTCGCTCATCGAAGTCTGTCCGTGATACGTCTCCGACGTATCTATAATTTTTGATTGCTCCATGCTACTTTATCTACTGTTTTGGGCAATATTGGGCTTTACTATCCACTTTTATATTATTTTTGGGACTAACCTATTAACCGGAGGCCCAGCCCAGATTTGCTGTTTTATGCCTATCAGTGTTTCGAGGAAAAGGAATATCAGACGGAGTCAACACGGAACGAAATCAACTGGAGAAGTTATTTTTGGAAGGAAAGCAACCCAGGGAACTTGGAGTGCACGTCAGCGAAGATATGGGCTGCCCACGAGGGTGGGGGGCGCCCCCCCCCAGGCGCGCCCCCCTGCCTCGTGGGGCCCCCGTAGCTCCTCCGACGTACCCCCTGCACCCATATATACTTTTGTACCCTAAAACTTCCAGAACAGAATATAGATCGGGAATTCCGCCGCCGCAAGCCTCTGTAGCCACCAAAAAACCTCTCGGGAGCCTGTTCCGGCACCCTGCCGGAGGGGGAACCCATCACCGGTGGCCATCTTCATCATCCCGGTGCTATCCATGACGAGGAGGGAGTAGTTCACCCTCGGGGCTGAGGGTATGTACCATTAGCTATGTGTTTGATCTCTCCCTCTCGTGTTCTCTCTCGTGTTCCATCTATGGCACGATCTTGATGTATCCCGAGCTTTCCTATTGTAGTTGGATCTTATGATGTTTCTCCCCCTCTACTCTCTTGTGATGAATTGAGTTTCCCCTTTGAAGTTATCTTATCGGATTGAGTCTTTATGAGAACACTTGATGTATGTCTTGCCGTGATTATCTGTGGTGACAATGGGATATCATGTGCCACTTGATGTATGTTTTGGTGATAAACTTGCGGGTTTCGTGACATTGGGAGCCTATGCATAGGGGTTGGCACACGTTCTTGACTCTCCGGTAGAAACTTTGGGGCACTCTTTGAAGTACATTGTGTTGGTTAGATGAATCTGAGATTGTGTGATGCATATCATATAATCATGCCCACGGATACTTGAGGTGACAATGGAGTATCTAGGTGACATTAGGGTTTTGGTTGATTTGTGTCTTAAGGGAGTACGAACTTTTTTATAGATTGATCCGAAATAATAACTTTGAGGTGGTTTCGTACCCTACCATAATCTCTACGTTTGTTCTCCGCTATTAGTGGCTTCGGAGTGACTCTTTGTTGCATGTTGAGTGCTCTTTATATGATCTATCTATGTTATTATTGTTGAGAGAACTTGCACTAGTGAAAGTATGAACCCTAGGCCTTGTTTCCTATCATTGCAATACCGTTTACGCTCACTTTTACCACTTGTTACCTTGCTGTTTTTATATTTTCAGATTACAAAAACCTATATCTACCATCCATATTACACTTGTATCACCATCTCTTTGCCGAACTAGTGCACCTATACAATTTACCATTGTATTGGGTGTGTTGGGGACACAAGAGACTCTTTATTATTTGGTTGCAGGGTTGCTTGAGAGAGACCATCTTCATCCTACGCCTCCAACGGAATGATAAACCTTAGGTCGTCCACTTGAGGGAAATTTGCTACTGTCCTACAAACCTGTGCACTTGCAGGCCCAACAACGTCTACAAGAAGAAGGCTGTGTAGTAGACATCAAGCTCTTTTCTTGCGCCGTTGCTGGGGAGGCTAGGTAAAGGGCACTCACTCACACCCCGTCAACTAAGCTCTTTTCTGGCGTCGTTGCCGGGGAGGTGAGTGGTTGAAGGTATATCTTTAGATCTTGCAATCGAATCTTTTTATTTCTTGTTTTATCACTAGTCTAGTTTATAAAAGAAAATTACAAAAGATGGAGTTAAGTTTGTCTCATACGCTTCGTCTTTTTAATATCTTTCGTGAAAATGATGGGAAGGAAAATTGTGCTCAAGTACTAGAAGAAGAATTACATAGAATGCTTGGCATGAAATATGTGAATGATGAGCATGATTGCAATGTTGTCAGTATGAATTCCTTGAATATCCATGATGCTAATGATATGCAAAGCCACAAGCTTCGGGATGCTATGTTTGATGAAGATGATACTTTTTGTCCCCCAAGCTTTGATGAGCAAATTTACTATGATGAAAGCATGCCTCCTATCTATGATGATTATTGTGATGACACGTATGCTTTAAAGAATAATGATAACCATGAAACCTGTCATCTTGATCCTAATTTTAAATCATATGATAGTTATTTTGTTGAGTTTGCTCCCACTACTATTCATGAGAAGAATTTTGATTATGAGGAGATTAGTAAATTTTCTATGCTAGTAGATCATGAAAAGAATGCTTTAGGTGCTGGTTACATTGTTGAATTCATTCACGATGCTACTGAAAATATTATGAGGGAGGAACATATGCTTGTAGGAATTGCAATAATATCAAGTTTCCTCTCTATGTGCTTCAAGCTTTGAAGCTATGCTTGTTTTACCTTCCTATGCTAGTTGATTATCGTTCCCACAAGTTGTTTGCTCACAAAATACCTATGCATAGGAAGTGGGTTAGACTTAAAAGTGCTAGTCATATGCTTCATGATGCTCCCTTTATGTTTCAATTCTTATCTTTTATGTGAGCATCATTATCATCATCATGCCTAGCTAGAAAGGCATCAAAGAAAAGCGCTTGTTGGCAGACAACCCAATATTTATCCTTACTGTTTTTGTGTGTCCACATGATTATTCTACTGTAGTAATCATGTTTTATAGCTTTTGTTTCAATAAAGTGCCAAGTAAGACCTTTAGGATAGCTTACGGTGATAGTTGTGTTGATCCTGCTGAAAATCAGAAACTTTTGCACCCAGTAATTTAGTTTTGTTAATTCACAGAAACGAGCTTCTGACCTTATTCTCTTTTCTCTGGATTGTTAAACAAATTTCTCAGGCCTTCTTAATTTGGTAGAATTTTTGGAGTTCCATAAGTATACGTTTGATACGGATTACTACAGACTGTTCTGTTTTTGACAGATTCTGCTTTCTATGTGTTGTTTGCTTATTTTGATGAATCTATGAGTAGTATCGGAGGGTATGAACCATATATAAGTTGGAATACAGTAGATATTACACCAATATGATTTTGTAATGATTTCATTACAGTACCTAAGTGGTGGTTTTATTTTCTTATACTAACGGAGCTTACGAGTTTTCTGTTGAGTTTTGTGTTGTGAAGTTTTCAAGTTTTGGGTAAAGATTAGATGGACTATGGAATAAAGAGTGGCAAGAGCCTAAGCTTGGGGATGCCCAAGGCACCCCAAGGTAATATTCAAGGACATCCAAGAGCCTAAGCTTGGGGATGCCCCGGAAGGCATCCCCTCTTTCATCTTCGTTCATCGGTAACTTTACTTGGGGCTATATTTTTATTGACCACATGATATGTGTTTTTCTTGGAGCGTCATTTCTTTTGTTAGTATTTGCTTGCTGTTATTTAGAGTAATGTTTTGCATCTTTAGTTTCAACAAAGAAGTCAAGGATAGCCTTTGCCATGCTTATTTTGCTAGTATACATGTTGCTGTTTGAAAACAGAAAGTTTACCGCTGTTGCGAAAATTCCCTAGAAAAGTCAGAGCATGATATAATGTTGAATATTTTTGCATATTGATATCTGATAAATTCATTACAGTGGGAATTTTAGTTCATAATTTTTGGAGTTAGGGAAGTATGATGACTCTTCCATTCTTTACAGACTGTACTGTTTTGGCAGATTGCTGTTATGTTTGCATTGTTTGCATATGTTTGCTTGTTTAATGATTCTATTTTAGGATAGGATTATTAAATATGCAGAGGCATTTAGTATTAAATGTTGAATAATAATTTTAGTGATTTGTTACAGTAGAAAATGATAAGGTTTTGCATTGGTTTATACTAACCTATCTCACGAGTTCTTGTTGAGTTTGTTGTGAATGAAGCTTTTGATAAAAAGAGAAACCATGATATGAGAGGAATTCAGGAGACACAAAAGTTAAACCTTGGGGATGCCCAAGGCACCCCAAGATAATATTTCAAGAAGTCTCGAGCATCTAAGCTTGGGGATGCCCCGGTAGGCATCTCGCCTTTCTTCTTCAACAACTATCGATTAGTATCGGTTGAGCCTAAGTTTTTGCTTCTTCACATGAGTTGTGCTATCCTTGCATTGTAGTTTTCTTTAGCTTTGCTTGCCGTTTGAATAAAGTATCAAGATCTGAAATTATTAAATGAGAGAGAGTCTTCGCATAGTTGCACCATAATTTAACTACTCATTGATCTTCACTTATATCTTTCAGAGTAGTTTGTCATTTGCTCTAGTGCATCACTTATATCTTTTAGAGCTTGATGGTAGTTTTATTTTTAAGAAATAGATGAACTCTCATGCTTCACTTATATTATTTTGAGAGTCTTAAATAGCATGGTAATTTGCTTAAAATCCTAATATGCTAAGCATAAAAGATTTGTAAGAATTCTTATGAGTGTGTTGAATACTAAGAAAAGTTTGATGCTTGATAATTGTTTTGAGATATGGAGGTAGTGATATTAAAGTAATGCTAGTTGGGTGATTATGAATTTATAGAATGCTTGTGTTGAAGTTAGAAAGTCCCGTAGCATGCACGTATGGTTAAAGTTGTGTAACAAATTTGAAACATGAAGTGTACCTGGCTTGTGCATCCTTATGAGTGGTGGTAGGGGACGAGTGATGGTCTTTTCCTACCAATCTATCCCCCCTAGGAGCATGCGCATAGTACTTTATTTTTGATGACTTCTAAATTTTTGCAATAAGTATATGAGTTCTTTTGACTACTGTTGAGTCCATGGATTATACGCACTTTTACCTTTCCGCCATTGCTAGCCTCTTCGGTACCGTACATTGCCCTTTCTCACCTTGAGAGTTGGTGCAAACTTCGCCGGTGCATCCAAACCCCGTGATACAATATGCTCTATCTCACATAAACCTCCTTATATCTTCCTCAAAACAGCCACCATACCTACCTATTATGGCATTTCCATAGCCATTCCGAGATATATTACCATGCAACTTCCATCATCTTCATCATGACATACATTACTTTTGTCATATTGCCATTGCATGATCATGTAGTTGACATCATATTTGTGGCAAAGCCACCATGCATTATTTTTCATACATGTCACTCTTGATTCATTGCACCATCCCGGTACACTGCCGGAGGCATTCATATAGAGTCATATCTTGTTCTAAGTTTCCAGTTGTAATCCTTATGTTGTAATAAATAGAAGTGTGATGATCATCATTATTAGAGCATTGCCCAAAAAAGAAAGGCCAAAAGAAAAAAAAAAGAAAGGCCCAAAAAATGAGAAAAGAAAAAAAAAGAAAATAAATAAAAAGGGCAATGCTACTATCTCTTTTTCCACACTTGTGCTTCAAAGTAGCACCTTGTTCTTCATGTAGTGAGTCTCATATATTGTGCTTCAAAGTAGCACCTTGTTCTTCATGTAGTGAGTCTAATATATTGTGCTTCAAAGTAGCACCTTGTTCTTCATGTAGTGAGTCTCATAAGTTGTCTTTTTATACTAGTGGGAATTTTTCATTATAGAACTTGGCTTGTTTATTCCTACAATGGGCTTCCTCAAATGCCCTAGGTCTTCATGGCAATCCCTACTCCTCATGTTGACATCAATTAATGGGCATCTCCATAGCCCGTTGATTATCCTCGTCAATGTGGGACTTTCTCCTTTTTGTCTTCTCCACACAATCCCCATCAACATATTCTATTCCACCCATAGTGCTATATGAATGGCTCACGCTCATGTATTGCGTGAAGGTTGAAAACGTTTGAGACTATTTAAGTATGAAACAATTGCTTGGCTTGTCATCGGGAGTATAGAAGTTGGGAACATCTTTGTGTGATGAAAATGAAGCACAGCCTAACTATATGATTTTGTAGGGATGAACTTTCTTTTGCCATGCTATTTTGAGAAGACATGATTACTTTGATTAGTATGCTTGAAGTATTACTATTTCTTTTATCAATATGAACTTTTATTTTGTACTCATTCGGATCTAATTATTCATACCACAATTAAGAAGAATTACATTGAAATTATGCCAAAGTATCACTTCGCATCAAAAATTCTCTTTTTATCATTTACCTACTCAAGGACGAGCAGGAATTAAGCTTGGGGATGCTTGATACGTCTCCAACGCATCTATAATTTTTGATTGCTCCATGCTACTTTATCTACCGTTTTGGGCAATATTGGGCTTTATTATCCACTTTTATATTATTTTTGGGACTAATCTATTAACCGGAGGCCCAGCCCAGATTTGCTGTTTTATGCCTATTTCAGTGTTTCGAGGAAAAGGAATATCAAACGGAGTCAAAACGGAACGAAATCAACTGGAGAAGTTATTTTTGGAAGGAAAGCAACCCAGGGAACTTGGAGGGCATATCAGCGGAGATACGGGCTGCCCACGAGGGTGGGGGCGCCCCCCCCCACCAGGCGCGCCCCCTGCCTCGTGGGGCCCCCGTAGCTCCTCCGACGTACCCCCTGCACCCATATATACTCTTGTACCCTAAAACTTCTAGAACAGAAGATAGATCGGGAATTCCGCCGCCAAAAACCTCTCGGGAGCCCGTTCCGGCACCCTGCCGGAGGTGGAACCCATCACCGGTGGCCATCTTCATCATCCCGGCGCTATCCATGACGAGGAGGGAGTAGTTCACCCTCGGGGCTGAGGGTATGTACCAGTAGCTATGTGTTTGATCTCTCCCTCTCGTGTTCTCTCTCATGTTCCATCTATGGCACGATCTTGATGTATCCCGAGCTTTGCTATTGTAGTTGGATCTTATGATGTTTCTCCCCCTCTACTCTCTTGTGATGAATTGAGTTTCCCCTTTGAAGTTATCTTATCGGATTGAGTCTTTATGAGAACACTTGATGTATGTCTTGCCGTGATTATCGGTAGTGACAATGGGATATCATGTGCCACTTCATGTATGTTTTGGTGATCAACTTGCGGGTTTCGTGACATTGGGAACCTATGCATAGGGGTTGGCACACGTTCTTGACTCTCCGGTAGAAACTTTGGGGCACTCTTTGAAGTACATTGTGTTGGTTAGATGAATCTGAGACTGTGTGATGCATATCGTATAATCATGCCCACGGATACTTGAGGTGACAATGGAGTATCTAGGTGACATTAGGGTTTTTGTTGATTTGTGTCTTAATGTGTTATTCTAGTATGAACTCTTTTATAGATTGATCTGAAAGAATAACTTTGAGGTGGTTTCGTACCCTACCATAATCTCTACGTTTGTTTTCCGCTATTAGTGGCTTCGGAGTGACTCTTTGTTGCATGTTGAGGGCTTGTTATATGATCTATCTATGTTATTATTGTTGAGAGAACTTGCACTAGTAAAAGTATGAACCCTAGGCCTTGTTTCCTATCATTGCAATACCGTTTACGCTCACTTTTACCACTTGTTACCTTGCTGTTTTTATTATTTCAGATTACAAAAACCTATATCTACTATTTATTTTGCACTTGTATCACCATCTCTTCGTCGAACTAGTGCACCTATACAATTTACCATTGTATTGGGTGTGTTGGGGACACAAGAGACTCTTTGTTATTTGGTTGCAGGGTTGCTTGAGAGAGAGACCATCTTCATCCTACGCCTTCCACGGATTGATAAACCTTAGGTCATCCACTTGAGGGAAATTTGCTACTGTCCTACAAACCTGTGCACTTGCAGGCCCAACAGCGTCTACAAGAAGAAGGTTGTGTAGTAGACATCAGTCCGCCACCAGCTGATTTCTCCGTAGGTTCCGGACAACTTTCGACTGCAGGCGTGTGTTCGAATCTTCCCGTCATTTGTTCATCGATGGCGCGCTGGTGAGATTTGATCCGTGGCACCCAAAATGGAGCTCAGTGCCCTCTGAGCTTGAGTTTCTGACAAAGCTTACCTTCCACGGCATGCCTCGACGTGCTTGGAACAGCGAGTCCGAGAATGAGCTTATCAACGACCTTGGAGGTAAGCTCGTATGTATGTTTGATCCTCCAGACAGCTGGGCTCTGACGGCTATCACATGGATGAAGAAGCCGTCCACCATACTGAAGGTGATTGGTGTTTAGATACCGGTGCAGGAACCGGGGCTGTACTATTCATTGCCAGCTAGGCCGCCGCGGACCACATTAGGGATGTACCTGTATTGAGTGTTCATGCATGTCGAAGAAGTGGTCTATCCATCAATTGAAGTCCTGCCGCCGCCGCTGGTGCCAGGGTCCGTCGATGACATCCATTATAGGAGTCAACGTCAGACTTTCCCCATGTCGCCCGGAATGATGGATGGCACTGGGCCTACTCCATTGCACGGCGGAGGCCACTGCTTCTTTGGGAGAAGAGGCAAGGCTAGCTACCTAGATGTGCTCTAATTTGAGATAACAACTGAATCTTGTCAGATACTAGTTAAATCCGAGCTATCAGTGTGAAGCACTGATGTGCCAGTACATTTGATCGTGGCTTGTTCTATTTATGTATCTGAACTTTTTTTAGAAAGGGTTGTACGTCAAATTAATGCGCTAGCAGAACTTATTGTGTTGTCAGCATTCAAGATATTTTCCCATCATTGATAAAGACGATGAACCGTTATGTACGAGTTCGTTGGTTTCAACAAAGCCCTAGCCATAGTGATCCACTGCTTCCACCCTGATTTTGCCACCTGCGTGAAATTTTTGTATGCAAGTTTAGTGTGCTATGATATCCTATATGATTCTGTCAACTATATAAGTTTATACTGAGCATCAGCAATTAATGCATATGGCTGAAAGGTGTATTTTCAAGCATCGACCGATGGGTCTCTTTCTCTCCCTCCCTCTCTCTCACAAACACACGCGCACACACACACACAAGTGGGACACGTTGAATTATTTCTTCGCTCGTGACTACTTTTAATTAGGTTCCAGTGTAGTCTAACTTTTTTCTTAAGTTATTAATTCAGCTCAGTGACTTCAAAAAGTTGTACAGAAGCCTTGTTTTGGCCTTTCCGGCGTCGTAGAATGTGGGCTGAGTAGCCATGTAAAGTTGTATTGTACTACATAGGCCTTTTGTTTAAACATCAGCAATGCAACTGGGCTGACAATTGTACACGATATCCTAAAATAAGCACAACCTAGTCTATCTTTCTTTTAATAAAATGCATGGCCCAGTTCATTTTTTATATAACAAGATTACCTAGACCAACTTAATTTTTTAATAATATTAATTTGTGAATATTATATTTATACGAAATGCTCAATCCAAACCATCATTATTTTTTCACACATACCAGAAAATGGGCCCATTTCTACTAAAATCAAATGGCTTGTAAATTATCAGAAATGGTAAATGTACTGCATGTATGCAATATTATTTTTGACCCGGCTCAGTAAATAGGTGTATTCGAATAAATATTAAAATATGTTGTAAATTATCATAAATATTTTTTTGAGAAACAATTATCATAAATAGTAAATTGGCTATTATTATTATTTTTTATGCAGGACTGGTTCGGCTACGATAATAGTATGATGGATTGGTTTGACTGCCCGATGAGGCTGCACATGAAATAGATTTTTTTTCGAGTCATAGCCCAGGAAATAGATGTATTGGCAAACAAAATGAAATGGGCTATAAAACCTAAATAAATGGGTTGCATTTTGGCACAATTTTCGAAGCTGACTTTGTTGGCCCACTAGACGGACCCTGCACAAGGTGTTCTCCATCTATTTATATATAAAAAGTATTTGATGGGCTACCAAAAATTAGATAAATATGCTAGAAAATCACACAAAAATTAGAAATATCTGGCTTTTAATTTAGTATATTAGAAAACAACAACCGTTAGATCCACTGTAAAACCAAATAAATTACCCACCATGCCATCCTCTCTAAATTAACCACCATTACCATTACATAATACTATGTCTAAAAAAAATCCCTCAAAAGAATAATCTTCCTGCCAACGATGGGTCTTCTTAACCTAAAGAAATAATATATCTTATGCATGTTCGCTCCTCCTCTCCTAGAGACTTTCCATGCCATGGTTAGGCGTGTTCATACGTCTTTTTTCCATGAGACTTGATGCTCAGCCGTCACCCTAATCCAACTCATTAGCAGAATTCCACGGCAGATCTCAGATCCAACTCATCAGTAGGAAATCATGGCAGATCACGTCAATCTGCAGTACATCTCTATTCCTTGGGGCGTTTTCTTATTCCAGTCTATTAAATAGCTGGCCGTGCATGGGATACATCAGCCGATGCAGCAGCTTGATCGGCGCCAACCTCTCAGATTCACCATGAGCTGCTTCCAACTCACCAAGAAATTGTGCGGGCACCTGACTTCTATCGCTTCGAACTTTTGGTGGGGTGAAGCAAATGGGGAAAAGAAGGTTCATTGGATATCTTGGAATAAAATGTGTATGAGCAAGAAAGATGGAGGAATGGGCTTTAGGGATATGGAGGCTTTCAATCAGGCTCTCTTAGCAAAACAAGCATGGAGGCTGCTGCACTCATCGACTTCACTTTGTGCCAATGTGTTGAAAGCTAGATATTACCCGAATAGATCCATTCTCAGTGCTACATGCCCGAGTGGAGGCTCATATACTTTCAGAAGCATTCTATATGGCAGGGATCTCTTGATGGATGGACTGGTATGGCGAGTGGGTGATGGTACAAGCATACGGATTCACCATGATAATTGGATACCTAGACAAGGTCATCTTCGGCCACTGGGCCAGGAGTATGTACATGGAATAACGAGAGTTTGTGATCTGCTGAATGAAGACGGTGATGCATGGGATCGCGCCAAGTTGGATGGAATGTTCTGCCCAGATGACGTGCAAGATATTCTCCAGATCACCATTGGAGGCCATGGTATGGTGGACGTTCCCGCTTGGAATTTTACAAATAATGGGCAGTTCACTGTCCGTTCGGCCTATCACCTATGCATGGAGAAGAGGCGAGCAAGAACCGGACAGCCGGGCTCTTCGTCGTCTATTGCGAAGCACCAGGGGTGGATGGCGTTGTGGGGTGTCAATGCACCTGGAAAAGCGATAATACATGTGTGGAGGCTGATGAAGAACGGATTAGCTATAGGTGCAGAGCTACTGCGGCGACACATCAAAGCCGGGGTTTTCTGCCCGGCTTGTGGGCGAGAGGAATCACTGTATCACCGGTTCTGGTCTTGCTGGCACTCGGTGAGCTTTTGGAAAGAGTTGGGCTCGGTGTTGGGAGTGAGGGTGGCGATCCCAACTGTCCCGGTGTGCTCCCAGAGTCGACTCACGGACTGGTTGTTACAGTGGCTGACAGAGGCGGACAAGGATTCAAAGTCTATGATGATTCAGGGCCTTTACGCGCTGTGGCTTGCTAGAAATGACACGCGGGATGGACGAAAGATTGAAGATCCGGCAAAGGTGGCGATGCGTGTCAAGGTACTGATGGATGAGTGGAGGAAGTGTCATGAGGCCCGGGTTCCGACAGTGAAGCAGGTCATCAAAGAACGATGGAAACCACCTGAGAGTGGGTGGATGAAAGCTAATGTAGATGGGGCCATGGTCAAGGAAGGACCGGGTGGTGGTGCGGGGGTCATCTTTCAGGGACGAAGACGGCGCATTCCGAGGGGCGGCTTCCCTTTTTCTTCGTGATTGTCCAAAAGCGGAGACAGCCGAGATACTGGCGTGTCGGAAAGCAGTGCAGTTAGCAATCCAACGTGGTATTCAGAAACTGTACTTGGAGACAGACTCACAGGTAGTAGCCAAGATAATCGGAGAAGAGGGACGTAACTTATCGCCGGTGGGACAAATGATAGAAGAAGTGAAGAATATGATCCGGACTAGCTAGGGAGGAGTTCAAGCTTACTTGGGTCAGGAGGTCGGCTAATGGGGCAGCCCATATACTTGCTAAGCTAGGTGTTAATTCCCGTACTTCAGTTTTTTGGGACTTTGATCCCCCAGTTTGTATTCTCAGTACTGTTTCAGACGAGATTCCTGCGTTGAGTTAATAAAGAGGGTTTTAACGTTCAAAAAAAAAAGAGAGGATCGCCAACGAGCACGACTACAACATCGACGATCGCCAACGAGCACGAATACAACATCGACTAGATCGGCAGGTACTCACGCGACACCAATCTCTATCTCGATCGCATCAACATGTACGAAGCGAAGCTAGCGGCTGCCGAAGTGCCGATACATGCCCCAGGCTGTGCACTGTAGCTAGGGCATACTCTCGGGCGCGTATGTCATGAGTACTTTCCACCGGAGCATGCACGTACGCACCAAAATCTGGCTACCTTACCTGACCGACGGATTGTGCCGGAAGATACTCAGGTAAATGATGCACGTACACAGAAGGATCGATGGATTGTATGGACTTAGCACACAGAAGCAAACGCCCTATAAGGCCTACGTAAGCCAACACATAATCTTGAACCCACGGACAAATCTTATGCCTTGATAGGTCTTTCGCCAGTACAGTGCTGACAAAAAAACAGGTACCTCAATTGTAGTATTTTTGTTGATTCTTCGGATGATGACCACGGCATCCTGAAAATCAAATTTTCCTAATTCAACGTGTGCTGGCAAACGTGGCTGAAAATCAAATTTTCATAATTCAACGTGTGCTGGCAAACGTGTACTTTCTAGCATGTAGTTATGTTTATTTTAGAAACAATTATTTTTAGTCTATTTCCGTCTTTTCTGATCTAGAACTAACGTCGAACATGCCTTGACATTGCTATTGATGAAGTGCAAGAAAGGCATCATGGCCTTGGGTATATATATATACCTTCCCTACATGTACATGAAACGTAAGAACCCAGCGGTGGCGTTGTAGGTCGAAGTCGAAGTGGAGCATCTCGGCATCGACCCCGTAAGTCAAAGTTGGGCATCCTATCTCCAGCCGAAGCACAAGTATACGACCATAGACGACACCCATCATTTATATGGCTGGCACCATGCAACGCTGAATAACGTGCCTACCTCTGATTCAATCCATGTCTCCAAGACAGATCAACAAATTAATTGATGATCGGCACAATCGCTATTGATTTGTTAACGACGCCAGCCAAGTTTATGGGCGTGCTTTTTGTGGATGTGAAAAGAGCGAGGAAAATTCCTTGCAGGAGGTAATCAAAATGTAGTTTTAGTTCTTGACTTTATGTTGTTGATGCCTTAGCGTCAAAGCAAGAAATTATCGTGTGTAGTCTGTGCATGGATGTAATGGAACATTTATTTGAGACATAAACTAAACTGTGTTATAAATTACTTTACATATTGTCAGGTGTGTATGCATGAGTGGCTAATTAATAGGCAGATGGAAAACTGCATCAACCACATCTCGCTGTATATTATTTAGTAGTTAATACAACAGTTTTGCTAAAGCACATCTAAATTCTATGCTTGCTTGTGTTACTTAGATGTGCAATAACTAAGGCACATCTAGATGGGCCCTAAACAAACCCTAATACAATATGACAGGCAAACCATGAGACACGTATATAAATTATACATCTCTCAAATATATATGATTTTTTATAGAGGGGGTAAAAGATGCACATTGATTGTTATTGTTTAGTTCAATTTGATAGATTACTTGATGAAGAATTAATGTAATAGCATCGGGTGTGCTTTCTTATGCTGCCGAGAGTAAGGTATTTTATATAGACGGTCTACAGAATGCACCTTGTCCATATTGGTTATATGAATATATGTTACTGCACAAATAAGGTGGGGGATATCATGGAGAATTTTTGAAAAAATATGACATCTTTTGCCAAATAGAAGACGTTCTAGAAATCTAACCAACAGAATGATCTAATTTTGGCTATATCAAATAAAATAACATGCGCAGGAAAAGTATTTATTTATTTTCCATTTATCTTTCACAAAAAATAAGCATGTGCATCTACTAAATAATGCTCAACATTTTGCATCATGGATAATGTTATGATGTCTAAATCATTATGTACGTCATACCAGAGAAAGTCAATGATATTATCAAGCATATACAAAAATTAATAAAAATGAGAAGGATTACATTATTTAGTCACCAAACTTATTAAAGCGGATAAATTCGTTTTGCTTCCCTATCCCAATTAGGAAGATCACATAAACAACATGTTGGTCTTCCTTCGCTATATCCTTCGTCATTATTTGGATCATAAAATATGATACATCTAATACACACACCTGATATAATATTGCATCAAAACTATAAGCTACCTCACAATGTTTCTATTAATATGTTTCGCAAAAAATGTTTTTATCTATTTATATATAAAAAGTGCTTTACGGGGTAACCAGAAAAAAGAGAATTACCTAGAAAATCCCATAATAATTAGAAACATCTGGCCGTTAATTGAAACCCATTAGGCAAGGACAACCAATGGATTGAAAACATTATAAATTACCCACCAATGCCCTTAATAAGTTATCTTGCCCATGTAAAAAAAAACCCAAAGCCCTTAGCTCACGCACATGAAAAGAAAAGCACCCCTCGATCTGTTCCATCTCCTTTCTTTCTCTCATGTATACGTGAAAAAGAGATATATACATGAAATATAGCTTTTCCTCCATCTGTTTCATGCTTCAAAAAAAAGAGAGATCTTTTCCCTCGATATGTTCCATCTCCTCTCTTTCTCTCATATATACATGAAAAAGATGCAGCCAGGCTTCAAAAGAAAAAAGAGGGAGGTGAACTGGCGGCGGCAGCCATGACTGTCACCGAGGTCTCGACCGCCGGCGACGTCGGCTATCACCGGAAACCGAAGAAGACGACCTGGTACTCCACCGACTTAGTTCTTCCCATTACCCCCTTAAGGTATGCCCCTCCCCAAACCCTAGGGTGTAGATTGATTGATATTCACTAGCCCTACAACTTTTATCAAGATGTGCAAAGATTGATTGAAGAACTCGCTTTCATAGAAAATCACTCAGATTCTCAAGATAAATTTCAGATTGATTGTAAATTACGGCAGCACACGTAGCTTGGCAAAGCTAGCTTAGCGGCGTGATTTGTATGGCTAGCCGGAAACACCACGTACATTGACACGTTGGAATTAGCTTGGGCTATGCCGCTGCTGCACACATAGCTTAGCAAACCTAGCTTTAGGTACGTGGATCGTTGAGCCACTGACCTCTCCGTATTCCTCCTTGGCCGCCAGAGATCTCACCTTAGCAGCTCAACCCAGGAAGGATGACGGAGGGTCCAGCAAAGAAAAAAAGATCAATCTGCAATCGAAGGCGACTTCTACTGCCAAGAAAGAAGCAACAGGGTCGAGGGAGGGGCCAGCATTGCTTTCATGCTCCACGACAAGCTTCAGGTTTGTTTATTTTACTGTGAAATAGAAGAAAAAGACTCCAGGTTTGTTCACAAAACACGAACTCATTATAATTACCTAATAGCCTGATGGTGCTTACCGTCAGATTTAGATGCATGCACTGATTGAACTAAACTTGAGCTACTGAAGCAGTAGAGCAGCACTAACTCACTTCACGCTTGCAGGTGCAAGTGATTGAATATGTAGAGAAGTGATTTGATTTCCACATATACATGCCTAATTATTTGGTGTATACCGGATAAAATATGGTGATAAATAATGATGTGCCCTAACATAGATTCTTATTATAAATATGCACGAGTTGTCTACGTATTAGAAATATTTTAAATGTTCAGCTTCGTAGGAGGAGTTTTTGAAGTTTCAGTTTCAACTAGAGAACAAAGAACATGGTAATTAGTTTCAGTTTTAGGTAAGCGGGTAGTTTTACATCTCTGATTGTGAAGTAAATTTAATGATAATGTGACTGAAGACTGTTAAGTTACGGAGAAATTACCTTGATTTCATCGCAAAGCCTGATCTGAGTAGCGCAGTTCTAAAGCCTTAGATAATTCTATATTAAATCAAAATGACATCTTCTTACAGTTATGAATAGTATGTTGCAACAACATAATTGCATAGAATTATCCAATTCTCTTCTTATTGGTAATACCTTGGACTAACAATGGATTTGAATCTAATATTTTAGAAGTATTCTTACAAACTGCTATATAGTTTGTTTCCCTAAATAGTTAGCGGTTGCAGGTGCTCTGTTATGTTTACTTAATTGATGCAAAATATAATCTCACAATCGCGGACACAAGATTTTTATCTTTTTATTAACAATATATAATGTGACTGTCTTTCCCCTTTTGCGCTGATTTTTCTCTCTGACATGTATAGGTACATTCTTTTTATGTTAGCGAAAGTCTTCCGCTCGGTGCCATCGGCTTTCTGACCGATCATTTCAGCTAGCAGCAAAACATACACACATAGGTGCGCATAGCTAGATTGAGGGAATATAGCTTGATCAGTATGTCTTCAGCTAGCAGTAAACTCACCATACATGCTCCTGCGTGCTTGGGCTGGCTCTAGATCGATCCGATCGATTCTTTCCACGGGAACTTTAGGTATGTTTTCTTTAGCCTTTAGGTCTATTCCGAGATTGATGATTAAATCTAACGTCATTGATCCAACTCCATACATTTTGGTACTGTTGATTCATAATTGCATAGATGTAAAGAACTAACCGTCAGGACCACACCCAAAAATTCATGCATCTCTTAATATTGTGTTCCATCCACTACACGAGTGTGGAGCATAGTTAGCAATGCCGAGCTACTAGAAAAAAAGTTTATGGCCCTTAATTTGGTTGAGGATTCTAGTTCTCATTAGCACACTATAGATGTTGGCTGGTATATAGACATAATACAATGCCAGGTAATACTTAATCCCTCGCTTTGTTCGCATCTCCCGCTCCGGTAAAAGGATTTCATGATCAGTTATCCAAACAAACACTTTGTATCCGTTGCCAGACCCAAAAAAATGGATGAGGCTAAAGCACGCTTTCATTTCCTCTCAATTGTCAGCACGCGAGCATGGCAATGCGTTATGGAGATGTTCCTATGCATATTTTTTAAGATACAAGGATGAAGATTAGGCTGGTGGCATTCTGCCTTTCTGCTTCCCTCAACGCATACATACATCCGCGAACGTACACATCCACGAGAGAAGCAAGGCTTCAGTTTTGGCAAGGTGATAGGAGTTGATCTCATGAACACAGTTACCCATGAATGGTATAATATGTTATGTCAGTACAAGTTTGGGTAACTGACGACAATAATAATGGTCAAATGAGACAACATGCTTCTTGGCAAACCAGACCCAATTATGGCACGTCGTGCAGATTTTTGTACAACCTAGGCTTTTCATGAGAGCAGTGCACTAAAGTCATTCTGCCTGTCGGGGATCAATGAGTCTTGATCATCATAGAGACCCAAAAGCAGAAAAACTTGCATCCATCAGGCCAGGTTGAAAATTGCCTTGGCATCCATGCTGCCGTGATATAGCACTGGGATGCTGAACTTGATCAGTACATCGAGAGTATTGATAGTCGGGGTCGGGAGGCGCTCTACTTAGGACCATCTAAATCCTAGCAGTGGTGATAATTAGTGACTCTAACTAGCAATTAATCCTATTGTTTTGAAAAATGTACCAGAAATAGATCATTTATTTGCATACCTTTCATATGAATGTGGTAAACCCAACACATACTTAAGACTCAAGAGCATGATCAATGACTTGCAAAATGTTTACCCTTTCTTTTGTATAGTCATTTCCCTGACAAGAGTGGCAATAGGCTTACAACTATTGCTTCTATTTTTTAGTATAGAATAAAGTTGCAGGGTAGTAGTTCTGTTATATTAAACCAAGACAAGTGTTTTATTGTACTATACATAGTTTTCAGCATTAGCATGGTGGTATGATGGGAAGATAATAGTCCACGATTGGTCTCTTAGTTTAGGTTATGCTAGATTATAGTTCTGCTACAAGCCATGTGTAGGAAAAATAATCACCAACCATAGTTTTGCCAGCATGTTTACCTTGTATATATCATCAGTTAATTTCACCAAATGTTCAAAACCCTCAAAATATGTTGATGCAATGACATAGGTAAACATTTCTGTATTTGACATTCAGATTACTTGAAACTCAGAAATACTGCATTACTAAAGTAAGAATGATTCATGTCATTGATATGACATACTACTTCTCTATTACAATTGGCTCAATTTCTACCAAGCATGCACATATAACATTTTCACCATTTTTTATGTTCTGCAGGGCGTTCCTCTTCATGAGAAATATACATGAATTCCTCTCTCGATGTATGTGTTCACTTTTCCAAATGTCTAACTGCAGAGTTGGAGTCATGCACCAACCGACAGTTTTTAACTGCTCAAAGTCATCACTTCTTCGCTACTAATAATTTAATAAATATGGTAAATGAGTTATATTTTAAGATCAATTAAGCAATGAGAGAATAGCCAGAGTTTCTACATGGTAACTTAATGAGATCAATATTATCACGTGTTATACTTCGCCCATAAATCATTGACAACTAAATCTGGAAACAATGTCCCCCTCATTGTAACTGCATTGCACCTAACTGTAGTATGTATGTATGTTATGGAGAGTTTGTGGATATTTACTAGGGTCATATAAGGAACAATACACTAATTTTGTAAGAAGATGGAACATAATTTATATTTTTGTAAAGAAATATACCTTATATTTACAAACAGAGAAACTTTCGGGTAGGTTAGGTGAATGCCACAGAAACTATTTTCATGGAATACTTTATATTTTTAAATGTTCATACTAACATGTAAAAGCTCTATTGTGTTTGTAAATCTAATCCATTTTCAAACCTAAATACTAGAAGTATTCCAACCCAATAGTGTTTGAACTCTATGCTCCAACCATTAGGTAGCAACACTAACATTTCTATTTCTACTGTTCATTACCAAAGATGTCAGTAATTGGTCTCGATGTCTTCCAGTTCTTCATATTTCATACTGAAAATATATAGTCAAGCCAGTTGCAACAACCAAAGTGCACATTTTATATCGTTGTTCCATTCACATCCATCATTTCCATCCAATGGCATGGCATGATACAACTTTGTAAGAAGTGGAGGATGTGCAATCCAGTGGAGTAGGATGATATCGATGGTGCTAAAGAAAACTAGATAAATATTACTAGATCAAATATGAACTATTTGGTTCTTTCACATGTCAATAACATGTGTATGTATGTAAGTAACTATGTATGTATGTATGCATGTATGTATGTATGTACGGTTCTAATATTTATTTCCAACTCCAAAGTGAAAAATATACACAAAAATATGTGTTCTTCAATCAACCGTTGTCCATACTAATACTTTGGTGAGACACACTTTCTAACAATTTACAGTTTTTACCTTACTTACATAGAGAATTAACAATATTGCATGCACATTTAACTAGGCCTACACGAAAACAATGAAAACTATTAAACTATGCTCGGTTTTTCTCTCTTTACAATGCAACATGATAAAAATACCCATGAAATAAATACAAATATATTTTGCATAAGGTCATTGATCATAAAAAGTAATGTACAAGGTAAATGATAAATGGATGATAACATATACAATTATGTACGAATAAATAATAAAAATACACCTAAGACAAAACTATGTTCGAAGAAGTCGTATATTTTAAAATATTATGACATATGGTTCCAATTATTCGTTAGACAAATCAAATAATATATTCTTATTATTTAACTTTATAAATTTCTAGCCCGTGCATCGAGCGGGCCACTTCGCTAGTTAATATAATAACACATAAGAAGAGACATATGATCATTAATATAGTACTTTAAAAATACTATAATAATCATATGTCCCTGAATTAAAGATTACTAAGGATCTTACACTAAAGATTACTAAGGATCTTACGTGCACATTTCATATCTTATTTATCAAAATATTTGTGGTAGTTATATAACAATGTCATTATGTACCGTATACACCTAAAATCTAAAATTTAGTTCCCATCTACCCAACTAGGTAGGGTCACTTTGATTCATATGAAAAGTGACATTATTCATCCCTTTCGTTCAGAGAAACACATAGTAGATTAAATAGATGAAAATTCCGCTAATACCAATTATATAGGAAAAATACACAAATTCCACAATCCTATGACAGCTATTTTTCAAAATTTCCTTCAAATAAGAATGAGATCAAGGTCTTTACTAGCACGTTTATTATTGATTTTCAAATCTGGCAGACTAAAGTGGTACTAAAGAAGATGCCCTCGCTACAGCATGCATAATTAGCGGTAAATGGATAAACTATATACTCACTTTGTTCCTAAATATAAGTCGTTGTAAAGATTGCACTATGGACTACATACGTAGCAAAACGAGTGAATAGACATTCTAAAATGCATCTATATACATCCATATGTGGTATATAGTAGTATCTCTATAAAGACTTATATTTAGGACAGAGGGAGTATATTTATATATCATCAAAGACAAAACTAGGGAAAGATCAATTGGGTTGAATTTACAAAATGCCACCGATCACGAACAGTACAGTTGATTGTTCCAAAGTTACTTTAAAAATTCAATTAATATATTCATATTATTTAAATTTATAAAAGTCTAGCCCACGCATCGAGCGGGCCACTCTACTAGTTTAGTGAAAAATGATTTAATGGTCTAAAAAGAGTCAAAAAATTATTCTGATATTTGTAGTCGTTGGATTGACATCCAACGGCGATCTCCGCTTCTTCAATCTCTGATCTAGTTGCTCTTGCTCGAGCCGCCAAAACCATTGCCGGCTGGAGCGCCTGCATCTGCCTCACGTGGTCGGCTGTGCTGCCGCGCAGGCCTCGCCGCCCCGCTCTACTCCTAACGGTGGCCATGTCATACCTGTAGTCACCCACACCTTCTGTTATTCTGCGGTGAAGGCTGCCTCACCCGACAGCCAAACCAGTCCCTCATACTCTCCTTCGCTAGGGACTCCAGTGCCCCTTGTTCCATGACTCCAAATTGTTCCCATCTTAGGCCTCGCCATCGTCCGATGCCTTGGTGCTCTCGGCGCGGCGTGGTCAACGTGGTCAAGGAACTCCTTCCATCGAAAGAGGAATGTACATGGAGAGGTTGACAGCTGGGTCCACGGCCGCAGCAAGGATGTGCCTACGCGCAAAATAATGATTCATCTACCTAACAGCGGGACCTACCGGAAGGGCCTCGAAAAAATGTTTCCTCCTGACAACTAGGACCCACTAGCTACATCTTCGTAGGCAAGGAAGTGTGTTCGTATTACGGGCAAAAAAATGATTCTCCCCCCTGACAGTTGGGACACACCAGCTGTATCTTCGCACGGAAGGAAGTGCCTCCTTATCCTCCCTGATAGCTGGGACCCACTAGCTATATCTTCGTACGCAAAGAAGTACTGTGTCTGTATTACCGGCAAAAAAATGATTCTTTCCCTGATAGTTGGGACCCACCAGCTATATCTTGGCATGAAAGGAAGTGCCTCCTTATCCTCCCTGACAACTGGGACCCACCAGCTATATCTTCGCACAAAAGGAAATGCCTCCTTATCCTCCCTGACAGCTGGGACCCACCGGGTCGAACCGTACACCGGGTTCTCTGTCTGGTCGTGATCGTGTACGTGCATACGGGTCGATCGGTCTCTCTAGAGCGATGAACTATGTTCGAGTAAGGAGATGCATGTGTCGTGGTACATGCGCATACGTAGCATGAAACACAGTCCCGTCTATATATATCGTGTACACATACATACAGTCGCGCTGCAAGAAATTAAATATGGCTACATATGTACATACGGGCGGGGTCTAGAATGCGTACTCGCGCATACGTACGGCTAGGGATCGTGTACATGGAGAGGCAATGGACGGTAGCGACGTCGTCCTGTTCATCGGCAGCTAACCGGCTGGGTCGGAATGGAGGAAACAATGTCGTCTTCACCGAGAGCCAAGTGTCTGGGTTAAAATGCGTCCTATTCACCACGAGCGAAGCCACTGGGTCGGAACATGTCGTGTTCATCGGGAGCCAACCGTCTTGTATGAAATGGCCGAAACGAGGCATGTCGTACCGCAGAAAGGAGGAAACGGGCCTTCTGTTCGACCGCGTATGACCGAAACGGGGTCCTGTTCATCGGGAAGGGTCTAGCATACCGCAAAACGGTGAAAACAGACTTCCGTTCGAGCTCATACGGTCAAAACAGGGTCTTGTTGATCGGAGGGGTGTGGCGTACCGCAAAACAGAGGAAACAGACTTCTCTTCGAATCAGGGTCCTGTTCATCTGGACGGATGTGGAGTACCACAAACTGGAATCCACGGGCTACTATTCATCCACCGTCAACTCCCTCCAGCCTCCACCTGCTACTGTTCATCCACAGTCGACTTCCTCCAGCCTCCATCGGCAACTGTTCATCCAGCCCTCCAAGCGGTTCTGTATATCCACCCTCCACCGGCTACTGTTCAACCAACCCTCCGCGGGGTCCTGTTTAACCAACCCCTCCAAGGGGTCCTGTTCAACCTGCGTTCCACGGGCTCCCTCCACCGGCTACTGTTCATCCAACCCCACATCCTCGATCGGGGTCTTGTTCATCTAGCGGCAACGGCCTCTACTACCACGGGATCCGGTTCATCCAACCCCCACCGGGAACTGTTCATCCAACCCCAACCATGTATGTCTCGACTCGTTCAACCAACCCCCACGTTCACTGTTCATCAACAGGCAGCAGGTTCGATCGGCTTCAGTTAGCAGCAGTAGCGAAGGAATCACTTGGGTTCGGTTAACACCAAGGGATCGATCCGGGTTCACTAACGTAGATAGTGCAATCACTCTCGTTCGGTTAGAGCCCAATTCCTCGCTCGGGTTCATTAAGAGTGCAACACCTCGCACACACGCACTTACGTGTACAAGAGAAATGCGCAAACCTTCATGTATCGCTCGGCCCCGACCATCCACCGTAACAGGGAACTCCCTGAAATTTTCCTCGCCCTTGCTTCTACCACGATTTATTCTATCATGGACGGCCCAAAGAATGTCATGCAGGTGCGTCTCAGGCCGCCCCAGGATGAAAAGCCCATTTTCTGTCATGATTTTTTATCATAGAAGTACGAGCCCACCACATCTATGATGATACCGGGTTTTGTCACAATTATCGTCATAGAACTGTCATAAGCATGACAGAAAAAAAATCGTTCGACCCAAAATGTCACGGATGTGTCTTTTTTGTAGTGATTGTTGTCAGGAACTTTGTGCGCATCTTTACTTCTTAGAAAGATTATACCACATATAAAGAACAATTTCCAATCTTCCTCCGCATCTTACGCGTAAGTAATGTACTAATGTTATTCATGGTAATTACTGCATATGTTTCTGCTGATAGAAGACACAAGATTTCATTTTTTAAATAGAAAAAGACCAAACTGGAATGTTAAGATGAGCAAGGGCTGGTTGCACTTTTCAAGCACTCGCTGATGAAATATCGTTCCTACCTGAGGCAAGCGCACTTCGATGGAAAACCCCTAAATGAAATTTCTTTAAAGTCTCAGGTGCTACAATTATCAGATAGTGAATGGAATAATCTTGTTACACATTGGTCTCGTCTGCAGCGTAAGGTACTATTTATGATATAATATTACAATTTGAACTTCATTTCTGCATGTGCCTTAACGTATCACTTGTACGAAAACTTTTTGGAGAAGAACATTCATTCTTAAGGGACCACAGAATCTCTCAACTATACAGGACACTGCATTGCTCTTGTGAGTACCTTTTGCCCTGTATGACCATATTTACTTTCATAGATGGTTGATTACATAGCATCACTTCACATGTTAGCCTCGTTATCGTCCATTTGGTGGACATTATAAGATCCTTATGAACTTTTAAATAGATTTAGAATCAACCCAATGCTTTTGAAGAGGTTTAGCTCTGCAGTCCTCTTGTAAGTACTGAACATCGTCTATTACTTTACTTACATTAAAAGCTACTCCCTGTGTCCCATGATATAAGAACGTTTTTTACAGTACACCAGTGTTCAAACCACTTATATTATGAGAAGAGGGATTGGTTCATTGTCTAGCATTCTGCATCTTATCTCCCTTGCCCGCCATTAACTAAAAACTGTCAGATCTATATTTAATCTTACCAAAAAGTTGAATACACACACAATGCCAGTGCAGAAGTTTAGCCCATTGCTCTTGTCAGTACATTTTGCCCTGTGAAGCTTGTACTTCCAGGGATTGGTAGTTGATTATGTACCATCCATCTGCATCTTATCTTCATTATCCTCTATCCCTTCCAGTATTATCATATATATAATTACTCTCTACAAAATGTAGAGTACATGCAATGCTTATGAAGAAGATTTTGTGCTGCAATTCTCGAGTTATCCTTCCCTTGACATGGAGAAGGGCGTTATAAAGCCGGTGTTAACTATTAATGTAAGTCAGTCCTTCTAAAGCCTTTATCCTCAACTGCTATTTAATTTTCTCATACTCCCTATCGTTAACTGCTGTTTAGTTTGCTATTTCTATCGAAATGCATGTTCGCAACAACCATGAGTTCCAAGTTTTACTTGTAAAACCAAATTCCTTATTCATACCGTGCACATTACTCAATACTCCCTACATGTATACTTACTTTTGTGGATCTATAATCCAGTATGTGGTGAAGCAGCCACGTTTGCACCTTGTCATCTCCTGTTTTATCTTACTGATGTGCCTGATGATATGAACAACATGGCATGCACATTAACCAAAATAGATACAATGATTGTCTTTGCCCTTCATCTATGCTTGTTATGTTGACATGGTAATCCAGTAGTGTGGTGGAGCTCCCTGCATTTTGAACAATGCCAAATTATGCTATGGATATTTTGAACTTACTCTTTATTTTCTAATTTTAAATTGGATGGAATTAACACCACAGTTATCATCTTTGTTTATACATGTGCAAAATTTGTCATCTCTCTACTTGTTTCAAGGTGAGATGCCGGATGGCATGCACAAGTCTGTTGAAGGCTATGAGACAAACCCAACATATATTGCAGCAAAGAAGTCAAAATATCTTGAAGATAGCGAGACAACCCCAATGTCTTGTCTTGGTGTAATGTTCATGTTAGTTGAGACTAGTAGTCAGACAAGCTCGCAGAATTTGCTATCTGAAACAGTTCGACTTCTTCAGTACCAAGTTCTAGCAGAAAGGCATTATTCAACTCAACTTCGACTTGAAGTCCTATCTCTAAAAAAGATTGCAAAGAACACCAGTGACAACCTCATTGCTATATAGCTACACATGGAAGCTATGACCGACATGCTAGGCCAGTCTCACAGCCTTGCTCAGGAGCTTGTGTAGCAGTTCCCGCGCAAGGCTAACCTTTCTTGAACTTTCTTGGAAGAGGTCTGGGTTCAGTATTATTTTGTTATGCTACAATAACGCCCAATTTTTGTAATCTGCTTCTTTGTTGCGCTTTACGATCACTGGTGGCGAACTTAGATGCCCAGTGGATGTAATATACCATAAACCCTTTATTGTATGGTGTAGGGTTATTCTGAGTTACTATGCATAATTTCTTTATTGTATAGACTAGGTTTGTTCTTAATTCCTACTAGTTACTGCCATCATTCGCTATCTGAAAAAAAATGAAGAAAATCTGATGTAGTCGACCGGGCCAAAACGTTTGCCTCTAATTGGCCTGCTTTTTAGTGGACCACAATTGGGCTGGCCTGGAACTTTCTTGGGCCTGAAATACCATTGGGGCCTTCACACTTTGCGCCAGACCCACAACTTACATGGGCCTATATTCGGCCGAAAGTTTACTTGGGCCTTTAGTGGACCCAGTGCTTAGTTGGGCCCATGTAGCTTTGGGCCATTAACAAGTTGAATATTGTACTGGCCTGTTACGACCCAAAAGAAACCATGGGCCTTTAGCAGGCCGAAATGCATGTTGGGCCTCAATTTTCACTAGTTGTCGACGGGCCTTCAGCAGGCTGAAATGTAGACCAAGCCTTTTTTGCCCAGCTATATGACGTGCATTACCAGGCCAAAACATATCTCGGCCCTAAGTTGGCCCACAGATATCATAGGCCTTTAAGAGGCCGAAAGCTTAGTAGAGGCATCAACGGGCCGAATTATATGACATGCCTTTAACAGGCCCAATGTCACGTTGGGCTGAATTGTTGCCACCTTTATCATGGGCCGTTAGAGGGTCGGATGTCGCGTCAGACCATATATGGCCCATGGGTAGCACGGGCCATTCCCAGGCCGAAAGACACATTGGGCTGAAATGGGCCATTGTCTACGTCAGGCCTCTAATAGGACGTAATGTCAGTGGCCCGTAATTGGGCACAAATATACGGCGAACAATTAACGGGCCAGATTTGGCTTCGGTCCGTAAATGGGCCATGTTTAAATAGGCCGTTATTGGACTGGCCCACTAGTACCTGAGTAAATACTACAAGCCTTTGACTGGGCCAGCCTTTTTAACCAATGTGGGCCTCAGTTGGGCCCTTCCACGTGTCAACGTATCATGGGCATGTCTCCTCCATTGGATGGATGACATCTGGCCCACCAAGGAGTCGACACGTGTTTCCTCCAGCCAATGATGATTTTACACATGGAAAATCCCCATTGGTCGAGGCTGTTAACGGGTTATCGAATCCAAACTGGAACCCGATAGCTTAACGGCGACCCGTTACCGTGGATGCCATGTGTCGGTTACCCTTGATGAAAGCACTTCCATGATGCGGCATTTATCATCATGGAAGTGGACACTTCCGTGATGATAATTTTGCTATTTTCATGGTCATGAAATCGTCATGGATGTACATGCATGACAAAAAACATGACCTACTATGACAAACACGTAACATCATGGAAGTGTATTTTTTGTAGTGAGAGAATCTCATCCTAAGGGGCATCTTCGCCAAGAATATCACATCACCACCTCTGAAGAAAGAGACATAAATACATGGGTATGGGCACTCCCCTTGGCAACTGCCAAGCTTGGGGGAGGTGCCCCGGTATCGTATCACCATCTCATCTCTATCTTTATCATTTTTATTAGTTGAATCCATTTGGTTATACTAGCAAAGAGGCATGTGCGTTGCAACGGGAGAGTAAAATACCACACGCTCTTAATTTACAACAAATGTTTTATAATCTGAGAATTTGTGGCTATTTCTTAAATACATTAATAGTTAGAAAGGTTGTTAGAAAGATACATGATGTTTTAATCATAAAAAAGGTTTTTTGTATGGAAAAGAACATTTTTATGGTATCATGTTGACGCAGGTACTTGTGCCCCTATTTCATCACTATTTCTTGCCATACATGTCATAGGTATTGGTCCCTGTTTGATCACTATTTACTTTTTATCAAACTTGTCTTTTATTTTATTTTTTGTCATGCATGCCTCCTTTTAACTTTTTTCATGCATGTCCTCTTTTTCTTCTTCTTATATATAGGAGAATAGTGCAACATCTCATCTTTATCGGATCTCCTCTGCATTTTCTCTTTTATTTGTTTTATAGCAAACATCCCATCTTGATTGGGTCCTTTTATTTCTTGTCATGCATGTCCTTATTTATTGGATGTCACTAACAAATTTATCTTCAATCTGATATCCAATCATGATTTTGCTGAGGTGTTCATCCCCAATCTAAATGATTACCGATATGAAAAAAGACAGATAATGCATTGTTGATTAAGATTGCAGCCTAAATAGTATTTAAAAAAATTGTTAGCAAGAAAAATAACATCATATTTATAATCTACATAATTTTTTGATCAAATTTCATATATAATATGTTAAATTTGGAGTTACGTTTTAAAAGATATGAGTATTTTTAAAAACATTTGATATGTACTGAGGGTTTAATGTCAGAAACATCAGTGGGTTTTCTATAAAATAGCGTGGCAGGCTAAGAATACCTATTTGTTTTATTAGTAGGTATAGATTTTGATCTAGTAGAATAAAATTTTAGTACGATCTAGCTTTGAGTTTTGTTTTGGTATCTTTCTATGTAATCGAGTCAGTGACTTATATATAATAAAGAGTACTTTTGAGTTGAGGGCTTTGTTATCTTGCTAGGATCTTGAGGGGATTAAAGAAAGAATAGAAAGAAATAAAAAGATCATATATTGATCTTATGGAGAGTAATGACTTCACATATAAAGAGTATGATAAACACAAGTTGTTGAGAGTGGACAAACATAGTTTAGGTCAATGTTGCAATTAATAGGAAGTAATAAAGAAAGAGAAGTTTTACATATAAATATGCTATATTGGACATCTTTTGTAATTGTGAGCACTCATTAAAATATGACATGCTAAAGAGTTAATGTTGGACAAGGAAGACACCATAATAAGTTATGTTTTCTTATATCTTCTGACATGTTGAGCTTGCCTTTCCCTCTCATGCTAGCCAAATTATTTGCACCAAGTAGAGATACTACTTGTGCTTCCAAACATCCCTTAAACCAGTTTTGCCATGAGAGTCCACCATACCTACGTATGGATTGTGTAAGATCCTTCAAGTAAGTTTTCATCGGAGCAAGCAATAAAAATTGCTCTCTAAATATGTATGATCTATTAGTGTGAAAAAAATAAGCTTTATACGAACTTGTGATATGGAAGCAATAAAAGCAAGAGACTACATAATAAAGTTCTTTATCACAAGTGGCAATATAGAGTGACGTTCTTTTGCATTAAGATTTTGTGCATCCAACCATAAAAGTGCATGACAACCTATGCTTCCCTCTGCGAAGGGCCTATCTTTTATTTTTACCTCCTACACTTATACAAAGTCATGGTGATCTTCACCTTTCCTTTTTACAATTTTTCCTTTGGCAATAACTATGTGTTGGAGAGATCCATATATATATATATATATATATATATATATATATATATATATATATATAAACTCGGATGTAGGTTTTCATAAAGGAGTATTGTTGACATTACCCCTGAGGTAAAAGGTTGGGAGGCGAAACTATAAGCCCCGTTGAAACTTGAGTGTGAGTGTTAGCAATTGTGAAAGACTAAATGATAGGAAAGAGTCAATGTACTCAACTCCAAAAGTCCTGAAACTTCACGGAGAATATTTGGAAAATAGAAAAAATATAGGCCAAAGAAAGCACCAGAGGAGGGCCACCTGTCATCCACAAGGATGGAGGGCGCGCCCTACCCCCCTAGGCGTGCCCCCCGTCCTTGTGGGCCCATAGTAGGCCCCGACGACCATCTTCTACTATATGGTGTGTTCTGACATGGAAAAATAAGAAGGAAGCTTTCGGGACGAAGCGCCACCGTCTTGAGGCGGAATCTAGGCAGAACCAATCTAGGGCTCCATGGAGCTGTTCTGCCGGAGAAACATCCATTCGGGAGGGGGAAATCATCGCCATCATCAACACCATCGGTCCTCTCATCGAGAGGGTGTCAATCTCCATCAACATCTTCACCAGCACCATCTCCTCTCAAACCCTAGTTCATCTCTTGTATCTGATTTCTGTCTCAAAACCTTAGATTGGTACCTGTGGGTTGCTAGTAGTGTTGATTTCTCCTTGTAGTTGATGCTAGTTGGTTTATTCGATGGAAGATCGTATGTTCAGATCCTTCATGATAATTAGTACTCCTCTGATTATAAACATGAATATGCTTTGTGAGTAGTTACTTTTGTTCCAAGGGACATGGGAGAAGTCTTGTTATAAATAATCATGTTAATTTGGTATTCGTTTGATATTTTGATGAGATGTACGTTGTCTTTCCTCTGGTGGTGTTATATGAACGTTGACTACATGACACTTCACCATGATTTGGGCCTAGGGGACGACATTGGGAAGTAATAAGTAGATTATGGGTTGCTAGAGTGACAGAATCTTAAACCCTAGTGTATGCATTGCTTCGTAATGGGTTGATTTGGATCCATATGTTTCATGCTATGGTTAGGTTTACCTTAATTATTCTTTCGTGGTTGCGTATGCTTGCCAGAGGGGTTAATCATAAGTGGGAGGCATGTCCAAGGAAGAGAAGCAACCAAGCACCGGTACACCCACATATCAAATTATCAAAGCAATGAACGTGAATCATATGAGCATGATGAAAACTAACTTGACAACAATTCCCATGTGTCCTCGAGAGCGCTTTGATTGATATAAGAGTTCGTCCAGGCTTGTCCTTTGCTACAAAAAGGATTAGGACACCTTGCTACACCTTAGATACTTTTGTTACTTGCTACCCGTTATGAATTATCTGGTCACAAAACTATCTGTTACCGATAATTTCAATGCTTGCAGAGAATACCTTGCTGAAAACCTCTTGTCATTTCCTTCTACACCTCGTTGGGTTCGACACTCTGACTTATCGAAAGGACTACGATAGATCCCCTATACTTGTGGGTCATCAACTATCACCAAGCTACTAGAACTTTGGGATGAACTATAATATGCAAGGGATGACGAAAATGATTCCCGAGCTCTCGCAATGCTGAAATCGGCAAAGGTAGAAATCAAGAAAGAGAATCAGGTGTCGATGATTGACAAGACCACTAGTTTCAAGAAAAAGGCCAAGGGAAAGAAAGGGAACTTTATGAAGAATGGCAAGCATGTTGTCACTCCCATGAAGAAGACCAAAGCTGGACCTAAGCCTAAAACTGAGTGCTTCGTCTACAGAAAAGGGAATGGTCACTAGAAGCAGAACTGCCCCAAATACTTTGATGATAAGAAGGATGGCAAAGTAAGCAAAGGTATATTTTATATACATGTTATTGATGAGTACCTTACTAGTATTTGTAGTAGCTCCTCGGTATTTGATACTATTTCAGTTGCTAAGATTAGTAACTCGAAAGAAGAGTTGCAGAATAAATAGAGACTAGTTAAGGGCGAGGTTACGATGTGTGTTGGAAATGATTCCAAGGTTGATACGATCACCATCGCGTGCTCCCTCTACCTTCGGGATTAGTGTTGAACCTAAATAAATGTTATTTGGTGTTTGCGTTAAGCATGAATATGACTGGATCATGTTTATTGCAATACAGTTCTTCATTTAATTCAGAAAATAATTATTATTCTGTTTACATGAATAAAACCTTCTATGGTCATACACCCAATGTCAATGGTTTATTGAATCTCGATCGTAGTGATACACATATTCATAATATTGATGCCAAAAGATGCAAAACTTGATAATGATAGTGCAACATACTTGTGGTACTTCCGTTTAGGTCATACTGGTGTAAAGCGCATGAAGAAAATCCATGTAGATGGCCTTTTGGAATCACTTGATTATGAATCATTTGATACATGCGAACCATGCCTCACGGGAAAGATGACTAAAACTGCATTCTCCGGAACAATGGAGCGAGCCAATAACTTATTGGAAATAATACATACCGATGTACGCGGTCAGATGAGTGTTGAGGCTCGCGACGGGTATCGTTATTTTCTAACCATCACAAATGATTTGAGCAGATATGGGTATATCTACTTGATGAAACACAAGTCTCAAACATTTGAAATGTTCAAAGAATTTAAGAGTGAAGTGAAGAATCATCGTAAAAAGGAAATAAAGTTTTCTACTATCTAATCGCAGAGGCGAATATTTGAGTTGCGAGTTTGACCTTCATTTAAAGCAATGTGGAATTGTTTCACAACTCACGACACCTGGAACACCACATTGTAATGGTGTGTCTGAATATCGTAACTGCACTTTATTAAATATGGTTGTATATATGATGTGTCTTACTTATTTACCACCATCATGTCAGGGTTATGCATTAGAAATAGTTGCATTCACATTAAATAGGGCACCGTCTAAATCCGTGGAGACGACATCGTATGAACTATGGTTTGGCAATAAACCTAAGTTGTCGTTTCTTAAAATTTGGGGTTGCGACACTTATGTCAAAAGGCTTCAGCCTGATAAGCTCGAACCCAAATCGGAGAAGTGTGTCTTCATATGATACCCTAAGGAAACAATTGGGTACACCTTTTACCATAGATCCGAAGGCAAGATCTTTGTTGCCAAGAATGGAACCTTTCTAGAGAAGTAGTTTCTTTCAAAAGAAGTGAGTGGGAGGAATGTACAACTTGATGAGTTAATTGTAACTTCTCTCAATTTGGAAAGTAGGTCATCAAAGAAATCTGTTCCCGTGATGCCTACACCAACTAGAGAGGAAGCTAATGATGATGATCATGAAAATTCATATCAAGGTACTACTGAACCTCGTAGGTCAACCAGAGCACCATCCGTGCCAGAGTGGAACGGTAATCCTGTTCTGGAAGTCATGTTACTAGACCATGACGAACCTACAAACTATGAAAAAGCTATGATGAGGCCAGATTACGGTAAATGGCTTGAGGCCATGAAATCTGAGATAGGATCCATGTATGAGAACAAAGTGTGGACTTCCATGGATTTGCCCGATGATCGGCGACCCATAGAGAATAAATAGATCTTCAAGAAGAAGACTGACACTGATGGTAATGTGACTGTCTACAAAGCTTGACTTGTCGCAAAAGGTTTTTGACAAGTTCAAGGAGTTGAGTACGATGAGACTTTCTCATCCGTAGCGATGCTTAAGTGTTTCCGGATCATGTTAGCAATTGCCGCATTTTATGATTGTGAAATCTGCCAAATGGACATCAAAACTCCATTCATTAATGGAGTTTCTTAAAGAAGAGTTGTATATGATGCAACCAGAAGGTTTTGTCCATCCTAAAGGTGCTAACAAAGTGCGCAATCTCCAGCGATCCATCTATGGAATGGTGCAAGCATCTCGGAATTGGAATATACGCTTTGATGGGGTGATCAAAGCATATGGTTTTGTACATACTTTTAGAGAACCCTGTATTTACAAGAAAGTGAGTGGTAGCTCTGTAGCATTTCTAATATTATACGTGCATGGCATATTATTGATTGGAAATGATGTAGATTTTCTAGTTAGCATAAAAGGATACTTGAATAAAAGTTTTTCAATGAAAGACCTCGGTGAAGCTGCTTATATATTGGGCATCAAGATCTATAGAGATAGATCAAGACGCTTAATAGGACTTTCACAGAGCACATACCTTGATAAAGGATTGAAGAAGTTCAAAACGAATCATTCAAAGAAAGGGTTCTTATCTGTGTTACAAGGTGTAAATGTTGAGTAACACGCAAAGCCCGACCACGACAGAAGATAGAGAGACTGAAAGTCATTCCCTATGCCTCAACCATAGGTTCTATAAAGTATGTCATGTTGTGTACCATAGCAGTTGTGTGCCTTGCTATGAGTTTGCAAATTGGGGTTCAATAGTGATCCAGTACAGGATCAGTGGACAGCTATCAAAATTATCCTTAGGTACCTAAATAGGACTAAGGAAATGTTTTTCAGTTATGGATGTGATAAAGGGTTTGTCGTCAAGGGTTATGTCGATGTTGTTTGGGAACGTAGTAATTTCAAAAAATTTCCTACGCACATGCAAGATCATGGTGATGCATAGCAACGAGAGGGGAGAGTGTTGTCTACGTACCCTCGTAGACCGAAGCGGAAGCGTTGACGCAACGTAGAGGAAGTAGTTGTACGTCCTCCCGGTCCAACCGATCCAAGCACCGTTACTCCGGCACCTCCGAGTTCTTGACACACGTACAGCTCGATGACGCACCCCGATCTCCGATCCAGCAGAGGCGCTGGGGAAGTTCCACAAGACGACGGCGTGGTGGACGATCTTGATGTTCTCTGTCGCAGGCTTCGCCTAAGCACCGCTACAATATGACCGAGGTGTAATATCGTGGAGGGGGGCACCGCACACGGCTAAGGAACGATCTAAATGATCAACTTGTGTGTCTAGGGTGCCCCCCTACCCCCGTATATAAAGGAGGGAGGGAGGAGGTGGCCGGCCCAAGGGGGAGGCGCGCCATAGGGGGGAGAAACCTACTCCAAGTAGGTTTCCCCTCCTTTTCCTAATCCAAGATGGAGGGTGAAGGAAGGAGTAGTAGTAGTAGGAAGGAAGAGGGGGGAGGAGAGAAGGAAAGGGGGGCCCGGCCCCCTTCCCAATTCAGATTGGGCTTGGGGGGGCGCCCCCTCCCTTGCTCCTTCTCCCGCCCTTCCAATAGGGCCCAATAAGGCTCATATACTTACTGGGGGGTTCCGGTAATCCCCCGGAGCTCCGGTATATTCCCAAACTCTTCCGGAACCTTTCCGGTGTCCAAATATATCCGTCCAATATATCAGTATTTATGTCTCGACCATTTTGATACTCCTCGTCATGTCCGTGATCTCATCCGGGACTCCGAACAAACTTCGGTACATCAAAATACATAAACTCATAATATAACTGTCATCGAAACCTTAAGCGTGCGGACCCTACGGTTCGAGAATAATGTAGACATGACCGAGACACGTCTCTGGTCAATAACCAATAGCGGGACCTGGATGCCCATATTGGTTCCTACATATTCTATGAAGATCTTTATCGGTCAAACCGCACAACAACATACGTTGTTCCCTTTGTCATCGGTATGTTACTTGCCTGAGATTTGATCGTCAGTATCCAATTAGTTCAATCTCGTTACCGGCAAGTCTCTTTACTCATTCCGTAATACGTCATCTCATAACTAACTCATTAGTTACATGCTTGCAAGGCTTAGGTGATGAGTATTACCGAGAGGGCCCAGAGATACCTCCGACAATCGGAGTGACAAATCCTAATCTTGAAATATGCCAACTCAACATGTACCTTCGGAGACACCTGTAGTACTCCTTTATAGTCACCCAGTTACGTTGTGACGTTTGGTAGTACCCAAAGTGTTCCTCTGGTAAACGGGAGTTGCATAATTCTCATAGTTACAGGAACATGTATAAGTCATGAAGAAAGCAATAGCAGAATACTAAACGATCAAGTGCTAAGCTAACGGGATGGGTCACATCATTCTCCTAATGATGTGATCCCATTTAATCAAATGACAACACATGTCTATGGTTAGGAAACATAACCATCTTTGATTAATGAGCTAGTCAAGTAGAGGCATACTAGTGACTATATGTTTGTCTATGTATTCACACATGTATTATGTTTCCGGTTAATACAATTCTAGCATGAATAATAAACATTTATCATGATATGAGGAAATAAATAATAACTTTATTATTGCCTCTAGGGCATATTTCCTTCAGTCTCCCACTTGCACTAGAGTCAATAATCTAGATTACATAGTAATGATTCTAACACCCATGGAGTCTTGGTGCTGATCATGTTTTGCTCGTGGGAGAGGCTTATTCAACGGGTCTGCAACATTCAGATCCGTATGTATCTTGCAAATTTCTATGTCTCCCACTTGGACTTGGTCCCGAATGGAATTGAAGCGTCTCTTGATGTGCTTGGTCCTCTTGTGAAATCTGGATTCCTTTGCCAAGGCAATTGCACCAGTATTGTCACAGAAGATCTTCATTGGTCCCGATGCACTAGGTATGACACCTAGATCGGAAATGAACTCCTTCATCCAGACTCCTTCATTTGCTGCTTCAGAAGCAGCTATACACTCCGCTTCACATGTAGATCCCGCTACGACGCTTTGTTTAGAACTGCACCAACTTACAGCTCCACCGTTTAATATAAACACGTATCCGGTTTGCGATTTAGAATGGTCCGGATTAGTGTCAAAGCTTGCATCGACGTAACCATTTACGATTAGCTCTTTGTCACCTCCATATACGAGAAACATATCCTTAGTCCTTTTCAGGTATTTCAGGATGTTTTTGACCGCTGTCCAGTGATCCACACCTGGATTACTTTGGTACCTTCCTGCCAAGCTTATTGCTAAGCATACGTCAGGTCTGGTACACAGCATTGCATGCATGATAGAGCCTATGGCTGAAGCATATGGAACACCTTTCATTTTCTCTCTATCTTCTGCTGTGGTCGGGCATTGAGTTTGACTCAACTTCACACCTTGTAGCACAGGCAAGAACCCTTTCTTTGCCTGATCCATTTTGAACTTTTTCAAAATTTTGTCAAGGTATGTGCTTTGTGAAAGTCCTATTAAGCGTCTTGATCTATCTCTATAGATCTTGATGCCCAATATATAAGCAGCTTCACCAATGTCTTTCATTGAAAAACTTTTATTCAAGTACCCCTTTATGCTATCTAGAAATTCTATATCATTTCCAATTAATAATATGTCATCAACATATAAAACTTGAAATGCTACAGAGCTCCCACTCACTTTCTTGTAAATCTGAGCTTCTCCAAAAGTCTGTATAAAACCATATGCTTTGATCACAGTGTCAAAGCGTTTATTCCAACTCCGAGATGCTTGCACCAGTCCATAAATGGAACGCTGGAGCTTGCAAACTTTGTCAGCACCTTTTGGATCAACAAAACCTTCCGGTTGCATCATATACAACTCTTCTTCTAGAAATCCATTCAAGAATGCAGTCTTGACATCCATCTGCCAAATTTCATAATCATGAAATGCAGCAATAGCCAACATGATTCGGACAGACTTAAGCATCGCTACGGGTGAGAAAGTCTCATCGTAGTCAACCCCTTGAACTTGTCGAAAACCTTTCGCAACAAGTCGAGCTCAGAGACGATGAACATTACCATCAGCGTCGGTCTTCTTCTTAAAGATCCATTTATTCTCAATGGCTTGCCGATCATCGGGCAAGTCAACCAAAGTCCATACTTTGTTTTCATACATGGATCCCATCTCGATTTCATGGCCTCTAGCCATTTTGCGGAATCTGGGCTCATCATCGCTTCCTAATAGTTCGTAGGTTCATCATGGTCAAGTAACATGACTTCCGAATAGGATTACCGTACCACACTGGTGCGGATCTTACTCCGTAGACCTACGAGGTTCGAGAGAAACTTGATCTGAAGTTTCATGATCAATATCATTAGCTTCCTCACTAATTGGTGTAGTTGTCACAGGAACCGGTTCTTGTGATGAACTACCTTCAATTAAAGAATAAAAACAGGTTATCTCATCAAGTTCTACTTTCCTCCCACTCACTTCTTTCGAGAGAAACTCCTTCTCTAGAAAGGATCCGAATTTAGCAACGAAAATCTTGCCCTCAGATCTGTGATAGAAGGTGTACCCAATAGTCTCCTTTGGGTATCCTATGATGACACATTTCTCCGATTTGGGTTCGAGCTTATCTGGTTGAAGTTTCTTCACATAAGCATCGCAGCCCCAAACTTTAAGAAACAACAACTTTGGTTTCTTGCCAAACCACAGTTCATAAGGCGTCGTCTCAACGGATTTTGATGGTGCCCTATTTAACATGAATGCGGCCGTCTCTAAAGCATAACCCCAAAATGATAGCGGTAAATCGGTAAGAGACATCATAGATCGTACCATATCAAGTAAAGACGATTACGACGTTCGGACACACCATTTCGTTGTGGTGTTCCAGGTGGCGTGAGTTGCGAAACTATTCCGCATTGTTTCAAATGTAAACCAAACTCGTAACTCAAATATTCTCCTCCACGATCAGATCGTAGAAACTTTATTTTCTTGTTACGATGATTTTCTACTTCACTCTGAAATTCTTTGAACTTTTCAAATGTTTCAGACATGTGCTTCATTAAGTAGATATACCCATATCTGCTCAAATCATCTGTGAAGGTGAAAATAATGATATCCGCCACGAGCCTCAACATTCATCAGGCCACATACATCTGTATGTATGATTTCCAACAAATTTGTTGCTCTCTCCATAGATCCGGAGAACGGTGTTTTAGTCATCTTGCCCATGAGGCACGGTTCGCAAGTACCAAGTGATTCATAATCAAGTGATTCCAGAAGTCCATCAGTATGGAGTTTCTTCATGCGTTTTATACCGTATGACCTAAACGGCAGTGCCACAAATATGTTGCACTATCATTATCAACTCTGCATCTTTTGGCTTCAACATTATGAATATGTGTATCACTACTATCGAGATTCAATAAAAATAGACCACTCTTCAAGGGTGCATGACCATAAAAGATATTACTCATATAAATAGAACAACCATTATTCTCGATTTAAATGAATAACCGTCTCGCATCAAACAAGATCCAGATATAATGTTCATGCTCAACGCAGCACCAAATAACAATTATTCAGGTCTAAAACTAATCCCGATGGTAGATGTAGAGGTAGCGTGCCGACCGCGATCACATCGACTTTGGAACCATTTCCCACGCGATCGTCACCTCGTCCTTAGCTAATCTTCGCTAATCCGTAGTCCTGCTTTGAGTTGCAAATATTAGCAGCAGAACCAATATCAAATACCAGGTGCTCTGCGAGCATTAGTAAGGTACACATCAATAACATGTATATCACATATACCTTTGTTCACTTTGCCATCCTTCTTATCCGCCAAATACTTGGGGCAGTTCCGCTTCAATGTCGATCGCTTGCGGTAGAAGAAGCACTCGATTTCAGGCTTAGGTCCAGACTTGGGTTTCTTCTCTTGAGCAGCAACTTGCTTGCTGTTCTTTTGAAGTTCCTTCTTCTTCCCTTTGCCCTTCTTCTTGAAACTAGTGGTCTTGTTGACCATCAACACTTGATGCTCCTTCTTGATTTCTAGCTCCATGCTTTCAAAGATCGTGAAGAGCTCGGGAATAGTCTTGTTCATCCCTTGCATATTATAGTTCATCACAAAGCTCTTGTAGCTTGGTGGCAGTGATTGGAGAATTCTATCAATGACGCTATCATCCGGAAGATTAACTCTCAGTTGAATCAAGTGATTATTATACCTAGACATTTTGAGTATATGCTCACTGACAGAACTGTTCTCCTCCATCTTGCAGCTGTAAAAACTTATTGGAGACTTCATATCTCTCAATCCGGGCATTTGCTTGAAATATTAACTTCAACTCCTGGAACATCTCATATGCTCCATGATGTTCAAAACATCGTTGAAGACCCGGTTCTAAGCCGTAAAGCATGGCACACTGAACTATAGAGTAGTCATCAGCTTTGCTCTGCCAGACGTTCTTAACATCGTCAGTTGCATCAGCAGCAGGCATGGCACCCAGCGGTGCTTCCAGGACGTAACTCTACTATGCAGCAATGAGGATAATCCTCAGGTTACGGACCCAGTCCGTGTAATTGCTACCATAATCTTTCAACTTTGCTTTCTCAAGGAACGCATTAAAATTCAACAGAACAACAGCACGAGCCATCTATCTACAAAAAAACATAGACAGACAAAATACTATCAAGTACTAAGTTCATGATAAATTTAAGTTCAATTAATCATATTACTAAAGAACTCCCACTTAGACAGACATCTCTCTAGTCATCTAAGTGATCATGTGATCCAAATCAACTAAACCATGACCGATCATCACGTGAGATGGAGTAGTTTCAATGGTGAACATCTCTATGTTGATCATATCTACTATATGATTCACGCTCGACCTTTCGGTCTCCGTGTTCCGAGGCCATATCTGTATATGCTAGGCTCATCAAGTATAACCTGAGTATTCCGCGTGTGCAACTGTTTTGCACCCGTTGTATTTGAACGTAGACCCTATCACACCCGATCATCACGTGGTGTCTCAGCACGAAGAACTTCACAATGGTGCATACTCAGGGAGAACACTTCTTGATAATTAGTGAGAGATCATCTTAAAATGCTACCGTCAATCAAAGCAAGATAAGATGCATAAAGGATAAACATCACATACAATCAATATAAGTGATATGATATGGCCATCATCATCTTGTGCTTGTGATCTCCATCTCCGAAGCACCGTCGTGATCATCATCATCACCGGCGCGACACCTTGATCTCCATCATAGCATCGTTGTCGTTTACGCCATCTATTGCTTCTACGACTATCGCTACCGCTTAGTGATAAAGTAAAGCAATTACAGGGTGTTTGCATTTCATACAATAAAGCGACAACCATATGGCTCCAGCCATTGCCGATAACCGGTTACAAAACATGATCATCTCATACAATAAAATATAGCATCACGTCTTGACCATATCACATCACAACATGCCCTGCAAAAACAAGTTAGACGTCCTCTACTTTGTTGTTGCAAATTTTACGTGGGTGCTACGGGCTTAGCAAGAACCGTTCTTACCTACGCATCAAAACCACAACGATAGTTTGTCAAATAGACTCCGCTTTAACCTTCACAAGGACCGGGCGTACACTCGGTTCAACTAAAGTTGGAGAAACCGACACCGCCAGCCACTGTGTGCAAAGCACGTCGGTAGAACCAGTCTCGCGTAAGCGTCTGGCGTAATGTCGGTCCGGGCGCTTCATCCAACAATACCGCCGAACCAAAGTATGACATGCTGGTAGGCAGTATGACTTATATCGTCGCAACTCACTTGTGTTCTACTCGTGCATATAACATCAAACCATAAAACCTAGGCTCGATGCCTTTGTTGGGGAACGTAGTAATTTCAAAAATTTCCTACGCACATGCAAGATCATGGTGATGCATAGCAACGAGAGGGAGAGTGTTGTCTATGTGCCCTCGAGACCGAAGCGAAGCGTTGACGCAACGTAGAGGAAGTAGTCGTCGTCCTCCCGGTCCAACCGATCCAAGCACCGTTACTCGGCACCTCCGAGTTCTTCACACACGTACAGCTCGATGGCGCACCCGATCTCCGATCCAGCAGAGGCGCGGGGAAGTTCCGTCGACGAAGGCGTGGTGACGATCTTGATGTTCTCTGTCGCAGGCTTCGCCTAAGCACCGCTACAATATGACCGAGGTGTAATATCGTGGAGGGGGCACCGACACGGCTAAGGAACGATCTCAATGATCAACTTGTGTGTCTAGGGTGCCCCCTACCCCGTATATAAAGGAGGGAGGGAGGAGGTGGCGGCCCAAGGGGAGGCGCCATAGGGGGAGAAATCTACTCAAGTAGGTTTCCTCCTTTTCCTAATCCAAGATGGAGGGAAGGAAGGAGTAGTAGTAGTAGGAAGGAAGAGGGGAAGGAGAGAGGAAAGGGGCGGCCCCTTCCCAATTCGGATTGGGATTGGGCGCCTCCCTGCTCCTTCTCCTCCTTCCAATAGGGCCCAATAAGGCCCATATACTTACCGGGGGGTTCCGGTAACCCCCCGGAGCTCCGGTATATTCCCAAACTCTTCCGGAACCTTTCCGGTGTGCAAATATATCCGTCCAATATATCAATCTTTATGTCTCGACCATTTCGAGACTCCTCGTCATGTCCGTGATCTCATCCGGGACTCCGAACAAACTTCGGTACATCAAAATACATAAACTCATAATATAACTGTCATCGAAACCTTAAGCGTGCGGACCCTACGGTTCGAGAACAATGTAGACATGACCGAGACACGTCTCTGGTCAATAACCAATAGCGGGACCTGGATGCCCATATTGGTTCCTACATATTCTACTAAGATCTTTATCGGTCAAACCGCACAACAACATACGTTGTTCCCTTTGTCATCGGTATGTTACTTGCCCGAGATTTGATCGTCGGTATCCAATACCTAGTTCAATCTCGTTACCGGCAAGTCTCTTTACTCGTTCCGTAATACGTCATCTCATAACTAACTCATTAGTTACATGCTTGCAAGGCTTAGGTGATGAGTATTACCGAGAGGGCCCAGAGATACCTCTCCGACAATCGGAGTGACAAATCCTAATCTTGAAATATGCCAACTCAACATGTACCTTCGGAGACACCTATAGTACTCCTTTATAATCACCCAGTTACGTTGTGACGTTTGGTAGTACCCAAAGTGTTCCTCCGGTAAACGGGAGTTGCATAATTCTGATAGTTACAGGAACATGTATAAGTCATGAAGAAAGCAATAGCAGAATACTAAACGATCAATTGCTAAGCTAACGGGATGGGTCATGTCAATCACATCATTCTCCTCATGATGTGATCCCATTTAATCAAATGACAACACATGTCTATGGTTAGGAAACATAACCATCTTTGATTAATGAGCTAGTCAAGTAGAGGCATACTAGTGACTATATGTTTGTCTATGTATTCACACATGTATTATGTTTCCGGTTAATACAATTCTAGCATGAATAATAAACATTTATCATGATATGAGGAAATAAATAATAACTTTATTATTGCCTCTAGGGCATATTTCCTTCAGATGCAAGCTTTAACACTGATCCAGATGACTCGGAGTCTCAATCTGGATACATATTTAAAGTGGGAGCAATTAGTTAGAGTAGCACCATACAGAGCTTTGTAGACATAGAAATTTGCAAGATACATACAGATCTGAATGTGACAGACACATTGACTAAACCTCTCTCACAAACAAAAAATGATCACTCCTTAGTACTCTTTGGGTGTTAATCACATGTAAATGTGAACTAGATTATTGACTCTAGTAAACCTTCTGGGTGTTGGTCACATGGCAATGTGAACTATGGGTGCTAATCACATGACGATGTGAACTATTGGCGTTAAATCACATGGTGATGTGAACTAGATTATTGACTCTAGTGCAAGTGGGAGACTGAAGGAAATATGCCCTAGAGGCGATAATAAAGTTCTTATTTTATATTTCCTTATTTCATGATAATGTTTACTATTCATGCTAGAATTGTCTTAACTGGAAACTTGATACATGTGTGGATACATAGACAAAATATTGTGTCCCTAGTAAGCCTCTACTAGACTAGCTTGTTGATCAAAGATGGTTAAGTTTCCTAACCATAGACATGTGTTGTCATTTGATGAACGGGATCACATCATTTAAAGAATGATGTGATGGACAAGACCCATTCGTTAGCTTACACTAGTGCCGAAACGGGTTATAGTCCCGGTTTGTGAGGCCCTTTAGTGCCTGTTCTGGAACTGGCACCAAATGGTGCGATTAAAGCCCCCCCCCCTTTAGTCCCGGTTCAGCACGAACCGGTACTAATGGCCCACCACGTGGCACGAGCCCGCACCAGGGACTGGGAGACCTTTAGTCCCGGTTGGTACCGGGACTAAAGGGTTTTGGGGTTTTTTGGCTTTATGATTTATTTTTCTATTTAATTTAGTGTTTTCCATTTAATTCTTTTTCATTTGAAGCATATTTCACACTACTACATATTGTACATGTTATGCATATATATAACTAGAATTTCTCGTAGAACCGATCATATATGTATCATCAAATTTCTTGTGTGACCATTCAAAAATGCGCAGAATAACTATTCGGCACACCACTTCTGCACTGCACGCTGAACGCTAGTGCACGTCATTCTTTGAATCAAGTGTGCTGCAGCACTCATACGAGTGAACTTCTCGTCGGAAAAAACTGCACGCTTTATTTTTTTGGTACTATTTTTGCTCTAATTTTTTAACCATTTATCGGAATGAGGCATGTAATGTACCGTTGAAAAGCTATGGATTAGGCGCAACTTTGACATGTTGAACACTTTTCGAGATTCCACATGGTTTAAGAGCAGTTTTGAAAATGGTGCGGCCCATGACGAGTGGCAGTGAGCGTTTTTTCACGATTTCTTCTAAACTGCTCATCGGAATGAAGCAAACGATACGCCGTTGGGTAGATATCATCGAGGCACATCTTTTTCATATATAAATTGTTCTCTAATTCCTTACTGTTTAAGAGCAGTTTCAAATTTACTAAATCGCGGAATTCTGTTTTTCAAATTTTTTCAAATTTTCGGTACTGTTTTCACTCTAGTTTTTGAACCGTTTGTCGAAACGAGACGTGTAATTCGTCGTTGGAAATTATGGACAAGGCGCAACTTTCATATGTAGGAATGGTTTTGAGATTTCTTATAGTTTTAAGTTAATTTTGAAAATCGTGCGACGGACGACAAGCGGCAGCGGCCGTTTTTCTTGAAATTTTTACAAACTGGTTGTCGAAATGATTCAAATGATATGCCGTTGGAAAAATATCGATGAGACGCAGCCTTTTCATGTAGAACACACTCTCTAATTCCTTACGGTTTAAGAGCAGTTTTAAAATTAACAAAAAGTGGACACTCTGTTTTTTCGTGATACCAAAATCGTCGTCGGACAGAAGAACGCACTGCTTTAAACAGAAAACCGCACTGCAACAAATAGTCAAGTGAACTTCATGATTTATTTTTGTCGGACATAAACTTTCTCGCACAAGTTTTTGTTGTCTTTTTTCAACTTTTTTCCGAACGAGAGTGGACCACAACACTTCCGAAAGTGAACCGTAACTCTACCAAAAGTGAACCTCATGAGTACTTGTTGTATTTTTTTATACTTATTAATTATTTACGCGCGTTGACCAAGCGAGTGGACCTTTCATCGCATAGAAGAACGCACTGCTTCAGACTGAAAACTACACTGCGTAAGTCAGTCAAGCGGACTTCATGATTTTCTTTAGTCATTTTTCTTAGTATAAAAGTGCATGATTTCTTTTTGTCCTTTTTCTGACTTCTTTATTAATAAGAGTGAATCGCAAAGACAAGAGCAAGTGGACCGCAACACTATCAAAAGTGAACGGAATTACTACTTTTTGTCGTTTCCATAAAAAAATTTCCACTTCACATTGGACGTAAGTGAACCAAAACATTGTGGAAAGTGCACTGCATTATTTTATTTTTGTCCTTTTTCATCTAACTCATCTTGGACATCTTTGTGAACGCGAAGTGAGCTGCATTTGTTTTTTGCACTTCAAGAGTTAAATACAAAACTGCATGTTTTTTTATCTCACAAAGTGGGCCACACATTTTGTTGATGTTAGGAAAACTGACCGGAGTATTCGATCCAACGCGTAGCACAATGAACCACATCCAAAAGAAAGTGTACACCTCGTCTTTTTACTAAACAGAAGTGAACCATCAAATTCTTATGAAAAATCGAGAGCAAATTGTGGACTTCATGATACCGAGCTGCATGACCAGGGAACACACTACAGAATCATCGAGGCGATGAAGCACGTGCTCGAGCGAGCCACTGAGCTGCACCACGGCGACCACTCGAGTGCACTGCGTTGCTACCGTTGTCGCCGGCGCACCCCCAAACTGCACCCACAGGAGTATTGAGCTGCATCTAATGCCAGCGAGACGCACATCCGTGGTCGCCGTACTGCACAGAAGAAATCATCAAAGTTTCTAAAAACACTAGAAAAATGCTTCTAAAAAACATTAGAAAAATGCTTCTGAATGGATCGATGGACTGCGTGCCGCATCGGGCTGCACTGCAACAGGGCATTGGAGATGTCCGGCCAGCGGGTGTTGATGGCTCTGCCAGGGCTCTTCGCGGCCGAAGCGGGTGCTTGCGAGTTGCGGACTACACAAGCGCACGCGCCACACTGCCACTAGTCGGACGCGCGTCGGGGAGGAAGCCGGAGTGCCGCGTCGGAGGCTGAGATGTGGAGCACACCCCTCCTCCCTGGATGTGGCACCGGGAGGACGATGGAGACGGATCCAGGAGAGGTGAAGGACAGTGGAGAAGGATCCGGGGGATAACCGCCCGCGCTGCAAGATGGAACACCGATGGAGCCGCTGGACCGCCGGGGAGATGAAACACAGCTGGAGAAGGGGGCAGAGCAACGGTGCCCATCGGCGCTGGCCAAATCGCCGGCAGCTGCTCGGCGCAAGAAGGCCATTTGGAGGGGATATAAGGTCGTGACAGCCCTCCCCATCGGCGGATTCGGCGCGTACTCCGCCATATGTGGTTGGGTCGGGCGGTGGCGGCGGGCGGTGAAAGCGCCATGCTGGGAAGAAGGTGGGAGGAGGAAGGGTCCAGGCGGCAGCGGCAGGCGGTGGTGCACCATGCACGGGAAGAAGGTGGGAGGAGGAAGGGGTCCAGGGGCGGCGGCGGTTTCGGGTGTGGTGGCGGCAGAAGGTGGAGAGGGAGGTTGGGGTGTGGGACATGGTGGCGAGCGTGGAAGAAGGTGGGTAAGGTGGTGGTGGACGGCGGGAAGGTGGTGGTAGGATGGGGCGTCGGCTCTGGTGGGGGGTGGAGGTTGAAGATTGGTGGGTCGGGGGGGCATGGGAGGAAGTTGAAGATTGGTGGGCTTTGTTTCTGCATTTGTTCCGAGGGTGTGCAGAATAAGAAACTGATGTGTTGAATAAGACTCTTAAGGGTGTTATCATAATAGACCCACCCTATACATATATATATACACACTATCCTGATCGCGGGGTCACAATAATATTCTGATCACAAACTGAACTTTCTGAGTTACCCAACCTGACATTCCCCGAGTACTACCTTTAACTTCAGCTAAAAAGTGTCCAAATGGGGCTTGTGACATACTGCTCGAAAGCTATGGACACGACTATCATGACCCAAATTGAATTTTTTTCAAAATGTAAGAGGTTTAAGAGCAGTTTTGCAAACTATTTTTTCTTCATAAAAAAACATGAATCGTATTTTTGATCGCATTTCTATACCGTTTATCGGAATAAGGCAAATAATATGGTGTTGGAAATCTGCTGCAAAACTGCTCCTTCCACATGTTGATATTTTTCTATAATTCCCCTATGATTAAAGAGTAATTTTGAAAATCGTAATTTCGCAAACCTTCTATAATTCCCCTATGATATTTTTCTATAATTCCCCTATGGTGTTGGAAATCTGCTGCAAAACTTCTCTACATATTCAATCACTTGCACCTGCAAGCGTGAAGTGAGTTAGTGCTGCTCTGCTGCTTCAGTAGCTCAAGTTTAGTTCAATCAGTGCATGCATCTAAATCTGACGGTAAGCACCATCAGGCTATTAGGTAATTATAATGAGTTCGTGTTTTGTGAACAAACCTGGAGTGTTTTTCTTCTATTTCACAGTAAAATAAACAAACCTGAAGCTTGTCGTGGAGCATGAAAGCGATGCTGGCCCCTCCCTCGACCCTGTTGCTTCTTTCTTGGCAGTAGAAGTCGCCTTCGATTGTAGATTGATCTTTTTTTCTTTGCTGGACCCTCCGTCATCCTTCCTGGGTTGAGCTGCTAAGGTGAGATCTCTGGCGGCCAAGGAGGAATACGGAGAGGTCAGTGGCTCAATGATCCACGTACCTAAAGCTAGGTTTGCTAAGCTATGTGTGCAGCAGCGGCATAGCCCAAGCTAATTCCAACGTGTCAATGTACGTGGTGTTTCCGGCTAGCCATACAAATCACGCCGCTAAGCTAGCTTTGCCAAGCTACGTGTGCTGCCGTAATTTACAATCAATCTGAAATTTATCTTGAGAATCTGAATGATTTTCTATGAAAGCGAGTTCTTCAATAAATCTTTGCACATCTTGATAAAAGTTGTAGGGCTAGTGAATATCAATCAATCTACACCCTAGGGTTTGGGGAGAGGCATACCTTAAGGGGGTAATGGGAAGAACTGAGTCGGTGGAGTACCAGGTCGTCTTCTTCGGTTTCCGGTGATAGCCGACGTCGCCGGCGCTCGAGACCTCGGTGACAGTCGTGGCTGCCGCCGCCAGTTCACCTCCCTCTTTTTTCTCTTGAAGCCTGGCTGCATCTTTTTCATGTATATATGAGAGAAAGAGAGGAGATGGAACATATCGAGGGAAAAGATCTCTCTCTTTTTTGAAGCATGAAACAGATCGAGGAAAAGCTATATTTCATGTATATATCTCTTTTTCACGTATACATGAGAGAAAGAAAGGAGATGGAACAGATCGAGGGGTGCTTTTCTTTTCATGTGCGTGAGCTAAGGGCTTTGGTTTTTTTACATGGGCAAGATAACTTATTAAGGGCATTGGTGGGTAATTTATAATGTTTTCAATCCATTGGTTGTCCTTGCCTAATGGGTTTCAATTAACGGCCAGATGTTTCTAATTATTATGGGATTTTCTAGGTAATTCTTTTTTTTTCTGGTTACCCCGTAAAGCATTTTTTATATATAAATAGATGTCCCGCACAATAAATTTTTAACTTTCTCTGGCCGAGGACTTGAACTTAAAACAACAAAAAAATTGGACTTTGTCCTTTTATTTATTTTGCTCATATTAAACACACACTCTGTAGTACCTGAACTTCAATTTTTATAACTTGATTTTTTTATTTTCTTTTTGAAATCAAATTGCTCCCAAATAATAACTAAACTTATTTGTGGATTCAGAGAATTATTTTTAAATGCAAAAAAACAATTTCTTTTTTTGTGTTTTTGAACATGAAAATACAAGGTGAATCTCTCTCACAAGAATTTTTGATTTTCCCCTGACATAGCACTTGAACTTCTTTCAAGAAACCTTTGAAGCTTTTATTTTTTATACTTTTATTGTCACCTGAAATGCATTCCTTGCAGTACTTGCACTTCTCATTGTTCTCAGTATGAACTTCTGTCACATTTTTGTGTATACGTTGAATTACACACAATTGAAAATCAGACGTCATTTTTTCCCTTTTAAAACATGTAATTGGAGGTCGGACAACCAACAATATAAATTTTGAACCGTGCACGGAGGTGCACGTGAACTTCTTGCAACAAATCTGAGTTTTTTATATAATTCGAACTTCTCTGTTATTTTAATTTCAACTTCTTAGTCATAGTATTAGAAAGGAAATATGTTTTTAAATAAGCATCAAACAATTTTTTTGTAAATTGCACTTCATAGTTTTATTTTTATTAGAGACGGTAACAATTTGAGTTGTATACATCGAACTACTCCTCTATTTTAATTTGAACTTTGTCATTTTTATTCTTTAATATGAAGGAAAATCTGAGTTTCTTTATAAATATCAAACTTCTCTATTTTGTAATTTGGACTTCTTGGTTTATTTCTTTTAACATCGAAATATCCTAGTTTTGTTATAAATATTGGACCCCTCCACATTTTTTAAATTTTGATTATTTGTAAAACATAGACACAAATGGGAGGGAGTCGGTAGTAATTTCCAACTTTCCCTCGTCGAGCACTTGAACTTTTAGCAACAAAACTTTTAGTCTTTATCTTTTCATTCTTTTTTCATACAAATGCACACCGCGTAACACATGAACTTCTCGGAGTTATCAATCTGAATTTATCTAGGTTACATGAAAATGTCAGAGATTTTTATAGACATTGAACCACTATACCTTTTTTATTTGAACTTCATTGTGTATTTTTAGAAATTTGAAAAATTGGAGGTTTTTTAGGTACATTGAGCTTCTACATTATTTGAAAATTGTACTTATTGGTTTTATTCTTTAGTAACTTGAAAAATCCAATTTTTCAAACAAATATCAAATTGCTTCGCTTTTTCAAATTGAACTTCTTGGTTTTATTCTCTATTCACGAGAGAACCTGAGTTTATTATATACATTGAACTACTCTGTTTCTTAAATTAAACTTCTTGGTTTTATTCTCTATTGACGAGAGAACCTGAGTTTTTTTATAAACAGCAACCAGCTTCATTTTTTTAATTATGAATTCTTGGTGTTTTTCATTAGTAACATGTAGAGTCCTATTATGTAATAAATATCAAACCGTTCAATTATTTAAATTTGAACTTCTAGGACTCTTTTGAAAATAGGGAAAATCTATTTTTATAATGTTTTTGAGATGCTCAGTTTTTTTATTTTGACCTTCTTGGTATTGTAAAAAACATTGAACTTCTCGGTTATTTAAATTTGAACCTCTAGCCTCTTTTTGTAGAAATGGGGAAAATCTATTTTCTCTATAAATTTGGAGCTGCTCTATTTATTTTAATTTGAACTCCTTCCTTTTAGTCTTATAGTAAGAGGAAAAATATCTAAGTCTTTTGTAAAAGTTAAACAATCTGAACTTCTCATTTTCTTGTTTTTGAACTTCATTTCTTTAAAAACAGGGAGTATATGTGAATGAAATGCTCTTCACCAACCTCTCTGGACTTCACATAGGAATAAAAAATTATTCGCTACAGAAACTCTTTTGTCCTCAACCTCTCTTGGCTTTCTATAATTTTTTTCCTCAACTTTCTTCGGGGTATTGGATCTGTCTGTAGTGCTAAAAACACACACTTTTTTGAACTATGAAATTTCATTTCAATTAACCACTATGCCCGGGAGGATCGCCGACAATCAAGTCTCGGATAGACTTAGGAGCAGCACCCAGCCATACGACTTGGGACACATGCACCAACTTTGACCTGTGCATCGCTAGAGCATCCACAACATTATTACAAACCAGTGGGCAAAAAGAGATAGAAAAATAACTAAAACACACACTCTTTGGGAGAGAAGAAAATAGTGGTACATCTTGTGAAGACATGAACCTGAGGGGCAATAATATTTGAACTTCTTTGTATAGATTGTCTCTGTCAACATGCACATACTTCTTCAAACCAAAATCAGAAATAGAGTAAAAAAAGAGTACAAACGAGCACGAACTAGCATAAACAAGTACGAAAAGTCCATCACAATCTAAATAACATCTCTGATTTTTTATGAAAAACTTTGTAAAGCTTTTCCTTCCCCTGTTATGATTGATCTTCAATTTACAAACTCACAACAAAAAGAAGAGAAGAGAACGGTATCCATGGGGAGGCGTACGTGCAAAATAGCAACAGGGGAGTGCTCCCTCAACTGCACTGCACACACATGTGCACAGAAGGCGAATGCGCTGTTGCACCATCACTGGGAGGGTGCGTCGTCATGCCGCTCCGGTGCAGGTGCCATTGTTTTTTCTTCTTCTATATAAATACACTCCAAACTGCTGTAAAAAACACAAAGAAACTTTAGACCGCAAAATTAGTAAACATCCATTTTTTTTAACTGAACCATCATTTCTGTATAGGTACATTTTTTCATCAATAGTTTTACCAAAATGAAAGAAGGGAACCCAAAAGAACTCCATGTAATTTTTCTGCACATATCTAACTGATCGAACTGGTCTAGGGATCAAAAATTGCCTGTGTGGAGCTTTGCACAGATTTTTGTCCGCATAGGGTTAAAACTTATTCGCACAAAGATAATAATTTTCAGATAGCAATATGTTTGGCTATAAAATTTTCTGCTATATCAAAGACTTATGATCAGGTTCGAGTTTTCTCAAGGATGCAGAGTATACTTGATCAAAAAAAAGTTCGTACACACATGAGACTAGGGATGAAAACAGCGCGAAAACGAACGGAACTGGGTGCTACCATATTTGTTTTCATATTTTTTTGCAGAAGCAGAAACGAATACAGAAACCCCGGAAACGAATACGGAAACAAATACTACCGGAAACAGACAGGAAGCGAATACAGATCGGACACGGAAACAAAACGGTTTGTTTACCAGAACTTAAAACCTCCTTGAATCATAGAGAAATATAAACAAAAAACAAATAAATTTATGGAATTGTTAACATGACTATAAAATAATATGGTTATGTTAGCAACATAGGATAGTATTGTAGTATAGGGTCTAGTTGAGTGCGTGTGTGGTAGTAAAGGTTGGTCCTCAAATGATCAATTCTGCTCATTCTACCCATTGTGTCATTGTGTGTTGTTTGGTAGTTGGGCTACCTATGGTAGAAACGGAAATTCCATATTTACGGAAATGGAAAGTTCCGTTTCCACGTCTGTTCCACCGGAAAACACCATTCTGTTTTTGTTTCCGTTTCCGCATAAAAAGTTCCTTTTCCATTTTTGTTTTCATATTTCCTCTCTATTTTCATTTTTGGTCCGGAAAAGCGGAAACTTTCCACTCCATTTTCATCCCTACATGAGACTATAAACTACAATAGAATGTTAGTCTCAGAAATTATCTGATAAATCATGAAGAGGCTAAGAAATGAACTACAAAAACGGGGGGGGGGGGCCTCTCTGAATATACTAAAAAGCACATCTCTGAACCTTAATCCACGTTTACTCCTTCAGTACCCCTCAAAACCCACTGTGTGATCCCCCGCTAAAAAATTGGACGAGTTGGTTTCTCATCGTGGCACCGCCACAAGCCAAGGCGCACAAATAAGGAATGGGAGCAGCGCACGCCGGCAGTTTTACTACTCCATGCGACATAGTTCAATCATCCTAAAGGGGAGAAGGAAGCAGCAGGAGGAGGAAGGTCAGTACGCGTGAGGAGAGAAGGTCACTTGTAGAATATGAACACATGCAGGTGGATGCCGATGGAGGTGGTGTGCTGCTGCGGATGGAGCCAAGCGGAGGCAGGAGTTCGGCTGCGGGGGCGGCGTCTCGGCGCACATTTTTTTGGCACCTAGATAATAAGATTTTGATAGCAGTAGATACACATCAAAAGGAGGACACATGCGTACATTTTTAGTTCCTACAAGTGGATACAAATAAAAACGAGAACACATGCATACCATGAAGTTAAAATTTAGCTGGTCCAGGGAAGGTCGAGGTGGCGCTCGTGAGAAGGTCAACTAATCAGAGAGAGCGGAGGCAGAGCATGAGGATGCGTGGGCGGATATAGAAGTTACAGGGGCTCTCCGGTTGTGCTCACGTACGGAAGCCAGCGAGTAGATGAGGTGGCTACGGCCAACTGCAGCAGCTTGCAGATGCATGGGGTACCTACTAGCCTTAGTGCCGCGCACGGCAGTGGATTAGGTGGGGCTGTGGGAGAAGATTGGCGGCGGATCGGGGGCCATGGGAGGAGGACAGCGCGCGACCGTGGGAGAAGACGGCTGGCAGGGCTGTCGGATGAGGACGAGGTTGGCGGGGCGGTGAGGATTAGCAGCGGCGTCTAGGAGATCCGGCGAGTAAATTGCAGAAAACCACCACTTTGAGGGCTAAGTTTTCAGAAAACACTAGGTTACAGTTCCTTGACAAATTGCATCATGTCTTGTGTAATCTTTTTGCAAAAACCACTGATTGGCGGATCTGGCTCGGTTAAGTGCGTCTATGACAGATGGGGCCCCTATTTTGCTGATGTGGCATAGCGTTTTACCAAAGACAGCATTAGATGGGTAAAAAAAAGCGAAAACACCCCCAACACTTATGCCAAAAAGCAAAAACACCCTCCCAGATTCAGATCGGGATCTGCCTCTCCTGCTGCATCACCGACCTGCCTCGCCTCGTTTTCCTGCGACACTGCCTCCCGCCGAGGAGCAGCACGCCGGAGCCGTTACCCCGTCGCCGCTCGATTCCCCGCAGTCCTTGCGCGTTCCGTCGCTTTGCAGCCGCCGCAGGCCAGCGTCACCGGCCGCCGACTTCCTCTGCTTCGCCCCCTCTGCTTCGAGGGCAAGCCGTGCTGTGGTGCAGGGGCTCGAGCTTGATGGCCGCGAAGGAGCCGTCGGGGACCAAGCCGCAGGAGAAGGCGTCGCGGAAGGCGCCGTAGACGACCATGTCGTCGGCGTCGTTGGGCGGAGCTCGCGCCACGAGGCTGCGGCTCGCGCTCCGGCGATCTGACGGCCGCGCGCGCCCTCCCGGCTGCGCGCTCCTGCCCTGCCCGGCCCGCGCGCTGCGCGCCGCGCTCACCTCCTTCCCAGTCGCCCGCGCTCCTAGCCGGCTGTGCTCACCTCCCTGCCCGGCCCCGCTCGCCTCTGCCCAGCCACCGCCGCACTGCTCCACCCATACCATCCCGCACTGCTTCCCCCATCTCCCTAGATGGATCTCGAGCTTGGGAGGACGGCGGCTGTGGCGGGAATACGATGGTGGTGCTGGAGCTCCGCCGCTGCTGCTTGCTCTGGTGGGCGGCTGCAGGCCCTCGCCGGCGGGGGAAGAGAGCGGAGGGGGGAAGGAGACGGGAAGAAGGGGAGGGAGCTGATTGCTTTTTTCTTTTTGATTTAGGGGTGTCTGTGCAAAATATATATGGACTAGTTTGTAAATTTAGACTAAAATTGATCTAGCACGAAATGTTACGCCATGTAGGCAAAAAAGGGGCCATCTGTCATAATCTCACTTAATAGAGCCAGATCCGCCGATCAGTGGTTTTTGCAAGACCATTACGCGAGATGTGGTGTTTTCTGCAACGAAAATGTATCCTAGTGTTTTTCGCAAACCTAGCCCTCAAAGTGGTGGTTTTATGCAATTTACTCAGACCTAGCGGACCGCGCGCCGGCGCGTGGTGGCGGCATTGGTCCCGGGTGGACCCGTGGGCGGCGGCAGCGCGCGGGATTCCAGTGATCCAGCGACGCGTGGCGGTGCTAGAATCCGGCGGCGCCCGGAGGCGCCTCCGGCCGGGGGAGGAGCGGCGGCGGCGGGTGATGCGTCATGGGCGTTGGTCACCGGTGGGAGGTGGTTGGGCGGATCGGGGCAAAAGGTCGTGCGGGAGGGGGTGGGCCGGCAGGCTTTTTTGTGCTTGGGCAGTCCGGCAACACCGCGTCACGCCTATATAGTCCGTTGTGATCAGAATAACTATTTCTTCTACAATTTGCAGATCATTACATGGAGGCATTACTTCGGTAGCGGGTAATGGAATTCTTCTTTGTGATCTATGACCTGGTCGAGCAAAAATCCCGCTATTTCCTCTTGAATCGCTCGTACACGATTCGTTGGTAGGAGCTTATCTCACATGTCCTTCATCTATAAAGAAGGAGATCAATATGCATGTATTAGTTGTGTTTGTGTATTAGATAATGTTGTAAAATTTGTGAATGGTGTTCTGGCAAATGTACCCATTGCCCTCTATCGATTCTATGCCTTTCGGACCTCATCATGCAAATGTTATGGCAAACGTAGTATATGCACATAAATTTGTCCCTAGCGCCTGCTTCAAGGCCTTTAATTGAATAGAATACAATCAGATAATAATTAATCAAGCATGCTAATGGTATATATTTAAACTGGAATTAAAGATATGGTAGCTAGCTAGCTAGTACTACTTAATTAATTACCTTGGGTCGCTTCCATTTCAGCTTTTGTTTCCATGCGCCATCAACCGATGAACTTTTCCAAAGCTCTGCCCGCCGGCAAAGAAATTGAATAAAGGAATTATTAATTAGTTGATATCACGAAATGACGAACTTAAAGAGGCCGACATATAGTTTGATGATGATTGAAATTACCTGTCGACCATCCCCTTCATGATTTTGTAGTCAGTAGCTTCTTTAAGTAGTGGCCCAGTACTTCAACCTTTCCCTCGTCAACTTGAATGATTAACAAGATCCAGTGGAAACTGCATGCGCACATGTTTGCATGTATAAATTAAGCGGGCATGTGCGTAACTTATCAACTATCCTAATTAAACCCTATACACTTATTAACATCTAGCTAGTAGCAAAAACATAATTTGTAGTACAAGATTGTTTGACTCACCCGAAGTTATAAGGAAGTAGTATATCCTAACAGGTATTTACATGCTTCAACAACTCTAGCAAGCTTTTCTCTGTGTCTCTTCTCGGCCATTCTTGTGACCATGTCTCTTTATTAGTGGTATTTGGGTCAATGAACCCAATGCCATAGCGTCACTCTTTTCATTTCATACATCTTCATTCTGCATAATACCACATAACAGAATATCGTGAGGATAATTACAGGTAATGATCAAGTAGCACGACATCTAGCTAGAGACTTAATTAAATTACAGAAAGAAATCACTTACAAACAATAGAAACTGACAGTATATTTATCGAGTGCGTCTTGATTGAGTAACTGAAATAGTTCTGTAAACTCGACATATAGAGCCATTTCATGATAATAATACTCTTCCTTGACTTTCAGCATGAGGGACTCTTGATCGGTAGTCTTGGTTTCATTCATTCTGGTTGAGAGCTTCTTGACCTCCTCAGGCTTGACCATAGGTTGGCCGCAGGCATATTTCCGTTTTACTTCATCCTCTGTAATCCCTGCTATGGGCTCGAGCTCTAGGAGTTGATAAACAGTGACACCGGCCTCTGCAGCCATCCTTCTATGAGTGTTGGTTATTACCAGCTGATCGGAGCGGTACTCACATGTGGTGGTGGTACAAAGAGCGCGGGGATTGATTGCACCACCTGTTCTCCCACCTGGGGGATAGTTTTCCCGCTTTTTGTTGGCAGCTCATTGGCTTGAGCTTGAGCTCAACTCCTTGTTTTGTGCTTGATATGACTTCTTGATTTGGCGCTCATGGTCAGAGTCAACATGCGGGGGAGCTGGTGCTTTAGCCATACAAATAAAGTGGTGAACGACATGTTCAGGCACAATCTCCTTTGGCAGCGGTGGCGGTTTCGGTCCAAAATGGGCCCTCAGTTGGGCTTGCACTTCGGCTTTGTTTTCCTCCTCGGTCAGGTCGTAAGGCCCATGAGGAAGAGGCTTGAGGCTTGGACCAAATTAGAATCTCTTGTCTCTGTAATTGTACCGCTCGCCACCGGAGCTGCGGCGACTCTCTTCCGCTGTTGCTTAGGCGGCGGAGACGTGCTGATGTGGTGCTTGAATTGGAGGAGGAGGACTGGGATGACATGGTGCCGGACCTGGAGGAGAAGGACTGGGCTCACGCGGTGCCGGACTTGGAGGAGCATGAGTGGGCCCGCGCGTTGGCGGACTTGGAGGAGCAGGAGTCTGCAGAGGCGGTGCTGACTTGGAGGCGCTGGAGTCGACTGCTGACGCGGTGGCGAACTTGGACGAGGAACCAACTAACGCGGTGTCGGTGGCCTTGGAAATACGATGCAATCCTTTCTCCATAGAATGATTCGATGTATTGCCTCTCCGAGTGTGCGCTCGTCGTCACCTCTAGGAATGTCAAGCTCTAGCCCTGAATATTGTGCCACCACTTCATCAACAACAACATGAGCATAGCGAGCTGGAATCAAATTGCAATGGAAGGTTACTTCAGGGGGATTTGTGTAAGCAACGTCATCCACCACCTTCATGGATATGTTCTCCATCTAGCAGTGCCTCATCGCCCGGGGCGGAACCTACGTTGCTTCTTGGCAAGGATGGGACGGTGCTATCCAATGTTGGATCCGCTAGCTGCTGCCGCTGCTAAGACCCCCTTTCCTGGCTAATTTCGTCGATCTACTTCTGTTGTGGCTGGAAAGCGAGTGCCAAATCCGTGTGCGCTGATTCTAGGTGTTCAAGGTGGTCTGCTTCCTACTTCCTCTGCTCCTCCTCCAGCTTCCTCTTCTTCTCCTCAGTCATCTTCCTTCTCGCACGACTTCTGTAGCTGGTGTTCCAGTCCGCAAACCCCTCAACCACGGAACAACGCCTTTGCCTCATGTTCTTCCAGGGTGTCAGGGTTCTTCAGGGTGCACGTAAGCTTGTCGTTCTCTCTGTTAGGCGTGAACACCCTCGTTTGTGCCTATTCAATTGCAACAAGTAAATTGTCGGTGGCTTCTTTAAGACTTGCCCGCTCCAAAACCTTGCCTGCCTTTGGGTCCAGCGACCCCCCATGCGCATAGAACCAAGTCCTGACCCTGGGGGGGGGGGGGCAGCTCAGTGTAACTGGAGTGACCCCTGCCTCCACCATCTGTTGCTCAGCGAGATCCCACTTAGCCCGGGCCACCTCGTAGCCACCTGGCCCCAGCTTATGGTACCATATCTTTTTCGCGGCATTGATCTTGTTTATTCTGGACCATTCCTTAGCTACTTCCGATTCCTTGAATTTCGGGAAAGTGTCCCAGTGATCTCTTTGCTTCTCAAGTGTCCCCTTGAATTCTGGAGTCTTCTTTTCCTCCTTCGACGTACTTGTTCCATATAGTTTTCTTGTGGTTGTTGAATGCTATCCCATCTTTCTAAGAGCAGCGTTCTTAATTTTCTTCACATCTGCAGCTATGAAATGATCTTGTAGCGTGAAATGTGACATGAGAGATTCCCAAAGCCGATCTTTTGCTTTTTTGTCCACAAAAGTAAGATCCGGACATTTCTTTGCTGGCTTCTTCCATTCTTGAATGGAGATAAGGATTTGGTCCTTCAAAAGACCTCCGCACGGACGAATGAACTTGCCCGCATTCTTCTTATGCTCGAGCGGTTCGCCACTAGATTTGATGGCATCGATGTTGTACTTTAAGCCATCCTTCAACTTTTTGGCCGGGGCTCGCATTGTCCTGCTGCATGTATCAGATTTGCTCGATCCAACGGGCTGAAAGAAGGAAGATCGATTCGGTAATATATAGACAAATCGATTAAAACATGTGATGGATCACCAGATGGATGCTTATATAAATATACCTCGCCGGTGTTTGTTATTTGAAGATCATCATAGTTCTGGACTTCATGCCTTCGTTCGTCTTCATCGAATATCATATCACACTCCCCGGTATTGTTTGGATATTGTGAGTCGTCATCTTTTTCATTCTCATCTGGCCGGCTCGGGGAGCATATGAGCTCGAACATAGCCTCTTCTCCTTCTCGGCATGTATTGTCCGCCATAGCTTTTATTTAACTAATCCAGAACAAATATAAAATAATATAGTATGCATCCCGAATAATAGTAGATAATTGATATGCATCTCGAAAGATAAAACTGAATCATAGTTAATGCAGATTGAATACTATAGAATAATCTAGTTGAGTCGTGGTGGACACCTAAAGAGAAGGAACCACCACAGGATTATAGCTCCAGTGAGATCCCTGAAGAACCTGCCAGGTATTGGAGAACCTGACGTCCAATGCAACCATGTAGCGACGGATGTGCTCGTTCACCTCGCTGACATGGTGAGGTACCACCTCCTCGGGGGACGCCAGCCTCCGCACTGAATGTGGCCCACGCGCCCGCCACCATAGAAGCACCGGGTCGACGACGGGACCTGAGTTCCTCACTAAGATGCGTGCCCCTGAAGGTAGCACCTCCCAGTGCCAGCCCGGCGGAGCCTAGTCCCGGACATGGTGCCTCTGAAGTGGGACGTGGTCGTGAATGGGTCAATGACGAGGATGCGGGCCGGACATAGTTGACATTGATAACAAATTCTATGCAAATATGTAACATTTTTTAAATGTTTGGCTAGAAACAGCATTCAGAATCATAATACGAATTCTCTTAATAACCTTTACGGGATTTAACAAAATGGCGCCATTCTGGATGCGCAGAAGATGGTCCATATTTTTCCTGATCTCATCTACCCTTCTATATGTCACGTTGTCTAGTGTCAAAGGATTCAAGAAAACCATGGCTTCATCATTAGCCGGAAGTAACCGACGCATAAATGGTACGAAGCTCTCCAAGTTGTTTTGGAACGGAGTACCGGATAGGATAATTAGCTTTTCGGTACGAAGTTCAGCAAGAGCCGTTCGAATATCGCTATTTGCAAGGCCTTTGCTGAAATTCGTAATAAAAAGAAAATTGTTCTAACATATAGAAGATATATGTAATCATCTAATCAAAATTCATCTAATTAATATTTATATATCTATACATATTGGACCAAAATCTTTTTTCTATACATCAAAATTACAGCTAATCATCAAAATTGCATCTAATCATCAAACTTTCATCAATATACATCAAAATTGCATCTATTCAAAATTCTTGTATCTATACATATTGGATCAGAACTGCATCAAATCAAAATTCTTGCATCTATACATATTGGATCAAAATTGCATCTATACGTATTCAATATTCCATCTAATCATCTATACATATCTACACAAAATTGTATCAAAAATAATTGTGTGTGTGTGTGCGCACGCGTGTGTGTGTGCGGCCGGGTTGAATGAGCGTGGCCATGGCGGCAGGGGCTCACAGCGGGCGACAGTCGGCGAGGCGAGGCGACGGGGGCGGCGACAGGTACAGCGACAGGAAGCATGGAGATGGGCCAGGGCGGCGCGCCCGTACGGGGGCGGCGACGGGGGCAGCGATGGGGGATGCGATGGGGGTGGCGGCAATGTCGACGAGAAGCGGATGAGAGGACGAAGAGAATGAAACTGAATTATTTTTTTGAAATCTTTTCTTATATAGGAGGGATCTTTCACTAGTAGAAAACAGGGCTTTGGTCACAGTTCAATGTACACGTTAGTCCCGGTTCGAGCGGCTAAGCGTCGTGAAGGCATTAGTCCTGGTTCAAATGGGACCTTTAGTCCCGGTTTGAGACACGAATCGGGACTAAATGGTGCTGATGCCCTTTAGTCCCGGTTCGTGACTCATACCAGGACTAAAGGTTCAAACTTTACCACACCCCCCACCCCGGTGTATTGCCTTTTTAGTTTTTTAAAAAAATAAAAGAAATTGATAAAAACTTCCAAAATTAAAATCCTTCGAGACGTAGTTATGTTTGGACATGTTTTGTAAAAAGGTGTTATGAAAAAGTAAAATGGTGCTTAATGCTCATGTCCTAAGGATTAATAGGATTGACATCTTAGTACTGTCAGGAAAACAACAAGTGCAAACTTGGAAACTAGGGGGAATAGAACATCAAAGTTAAGCGCGCTCGGGCTGGAGTAGTGAGAGGATGGGTGACCTGCCGGGATGTTAGACGATTTGGAATGAGTGGTTCATAATTGAGCAGTGAAGGGTTGATTAGAGACTGTCATTAGAGATTAGATTGTCAAATATTTCAGAAATTTGAAAATAAGAAAACAAAAATAAAAAAATCAGAAAAACAAAATTTCAAAAAAGTCATTTAGTCCCGGTTTGTGTTACCAACCGGGACTAAAGGTGGCCACGTGGAGATACTTTTGTCCCGGTTCGTAAGAAAACCGGGACTAAAGGTTTGGGCATTAGTCTAGACCCTTTAATCCCGGTTCCAGAACCAGACTAAAGTCCCTCTAAAACCGGGACTAATGACCCATTTTCTACTAGTGTTTAGTCCCGGTTAGAGCCACCAACTGGGACTAAAGGTCAGTTTTGGCCAGGCCAAGCGGCGGGAAGCGCAAGCCTTTAGTCCCGGTTGGTGGCTCCAACCGGGACTAAAGGGGGGCCTTTAGTCGCGGTTGGAGTCACCAACCGGGACTTAAGGCCTATGCTGGCACGGCGTCGGGCGCGTAGAAGTTTAGTCCCACCTCACTAGTCGAAGGATGCCTGCACTGGTTTATAAGCGCGGCTGCACCCACCGTATTGAACTCCTCACTACTAAAGGCCTATGGGCCTAACCAATCAGTCTCTGCCTATGGGCCTACTGGCCCTGCATCCTGGCCCAACTAGAGTTTTGGTTTCTAGTCGCATGCAGGCCGTGGTGAATAACCTAGGGTGATGCCCAACTAGCTCCAAGTTCATAAATATAATGTAGGCATGTATTCCGAAATATAGTCATACGTGTTTATGGAAAGAACTTGCATGACATCTTTTGTCCTACCCTCCCGTGGAAGCAGGGTCCATAAGGAAACTAAGGGATATTAAGGCCTCTTTTTAATAGAGAACCTGAACAAAGCATTAACACACAGTGAATACATGAACTCCTCAAAGTACGGTCATGAACGCGATATTGTCACTACGGGGTTGACGGATCAAAACACATAACAGGTGACTAACTTGCAAGATCGGATCCAGAACATGGATATAATGGTGATAACACAAATGGTTCAAATTTGAAATCATGGCACCATGGCCCAAAGTGACAAGCATTAAGCATGGCAAAGTCATAGCAACATCAATCTCAGAACCCAGTGGATACTAGGGATCAAGCCCTAACAAAACTAACTTGATTACATGATGAATCTCATCCAACTCCTCACCGACCAACGAGCCTATGAAGGTATTACTAACTCCCGACGGGGAGCATCATGGAATTGGCGATGGGGAAGGGTTGGTGATGACGAAGATTGAACATTCCCCTCTCCGGAGCCCCAAACAGACTCCAGATCTGCCCTCCTGAGGAAGAACAGGGGGTGGCGGCGGCTCCGTCTCGTGAAATGTGATAATTCCTTCTCCCCTATTTTATCACGGGAAATAGGTTTATTTAGAGTCGTAGATGAAGTGAGTGGGGCCACCAGGTAAGGAAGCCCCACCTGGGCGCGCCAGGAGGTGGGGCGTGCCTTGGTGGGGGTTCCCCACCCAGGTGGCCCTCTCCGGTGGTTTCTGGCTCTAGTGTTTTTTATATTTTCTGAAACAATTCTCCGAAAAGTTTTGCTTCGTTCTGAGAACTTTTATTTCTGCACCAAAACAACACCATGGTAGTTCTGCTGAAAACAGTGTTAGTCCGGGTTAGTTTCATCCAAATCATGCAAATTATAGTCCACAAGAAGAGCAAAATAGGTAGAAAAAGTAGATACGTTGGAGATGTATCATGGGCGAGCATATATATACACTAGTAGAAAAGGGGCCAATGGTCCAGGCCGGTCCGGCCCATTAGTCCCGGTTCAATCCAGAACCGGGACCAATGGGGGCATCAGACCCGGTTCATGAGCCCCGGGGCGGCCGGGCCACGTGGGCCATTGGTCCGGTTCATCTGGACCTATTGGTCCGGTTTGTGGGACGAACCGGGACCAATGGTCCTCGCTCTGCCCAAAACCACTGGTCGGTTGGTGGCTTGAACCGGGACCAATGGGCTCCATTAGTCCCGGTTCGAGCCATCAACCGGGACTAAATGGTTAGTGCCCGTTGCGACCGAGTTTAGTCCCACCTCGCCAATCAAGGGGAACAGGACTGGTTTATAAGCCCTCCTCTCTACTTTATTGAGCTCCTCCGATAATGAAAATAGATGCGCTTATATAGGTAATTTAGCATAAATTCATACGGATTTCTCTTGAAATTAGTTATGAATTTAAGTTGGATACCTCTATAAGCTTATCTCATCTCATTTCGAGTAGTTTTTTCTTTTTCTGCTATATTTATTTTTTCTTTTTATTTCTGAGTTGTAATAAGCCATTAAAAATAAGCATATATGCTCCTTTTAGTGTAGTTAATCACAACTATTTTTTGCTTCTATTCATTTCGAGTAGTTTTTATATAGTTTTTTTATTTTTCTGCTATATTTATTTTTTCTTTTTATTTCTGAGTTGTAATAAGCCATTAAAATAAGCATATATGCTCCTTTTAGTGTAGTTAATCACAACTATTTTTTGCTTCTATTCATTTCTCGAGTAGTTTTTATATAGTTTTTTCTTTTCTGCTATATTTATTTTTTCTTTTTATTTCTGTGTTGCATTAAGCCATTAAAATAAGCATATATGCTCCTTTTTACTATAGTTAATCACAACTATTTTTGCTTCTATTCATTTCTGAGTAGTTTTTATATAGTTTTTTCTTTTTCTGCTATATTTATTTTTTCTTTTTATTTCTGTGTTGTAATAAGCCATTAAAAATAAGCATATATGCTCCTTTTTAGTATAGTTAATCACAACTATTTTTGCTTCTATTCATTTCTGAGTAGTTTTTATATAGTTTTTTCTTTTTCTGCTATATTTATTTTTTCTTTTTATTTCTGTGTTGTAATAAGCCATTAAAAATAAGCATATATGCTCCTTTTTTACTATAGTTAATCACAACTATTTTTTGCTTCTATTCATTTCTGAGTAGTTTTTATATAGTTTTTTTCTTTTCTGCTATATTTATTTTTCTTTTTATTTCTGTGTTGTAATAAGCCATTAAAAATAAGCATATATGCTCCTTTTTAGTATAGTTAATCACAACTATTTTTGCTTCTATTCATTTCGAGTAGTTTTTATATAGTTTTTCTTTTTCTGCTATATTTATTTTTTCTTTTTATTTCGTGTTGTAATAAGCCATTAAAAATAAGCATATATGCTCCTTTTTAGTATAGTTAATCACAACTATTTTTGCTTCTATTCATTTCTGAGTAGTTTTTATATAGTTTTTTCTTTTTCTGCTATATTATTTTTTCTGAGTTATAATAAGTCATTACAAATAAAAACAGCTGCAGAATCCATTGGTCCCGGTTGGTGGCTCCAACCGGGACCAATATCTCTTTGTCGGTTCGTCGCATGCAACGGGACCAATCTCTCTTTGTCCTGTTTGTGCCTGGCGGGACCAAAGTCTTCGTTCCGCCCTTTGGGCTCTTTGAAAAAGGTCTTTGGTCGGTTGGTGCACAAACCGATTAAAGAAACATTATCCGGTTTGTGGCACAAACCGACAAAAGCCTTCTATATAAGTAGCACTTAGGAAAATTTCAGAACCGCATCCCCACTTCGATCCTCCTGCTCCTCTTGTGCCATCCCTGCCGCCCGACACCGTCGCCCGCTTCGCCTGACGCGTCGCCGCCGCCTACCCTGCTTGCCCCGCCTCTGCCTGCCGCCTTGCTGCCGTCGCCGTTCCGGCCGCGCCATTGCCCAACCAGTCGTCGTCGCCCGCCCCGACCCGACCGACCCGGCCCGTCGTCGCCGCCCGCCCTTGACGCTGCAGCCGCCCTGCCCGCGCCGCCTCGACGCCGTCGCCGCCCCGCGCCGCACCTCGCCGTCGCCGTCGCCGGCAGGTCGCCTCTTTTTTTATTTTTTCTTAGATTTGTTTTTAGATTTTTTTTGTAGTTCATAGATATTTTTGTTAGATTAGATTGTGTAATTTAGATATGTAGTTAATGTAGATTGTGTAATTAATTTGTTAGTTTTTTATGTTAGATTTTTTTTCTGTAAAAAGATTTGTTCATATTATGTAAGATTTTTTATGTTAGTTTCTTTATGTTAGATTTTTTTCTGTAAAATTTGTTCATATTGTGTAATTTAGATCTTTTGTAGGATTAGATGTGTAGTAATTTAGATATGTATTATATTATGTAAGTTTTTTTCTGTAAAATTTGTTCATATTATGTAAGATTTTTATGTAAGGTTTTATGTTAGATTTTTTATGTTAGTTTTTTATGTTAGTTTCTTTATGTTAGATTTTTTTCTGTAAAAGATTTTTAGTTAGTTTTTTATGTTAGATGTTTTATGTTAGATTTTTTATGTTAGTTTTTTATGTTAGATTTTTTTAGATTTTTTGTAGTTCATAGATATTTTTGTTAGATTAGATTGTGTAATTTAGATATGTAGTTAATGTAGATTGTGTAATTAATTTGTTAGTTTTTTATGTTAGATTTTTTTCTGTAAAAAGATTTGTTCATATTATGTAAGATTTTTTATGTAAGTTTTTATGTTACATGTTTTATGTTAGAATTTTTATGTTAGTTTTTTATGTTAGATTTTTTCTGTAAATAGATGTGTAGTAATTTAGATCTTTATGTAGGATTAGATGTGTAGTAATTTAGAAAAGGAAAAAAAGAAGAAGTAGTTTATATATGAAGTAGTTTGTTTTAGTAAGTACTACTTATTTATTTATAGTAAGTGTTTAGTAGTTGAGCTAGATAGATTTAATTAATAAGACTACTTTTATTTAACTATATATAGAAGTAGTTCAGCGTCGGCGTCGGCGATGCCTATCCCGCATCCTCGCTCGCCGAGTCGGCGATGGAGGCCTGCTTGATCGAGGTCATGTTCGGGACTGGCTCTGCCGGGTTGGTATTGGGAGGTGCTACCTTTCGGGGACGTAGTAGGTTGGTGAGGAGGCAGCCCGTTGTTGACTCGATCCTTGTTTGGTGGCGGTCGCGTGGGCGATGGCGGTGGTGAGGCATCCGGACACCGCGGAGGTGGTGCGTCATCGTGTCGGCGAGGAGGACGAGCACGTCCGTCGCTACATATGGTTGCATTGGAGGGAGGTTCGACAATATCGGCATGTTCTTGAGGATCTCACTGGAGCTATGATCCTGTGATGGTTCCTTATCTTTGGGTGTCCACCGCCCGCGTCGATACCCGTCGGGCGCTACGGTTCTAGTTTTATTAGTGATAATATTTGATGATGTACGGACACCAAGAGATGAATTATTGAATGCATGCTAATTTGAATACTATACTTTATTATGTGATTTGGTTTTGCTTATTGAATGCTCATATTGGATAAGTTCTCCTTCATTCCCGTGTGCTAGACAATTTGGTATAATATTCAACCCGTACGTACATCGATCATCTATAGTCAACCCGTGATTTATAATAATGATCTAGTTTAATATTTGAATTATGAGCGTGGGCGGAAATGTCGTCCTCATCGACGAAAATCGCCCGGGAGTGCGGTTGGTGCCACGATGACCGAGGTATGTGCGATGATTCATTGAGCTGGAGGAAGATCGGCGCTTCAGCATTAAGCTCGAGGAGACTTGCGATGTTCATACGGATGCATAGCAGCGACAATAGTTTTTTCGTAATTAAGCACGACTTCAACTATTTTAACGTGTAATTTTCATCTTTTTCAATTCGACTAGCTTATCCCATGCTTTGCAAGGCGCTATATCTTGGAGAGGATGGATTTTGAAGACCATGAAAATTTGAAACAAAAAAATTGTCCTAAGTACCGAACATGATGTGGATTTTCAAGTAAAGCTGTACAATGCTCAGAGTGTAACCCATTTTGGTTGCAAAATTGGGATGCATTTTGCAAGATGTATGGTCTTGATGAGGGTATGATTATCACCATGGATCTTGGTGATCCTACAATCGAGCAAGAGACACCTACAATTTGGGTCTTTGTGCATACACCTCCAGTTCTTCCCTCATGTGAGCTAAACATAGTTATTAAGTAATTTATATTGTTTATTTCAAAATATATAGTTGACAACTTATCTCCATTGACAGCTTATTTTCATTCTTCAAAGAATGTGCGGAAGATGGTAGATAGAACATACTACACGAAGGCTGCGAATTAACTTATCGGGAGAAAGCGACATCTAGTCGGATTTTGTAGAGATCTTGAGAATTACAATATCTACAATCAAACTCCTCAACATTATGGTCAATACGTGCCACTAGTGCACGTGTTGAACTCTGATAACTACCATGGAGATACCTTGGTACGATTATTTTTACTATTACAACATCCGTGCATCTTTTTGCACACTTCTAAACTAGTACATCATTGCTAACTACGAAGTTATTACTATGTTTTTCAACAGATAATCCCGAATGAGTGTGTCCCTCATCGATGTATCGCGTGGTAGCCTTCATGTTTTGAACATACTACCAGGTCGTCCTCTGAATCTCAACTGTCCATATCGGGTTTCTAAAAGAAGTGGAGACATAACAATCAAAGAATGGAAAAATGTATGGACAGTCGTAAGGAGCTTCTTGGAAGCAATAAGCAGCGAAAGGCAAGAATTGGAGACAGGATGATCGCCATTCTTCATAATGGAGAGTCAGGGTCTATATTGTTTTATGCTATTTTACCTTAAGGGTGTTTTAGGTCCTATACCTGGTAATGATGATCATGTGCTAAGAACAATTATATATGTAGGGTTGGGTTCGATGACTATATACGAGGATGATGATCGTATGACTTATTATTAATAACGAGCTAGTAGAAGTAGTATGATGATGCATGATTAGTAGGACTTTATTATATACATATATATGATGATGTATGATGCAAAGCATGCATGAGCCATGTCATATATCTGCGGGTGCAATGAACATATAGCAGCAGCGTTGATAAACCAAGGGCGAAGATAAGAGGACACTTCTCTCTATTAGCTAGCTATAAATAACAACCTAAAATAAACCACAAAACCCTAAAGCAGCCACTTTCTTAAAAAAGACTTTTGGTCCCGGTTGGAGCCGCCAACCGGGACCAAAGACCCTCTGACTGGGCTCGGTGCACATCGCCACGTGGAGACACATTGGTCCCGGTTCGTCTTTGAACCGGGACTAATGTCTGGTGGCATTAGTAACGACCCATTAGTCCCGGTTCATGAACCGGGACTAAAGGCCCTTACGAACCGGGACTAATGGGTGGTTTTCTACTAGTGATATAGGCATGTGGAAGACGTATTCCACGACCGCCACTATAATACGATGTACCAGTGGTGGTTGTGCGGCAAATCCCGCAAGTGCCAGGTTTAACCAGGATCACAATTTTGCGAGGCCATCTGTGGCGGTCGCTCGGGGGCACATGCCACTTCTACCCTACCAGCACGGGTGGCTGTGCTTTGTCACCCGCCGCCGCTAGATTTCAAAATTAGTTGTGGCGGGTGCTCGGGCTGCGCCACTAATTTGAGTTCACCTATAAGCCCTTTCCGAGTAGTTATAGGAGTTGCACATGCGCGATGACATAGTCATATAATCATAGTTGCGGGAGTTGCACACGTGTGGTGTCATAATTGTACACGGGTAACGGACGAATTTGCACATCCACTACTAGGCAGTTTGCCAAGGCAGTTAACAGTGAAAACTACACATCTGCAGCTAGAGAAAAAGTTGCACATCGACTTCTAGGTAGTTGGTCAGGGAAGCAGAGGAAGTTGCACATCTCACTATTAGGGGGTAGTTTGCATCGACGTGTTATCAATGAACTGCATGTCCGCCGATATTGGTGAAAGTTGCACGTGGACTGTCTGGTAACTGCACATCAACCACTAGGTAGTTGCACCAAACGGAAGGTACATTGCACACATAAAAGTTTGCCAAAACATATGCATGGTGGATCTAGTTTCAAAGAGCACATCGTGAGGATTCCAATGGCGAAAGCGCATCTTAATTTCGACGTTTGGTTCAAAACTTATGATATATTCTTTAGAAAAATAAAACCCGAGTTAATGTGTTCACACATATTCATATTAATGGAAACTGCACATCAAATCCTAGTGAGTTGCACCAAGCGGGAACTAAATTACACATAAAATAATTCATTGAAACATACTCATGCGGGATCTAGTTTTGAGAGCACGTCACGAGGAATCAAATTTGAAAATGGATTTGAATTTCGATGTTCGATTCAAATGTTAAAACCCAAATTAAATCGTTCACATCTATTCACATGAGTACATTTTTCTTTTTTCCCTGTTCACATGGTACTTTGCTGATATGGATAAGGGTTTTGCTAATATAGATTAGGGAGACAAAATATTTCCATATATGGCCGACAACTACGGATATCTAATGAGACTACAACCACTCGCTAGACACGTATGTATATATACCTGAAATGAGACTAGGAGGCTTCTCATCACTCTTCGGGGTGCCACCAAGGAGGTTATCCATTAGCTTTGAGAAGGATGCTGATAGATTTGGCCTTTCTGGAACAGGGGTGGTATGAAACTTTCCGCCCGGAGAATTTGCGGCAATGGAGCGGAGAACCTAGCATATATAGAACACATATTAAACTTATTGATAAGCTGGTCATGGTTTAGACTCAGCTCTTATCTGATACATACATGATTATATGCATCTCCGCCGAGAGTAAATGTGTGGACGGGCACTTTGGAAGTGAAGTTCTCGGTTCCATCAAAGAAGTCTCCCTTATTTATAAGTCCATCAGAGAAGAACAGAATGATGCTATTGTGGTGCCCGCAGCTGCTGATCATTTTATGCGCCTCGGCGAGGCCTGATGCCATGTTTTTGGTGCATGTCATACTGCGCCAGGACACTCCCTTGTAGCTATGGTCCTTTGTCTCAGCTGGGTCAACTGTTTTCATGTCCGATATGTACGTATTAGGGGTCGACTTGACATAGATGTAACCCATACAGCTGCCAGCGAAGTGCGTGAGCTTCTCTTGCACCAACCAAAAGATATCTTTATTCACCGTGTACCAGGCTGGGGTCCAGTCGGTGGAATCAAAGGCATACACAATCACCACGTCCAGTGGCCCCCTTCCTGCAAACCAGTATGGTCAATTTATTTACACATACACACATACATGCATGCATATATATAATTGTTTGTTGTTGATGATCAGGCCTGATTATTGTATTGGATTATTTTTATTTACCTGGACTGGCAGTGGAAAGTTTGTCTGAATCTGCAACATGGAGGGAGCTGAACATACCTCTCCAGGAATTCAACGAGAGGGCAGAGAGAACAAATAAAAGGCACGCTAGTACAAATCCCCGACAGATCCAGTTTCTGCAGTAAAGTTTGCAACCTTGCTGAAATTAGAACTGCTGTGTGTTCATTAGTACTCCCTCCGTTTCTTTTTAATCCGCATATAAGATTTGGTCAAAGTCAAGCTTTGTAGAGTTTGACTAACTTTATATTAAAAAAATAAACATTCACAATATGAAATCAAAATTATCAGATGCACCATGAAACGTATTTTCATACTATATAGTTTTAGTATTGTAGATATTTATATTTTTTCAAATAAATTTGGTCAAACTTTGTGTAGTTTGACTTTGACCAAATCTTATATGCAAAGTAAAAAGAAACGGATGGAGTATTACTAAATAATTACAAGCACGCATGTGTTATGTGCATAGACACCAGTACTCAATCCCTGCACACTAGTGTTTATTTGGTACTTGGTAGCAAGCAAAGTTTCAAATAGCAAGCTATGCTATTTAACGGACGCTTCATCTTCAGCTATTAAAAGCTACTCCCTCTATAAGGAAATATAAGAGCATTTAGATCACTATTTTAGTGATCTAAATGCTCTTACATTTAGGTAGTGATCTAAACGCTCTTCCATTTCTTTATGGAGGGAGTATACCTCACGAAGCCCAAATGCCCAATCTAGCAGTTTTGCCTAGATTACTAAATTATGAGAGTAGATTTTCAGGACTCCGATGTCCAGGCACCCCTTTATCCTGATCGTCCATGCAGAATTATTTTTATTTATTTATTTATTTTGCGGGAAGATCGTCCATGCAGATTCCGACTCATCAAGATCTTTGCCAAGTCTTCTACAGCCGGTTGCCTTAGCAGATCTAGTGAACAGTAAGACTGGGAGTAGAAAATTTGAAAACGAGGTGGGCCTCTCGTTGGGTACAGTTCATCATAGGCAGATTCCCCGCAGCTGTCAGTGCTCCCTCCATGGAGAGAAAGAGATTGGGGCTCTTCATGCATCCAGCCGCTTCATATACGCACAAAACGACGGCGGTGACTGTTCTGACAGAGACGCTTTCGTTTGATTCAATTAAAAATTTCTGATTTATGTATCTTCCATGTAACTGAACAAATGGAAAAGAAGTAATAGAGGGAGCGATTTTTCTAATGAAATAAGAGAAGTTTGTGCAAGTTGGACAAAAGAGAGTGCCGGGGGAGAGAGAGCTAGTGAGAGACAGTATGTGAGAGAAAACGTTAGGAGAGATACTACTATTGTGCATGCATGTCAAACAGACATGCAGCCTAGTCCTAGGACGTGTTGCATGCCTCGATCGCCATCAAATTCATTGGATAAGCACGCATCTTGCGCAAATGGTTTGCTGCTGGACTGACCACCGCACGAATCTTTGCAAGCCTGAGACGGGCCGTAGGAAAATGGTAGTCCAAAGCATCCAACAGACGGCAGCAAAGCCGAACCAAAAAATACACTTATGTTGACCAGACAGGTCTTTGGCGAACTCAAGTAAGTAACTGAGAGAAGGTGCTGTCCCACTTTTTCGCTAAAATATTCATAAATCCATATATGATACAGTATAATCCTATCAACTATACTTGACACACGCAGATAGCCAATCACTGATCAGACGTTATAATGAAATAACCAAGCTCGACATCAATGCATCATATATGTCACATTTGCACATTCACAATATATGGATCATTGCATCAAAAAAGAGGAGATTACTTGATGCTCGAGACCGATGGGCTGATGGTCCGCTCAACGTAGCCGAAGAAGCCGCTGCTGCCTATCCCTGGGAGCAGCATCGTATTTGAGATTAATTATTGAAAGAAGAAGAAACAGAAAGACGGAACAATAATGATACAAACATAACGTACGATATTTCTATTACTTTTACATGTACATAATTTCAACATGAGTTTACAAAAACTACATGTGATGAGAAATTTCAAGAAAAGGTGTCGAAACCATCCAAGAACAAAAAATGGGCAAACATTACAGCTTGCAGATCGTACGCAAGCCTGAGTATTATAGCACAGAGTAGCAAATGCTAATACCAATGTTTTAAATAGCGGGCTATGGAAAATAGCGACGGACCTCAAAATCAGCTATATTGGGGCTATAGTGGGCTATTTATGAAGGCGACCATTTAGCGGGACCCTGCTGAAAAGGCTGCAGCGGGCTATAGCGGACCTATAGCCGACTATTTAAAACTATGGCTAATACACGGGAGATTTGGCTTCCCAAACTAGAGTCAGTTAATTCAGAAAAAAAAATTAGCAGATCCTAGCCCGCGCTTCGTCCGGTGGACACGATCGGTCCGCCGTTCTTTGGACGGCTGCCGGCGGTCCAGACCGAGCAACCGAGCGGTCTTGCTTTCAGGATGGGACCAGCGACGACGAAGCCCCGGCCAGACCGAATGGACCGGCCAACAACCATCAATTAAAGATTAGGGGGCCAAATGACACAAATTTTTGATACAGTGGCCAAACTACACTAATGCGTATATATTTTTGAGATTCTGCACGCCAAATATAAGACCGGCCAACAAGAGGTGGAAGAAGACTCTGGCTCTTGTCCATTCCTTTTATACTGCGGAACATGAAAGAGAGACGGGTTTACATCCGATAATTACGACTAACTCCACATTAAAGTCTATCCTCTAATTAAGGCAGGGCCCGGACGCAGGAAATGTCGGCTTAAAAATGAGCTAAGCTACATTACTTGCATGCCAAAGAAAAACTGCCAAGGAACAACCTACTAAGATTTCGGCCGTGCGCTAGGCCAGCACCAGCTCGACGTGGGATGTGAGCTTAGCACCTACACTAGTGTAAAAAATGCTATTTTATTACGGTATGGAGGGAGTACTACTGATTGTGACCGTCTGCATGGGAATTTTACTGCTAATGTTTGGCGTTGCTATTAGCGACGTTTCTCGTATGCTTGTGGGTCTAACAACGTGCGTCCAGGTGCATATATTTGGGGGCACATGCGTGCATTTGTGTGTGTGTGCGCGCGCGACACAGAGAGAGGCCATAGCATTAGCAAAAGATCGATCAATACAATTCATCTTCGATGTGTCGATAGACGAATAATCTTCAACATTGTGTGGTGCGCAGAAATTATGGCCACCTTTATAACTGCTCATGCGCCATCTTTATAACTGCTCATTTCAGTAACATTGCTACGATGTCGGGATTAATGGACAAAGCTCACCTTGGGGATGACTGCCTTCACTGCCACATTGGGGTCTTGTCCTCTCATGTGGAAGCATCAAATCCACCTCATCTGGCCGTGTGGTGATATCCTCGACTTTAAGACCCTCTCTCGCTGGTGTGCTCCGCATGATGAACTTGTCACCATTTTGTGGTTCCCTCTCCTGTGGTTGCATTGTTATCTGAACAAGATATTCATCGCATCGTGACGTCACAGTGCCTTTGTTCGGCCGGGTGTTGTGCCGCTTGCTTGGACTTCCAATGTTGAAGACCGAACTTGCCTTTGTCTTGTTCGTTAGATAAAATAAATATGACATCTTGTTAAGCTTTAAAGTAAAATGTAGCTCGAGCGGCTCAATACCAAGCATGTCTACATAAAAAAGGTGCTTTCCAGCATGAAATGGGAGAGATGCGTCATTGGGAAGGACACAGTTTTCAGAAATGATAAATTTATAATAGAGGCTACTATGATGGTTGTTTGACACAAATTTGGTAGAGTAAAATGCATAGTCCATTAACTTGAACCGACTGTACGCTTTGGGCCATGAATTGGAAAGTGATAAATTTAGGTCACAAACTCCGACTTGTGAGAGAAAACAATGTCCACGTGACTACCATGTTAGCATACCTTGGACCGCTCGCAAACTGATTAATCTTTGCAGGTTTTCTTTTTCTGCAAGTGTGCCGACAACCCTCTTCGCTCGGTTCACGATGCACTTGAGAGGGATCGAACCAACGATCTTGAGGGCATAGGCTGAGGTTCTAAGTGGTTTATACATGAATTGGTTTACGTATTGTATGTATTCTACTATTGGTTATAGCGCTATCTATGCACACAACCAATAACGTGCTCGTGGTAGACTAGAGAGATTAGCGCCTCACCCTACCTAGTTTAGAAGCTTTGTGCTGCCATGTATGTACCAGACTGGTTCACCTTAAAGTAGATAAGAGATGTTGTACCATGAAGAAATAAAAGATGGATTGAATTTATATAGAATGTAACCCATTTTATCTGTAATGCACTTAGTATCGTAGTGGTCAGCCGGCTTAGACTTGCCCTCAGCATAATTGATGCAACGTGGGGATTTTAACTTTTTTTCTTCGAGAAAGCGTTTAAACAGCAAGTCATCACTCCTGCCGAAAAAACTCGATAAATATTAATCAGTTTGCCAGCAGTCCTAGATACATCAGCAATGCAAATACATGTGTGGCCTTTCTCTCAAATCAGTTTTGGCCTTAATTGATCAAATAAATTGGTTTATTGCATGAATTGACCACTTATTGAGTTCTTGGCCTAAATTGTGCAACCAGTTTGTGTTAATGGAATAATTGCTGGGGATTAAACCCTAGCTCACCCTCTCGTCTCTCTCTCTCGGGCTCAAGCCAAAAGTAGCAGAAGGAAGAGAGGGCACGGTGGACACGGTGGTTTTTCCGGCGCACGGGTGACCGAACCGAGCAAAAACTCGACAGCCCACGTCATTACAGCGATTACCGCGGTGATCTTATACTGGGGCCGCCACTGGGCCATGACCCCCACACCTCCACCCACTCATGCACATGGTCTGCCCCACTCTGGACGAGCCCACGACGCGTTCCCACGCGTGCAGGAAGCGTCGAGCCTGCAACAAACCTGCGCAAGCACTTCGTGTGGTTCTCCAATGGCTTGAACCTGGTCCGGTGCGTCGCATGCACACACACACACACACACACCCTTACACTATGCACGCACGCACACAAACTACGGCGCTCGTCAAGTCCAGCACGTGCACATACACTAACAACACGGCCACCATTGCTTATTGCTAACATTTACCCCCTAAACCATGACTACATGAGCGCCGGCCTGACGTCGTCAACGTCGGCGAGGAGAGTATTCTCCTCCTCCGCGCGCTTCGACTTCTGGCACTCTCTTTGCAAATGGATGTGCACGTTACAGTTGTAGCAGCGACCGCACTGCTGTTGCCGACGTCGCCGCCGTGTTGATTCCGCCTTGCCACCCACAGAGCCGCCGTGAGCATCAACTTGCTCGTACGCCTGCTCACCGCCGGCCTGCGCGCACCGGCGCGACCTCTCATCAAAAGCCTTCAGCCGGCCCAGGGCCTCCTCAAACAACATCTTCTCGATGCCGCAGGACTGCTGAATTCTGATGATGGTGGAGTACCGACGGTCGGGGACGATGTCTAGAAGTTTCTTCGCCATCGCGACGTCATCAAGCGTAGCCCTGACCCCGGCGTAGCACGCCTCCATGCCTCCAATCTTGCCAGTGTACACGTCCATGGACTCGCCGTCTTCCATGCGTAGCCACTTAAAGACGCCACGGAGAGAGGACAGCCGCGCCGCCCTGACCCGATCATCTCCAACGAAGCACGTCTTTTGCCTGGCCCACACCTCCACCGCTATCTTCTTCATCGACACCTGGACCAACAGATCTTCAGACAGTGCGCCGAACAACATTACCCTCACAGCCTTGTCCTTCTTCACGTTGACCGCCGCATCGGTCGCCGGTGACACTGCCTCCCAGACAGTCTGGGCATCGACGATCGCCTCTACCTTGATACCACACCATGTAGTTGTCTGGCGTGAGCATCAACAGCGAGAACAACACCGCGCCCCCTCTAGTGCCGTGCGGGATGATTGCCATGGCCGCCTGCAAGACCCCTCCTAAAGATCTGATGCCAAATGTTGGGGCTTAAACCCTAGCTCACCCTCTCATCTCTCTCCCTCTCTGGCTCAAACCGACAGAAAAAGAATGAAGGAAGAAAGGGCATGGTGGACACGATGGTTTTTCCGGCGGACGAACGGCCGCTGCAACAGACAACTTCCAACTAGCATAAACTCGACAGCCCTTGCCATTACAATGATCCCCGCGGCGATCTTATACCCGGGTCGGCGTTGGGCCACGCAGCCCGTGCCTCCACGCACTCATGCGCATTGTCTGGCCTTCTCTGGACGCGCCCACGACTCGCTCCCACGTACGTAGGACGCGCCGAGCCTGCAACAAACCTGCGCGAGAACTCCAACTGGTTTGCCAACGGCTTGAACCTGGTCCGGTGCGTCGCATGCACACACACACACACACACACACACACACACACACACACACACACTTACACCATGCACACACACACGCGCACACACACCACGTCCAGTGCACGCGCACACACTGACAAACGCTGCCAGCGTGCCTTATTCCTAACAATAATGTTGAATTTAATTTAATTTTGTATTACGCTAAGCTAGCATGGTTAACATGTGTTTGAATCCTCGAACCAAATTAACAGAGTCTTAGGGTTCAATACTTTATCTACTCTCATTTCAAAAGATCCACACTTTTTATAACAAGGTATATTAAACTAGCTAGCTTACCTGACCAATGTACCCATCCGTACTTTCAGAGATCCCCAGAAAGCTGATTACATCACTGATGGAAGGTCTATCTTCCGGTTCTGGTTTCTTGCAGTATGCTGCTATTTCAATGCATTTGGATACTTGTTCGATTTGTGGTAAAGTGGGTCCCTTACTCCACCTGTCTATCCACCTTTGAAGTACCTATATTTAACAAATTTTAATTATTTGTGATAATCTCATAATCCTATGGTACAATTTTCTAGTTCAAACCCGGATGTTAGACTGGTAGTGTTTGTTTGCCCCAGCATCATAAGCAATGAAGCAAACCCATCCACCCACGTGTGAAATATATGAAAATAGATATTGTTTAAAGTAGAAATATGCCATTTGGTACTCCCCCTGGTTTTTCTTAAAATTTGAACTAAAACCACAATAAGAATTATGGGATGGTGGGAGTACTATACTAGGCTCATTTAGGAACGAATAAAACATGCATGCGAAAATTGTTGTTGCTCTAACAAGTGAGAGATATCATCCTTACAATCTTCTGGTGAGGGACGCTCTTGCACCCCGTTACTAATTCTATGATTATGACACCCAGACTATATATGTCACACTTGAATGAAATTATGTTTTGTTCCTTGTATTCTGGAGCGACATATCCTCTGCAAGAAAATAGCATAGTGTGCTGCAGTATGGCACAAATTAAATGTAGGGGATTCAATGATAGGAAACAGTAAATAGTGGTTCCACTGAACCATAACTTACGGTGTTCCAAAATGTTGACCCGTAATACGTGAGATTCCATTTGATCTTGACAAACCAAAATCAGTAATTTTTGGAATCATATGATCATCTAGTAATATATTTGCTGGTTTAAGATCCATATGAACAATTTGTTTTTCCTTGTGAAGATAACACAGACCCTTGCAAATTCCAGTGACTATTTGATAACGTATTTCCCATTCAAGTCCACCAACTTCATCTGTAGAAGGTAAAATATATATATATAAGGAAGTAAGGAGTTAAGTTAGAGTACATACGAGCAATGATACACCTTTTAATACAAGTTTGTCACTAATTGTTGGCCGTTACATGAAAGCTGAGCACTAATGGAGGCAATAAGGTAAAGATGTAGAGGCAAGAGCGGCATAAAATGGAATAAGAAGATCGTACCTGTAATATGCTTGTCCAGATTTCCACCACGGATGTACTCCAAACAGAGCAATCTTTCCTTTACGTTGACCAAGTTGCCTTTTATCGATTTCTTGTGTGTATTAGAGCAGAAGCCAAGAAACCGGACTATATTTTGATGGTTGATCTTCATTAGGCTATCCAACTCACGGCGAAATGACACGCCATCAATTGTGAATTGATTCACTTCGATCCTCTTCACAGCAACCGTAATTCCGTTCCGGAGTTCACCCTGTTGGCCAGCATTAAATTGATGCTCAACTCTACTGTACCAGAATAGAGTGGCCAAGTTCTGCTTCTATTGGAGGCACTTTTTCTATAATGAAAACAGTAGTGATATTTGGGTGGACTCAAGAACATTGCATATTTTCTAAGTAATAATATTTACCTTGTAGACCACTCCAAATCTACCTTCACCAATTTTGTTCTCGTCGGAGAAATCCTTCGTGATGCGCTTTAACAGTGCTAATGGCAGATCATTGGGTTCCTCTTCTCGGTTAAGTATACGCTTTAGCATACTTACGTCCTCCATTTAAAACTAGAGAATGGAAATGAAAATTACTTTGCTTGAGACAGGCACACAGGCTTGCAGAAATTTGAAAGGACAAATTAGTACCTGATGCAGATTTAGCCCTGTACTGTTCTAGTGGTCAAGGAAGCACAAATTAAAACTGCTCCAAGCAATTTAAGCACATTCCATACAGATGCAGAGATGGTCCAAATTTTCTCTAGAAATGTAATGGAGCAGAGCAGAGAGCAAATCAAAATTACCTTAGGAGATCAGCGCACCTGTTAGGAATGAATCACGCTGGCCAGGAAAGAAGACTTGGTGTGTGGGCTTCACGAAGCCCCTCATATCAATTCCTTACAGTCTGTGGGCTTCACGAAGTCCACACCTACCGCTGCCGGCCAGTCAGCACATCAATAGATTATTTCGACAATAATTGAAGCTTCCAGGGTAGTGCCAAAATGAAAAATAAAAGCAGAAGCAATATGATCATGGCTGATGCAACTTTAAAGACTTTGTAATCCAACCAAAGTCTTCCACTAACACAGTAGTTGCTATTTCCACATCAAAATCGTTTAAAACTAATTGCCTTGTCATCTCTAACACATGCATATGTCACACGTAAAAATATATACTACTTCTGTCCTGGAGTGGATATTATTTCAGTCCGCTGCAGGGGTGGTCGAGCTACAACTGGTGATAGGTGTGACATGTTGAAAGTTGGGAAATACCAACATATCGTCTACGGGTGTCGATGCCATCTGTAGTGTAATCGGTTGGTGGTCAAAATGACGAACTTACTAAGATCATTCTTTTATCATGGTCCTCGATAGCGCGAGATTACGTGGTCTAGGACATGGCGCGGTAGGAGAGTACGGAGGCCTTTTGTGTGGCTTGTGTGTTTTGGTTTTACATCCTTTAACTGAACAATTTTTATTTGGTCCCCTTAGTTTTCTGGGTTGCTCTTACAAATAGTACCGTAGTCCCGAAGTTCTGTCCTGAGTCAAACAATCCTATGTGTGATCAAGTTTATAAGAAAGATAACAACATATACAAAACAAAATTTGGGTTACAATTAATAGTCATGCCTCATCTCACACATAGATCTGGTGGAAAGTGGTTCAAACGTAGCCACATAGGAACAAAATCAGCCAGACCTAACATGGACAGAAATTGTAACCCAAATCATGAATAGAAAAAGATATTCATTTGAAATAAGTACTAGCGGCCAAACCAACCAAGCCAGGGCAAACATGACACCAGACTGCCATCAGTTAATTAATACCCTAATAATGCATCGACCGACTAGGCCATCATGTCCTGTCACTGACAGCGGGTGATTGGTTTCATATCTACTAACTTAATAACTGCTAGTTTAAGCACATTACTTAACTCTAACCTGCTTTTACGTAAGGTACATGCCAACCTAACGCTGAGCAGCAATCGACTCAATGTCTCTGATAACGGCATTTAGCGCGGACCAATCATCTCTCTCTCTCTCTCCCCTCGCTTTTCATAGACCAGAACAACGCTAGCTCCTCTTCCTCTTTCGTCAACACCCCAGCAGTTGCCACCATTTCCTCACACGGTCACCATTGCCACCACATCCCCGCCGCTGGAACATCCCCATGCTGTCCCGTCATACCTAAGCTTCTACCTACAGCCTTTCCGGGTGAGTACTGTCGCGGTAACCTTCAATTTCAATGCTATTATGTGATACATCATGGATCCTGCTCAGAGTGTACTAGACATTCAATATTTCCACTCTTCTGGTGTGCTTTTACTTTGCCTTTATTTCTGTGTATCTCTGAACTAACGTGATTGTTACCTTTCTTCTTTTTGCCTGCTAGTCGCAAACGAACCAAGCCCGACTAGCCACCGCGCACGCGCGCAGTATAAGAAGATTGCATACAAGTCTTGTAGGATACATAGTCCACAACAGCATGGATTTTCGACTCCATGTGCTTGAAACTGTTACAGACAGTTTTTCCGATGAGAAAAAAGTTGGCAGTGGTGGCTATGGAGCTGTTTACAAGGTACACACACTACTACACCTTCGGATTAAAGTTGTAGGCTGTTATTTAACTGTTGAGTTCCACACACGGATGGATCACATCAAAGTATAGACGAACGCATGAAAAACTATTGCCAAAGGCACCTTTAATTTTCCCTTTTTCTTCTCAACTTTCATGTTAACCGTCTGGTGTTTATATATAGCCACCACCATCATACAAAAGTCCTAGTTTGACTCAAACTCGCCTACCACTCAACTTAGGACACAAAGGTGTCCGAGAGCTACACAAAATGGACTCTCATGTGAGTGCGGCGTTTTGGTGCCCAGGCTCATCTACACCCAGTCAGAAAAAAAATATCAAAACAAATACTAGAAAAATTCAAAATTTTCATCTTTTTTTGTGCGGTAGATAGTTTGATGCGTGAGGTTAGTTCTAATTTTTAGATCATTTGTACATCTGATCAGCTCTCAGCAAAAAAGACAAATCGGGTCAGAACAGTGCGTGAACGGTAAACATTTTTACAGATCCGGAATTTGTCTTTTTTGCTGAGAGCTGCTCAGATGACCAAATGATTGAAAATTGAAGCGAACCTCACACATCAAATTATCTACCACACAAAAAAATTGGACGAATTTTTCTAGTATTTGTTTTGATTTGTTTCGTTAGGGAAGGTGCAGCTGAGCCTGGCTCAGAAGTGGATTACCGCTCTCATGCACTATACCGTCTATACCTATCGTCATCACAAGGCCAGCTTGAATAATCCTTACTATACTAGCACTACATTTTTTATGTACCTGCTACTTCCCATACATGCCTACCAACAATTCTAGCAGTGGCGGAGCGTGGGCGGGGGCGAATGAGAGTATTTTATAGATTAGACGCACCGGAGGATTATTAGAGCAATTAGCAAAATAATAAGCATACTTGACAAATTTGGAGGCGCGGGTGGAGCTCGGCTGAGCATGGCGTTGCGAAATCGGCTGGACATGGCCAGAGGATGGAGGTGGGGCTGGGCATGGCCAGTGGCGGTGGCCTCCGGGCGTCCATCCCGGATCCGGTCTTGGCGGTGGCGACGGCGACGGCTTGCCTGGATCCGACCATGGTGGTGGCGGTGTCCCCTCCACCGTGGATGATAGGCCAGGTGGTGGGTCCTTGTGGTAGCTTGAAGTTGGATCTTTGGATCCCCTATCTGGACTCGTCGCAGGATGCACCTGGCAGCCGGAGCTTTCCCCGGCGTCGACGGCGCATGATGTGGGATCGTGGTGGCGGTTGATCTTTTATGGGGATGACAGTGGCTGGCGCGACGAGTTGGAAACTATTCTCATTGATTGATTACAGGTGTTACAGATTACAACATATATGGAGAGTGAGGAGTTGCCAAACGCCCCTACAATGGTGGCACGCAGGCCAGGCGTGGCTGACTCGGTCGCGCGCGTACATACAAGAGGTGATACAAATACATACGCTAACACCCCCCTCAGCCGGAACTCCATTTGGGAGGATGTTCAGGCTGGACCGAAAATCAAAGAACACCTGTGGTGGTAACCGCTTGGTGAAAACATCCGCAAACTGGGAGCTCGATGGAACATGAAGAACGCGAGCCTCGCCAAGAGCCACTTTGTCACGAACAAAATGCAAGTCTATCTCGATGTGCTTGGTGCGCTGGTGCTGAACGGGGTTACAAGCGAGATATGAAGCGCTTATGTTATCACAATATACAATGGTGGCTCGGGTGGGCGGATGTTTAAGCTCAAATAGAAGCTGACACAGCCAACAAGACTCGGCAACACAATTGGCAACGCCGTGATATTCCGCTTCGGCACTGGAGCGGGAGATAGTGGCTTGCCTCTTGGAAGACCAGGAGACGAGGTTGGAGCCGAGGAACACACAAAACCAGATGTGGACTTCCGTGTGTCCGGGCACCCCGCCCAATCAGCATCAGTGTAAGCGATGAGATCCATGGTGGAGGACTTGTATAACTGAAGTCTGTAGTGAGAGGTACCCCGTAGGTAGCGAAGGATCCGCTTCACGGGCTGCATATGAGTGTCGCGAGGGTCATGCATGAAGAGGCAGGCCTGTTGAACGGCATAGGCAATATCTGGACGTGTGAGAGTGAGATATTGTAGGGCTCCTGCAAGGCTGCGGTATAGTGTGGGGTTAGAGAGAGGCTGGCCATCATGAGAGGATAGCTTTGAGCTAGTGTCGACAGGCGTTGAAACGGGCTTGCAATTAAGCATTTTGGCCCATTCCAAAATCTCTAGAGCGTACTGTTGTTGGCACAAGAAGAGACCGGACGTGTTTGGGGTGACATTGATGCCCAAAAAGTGATGAAGAGCACCGAGATCGGTCATGGAAAACTCGCGTTTGAGCGAGTTGATGACGGAGTGGAGAGTGGTGGTAGTGTTTTCCGTGAGAATGATATCATCTACATAGACCAACAAGTATGCAATAGAGGCGCCATGGTGAAGAACGAAGAGTGAGGAGTCACTCTTGGTGGCGCGAAACCCGAGGGAGAGAATGTATGCTTGGAACCGAAGGAACCAAGTGCGGGGGGCCTGTTTGAGGCCGTAGAGAGACTTGCGGAGATGGCAAACATGGTCCGGCCGAGAGGAGTCGACAAACCATGAAGGTTGAGAGGAATACACCGTCTCATGAAGATCGCCATGAAGGAAGGCATTCTTCACATCGAGCTGATGGATGGGCAATGAGGGTGAAGTAGCGAGGCTCAAAACCACACGAATGGTGGCCGGTTTGACAGCCGTGCTAAAGGTCTCGCCATAATCAATGCCCTCTTGCTGAGTGAACCCGCGAACGACCCATCATGCCTTGTAACGAGCCAAAGAACCGTCCGAGTGGAACTTGTGACGAAAAATCCACTTGCCCGAAACCACGTTGACACCTGCAGGCTTAGGCACCAAAGACCAAGTAAAGTTGTTCATTAAAGCAGTGTACTCTTCTAGCATGGCTTGTCGCTAATGGGGGTCTTTGAGGGCAGCTTTGTATGTAGATGGGATGGGTGAGATGGAAGGAGTAGTGGTGTCCGCGAGAAAAAGGCGTTTGGGCATGAGAAAACCAGTTTTGGCTCGAGTGGACATGCGGTGTGCGTTGTGGGGTGGCTGTACTGGAATGGCATGGCGTGGCAGACGTGGCTGGTTGGGAGTGGAGGGCGCGGAAGAGGAGGTGGATTCGCTGGGTCCGGGTGCAGTGCAGGGCGTTGGATCCAAGGCGGATTCGGGGGCAGCATAGGAGGCAGACGCGGGCGTGCGGGAGACAGGCGCGGGAGGCGAGGCGGGTCCACCGGACGAGGTGTGGGGCGAGTGCGAGTGAGCCGCGTGGGGGGTTGGTGCGGGCGACGAGGCGGGGCCCGGATAAAGCAACGGGCTGGTGGCTGTGGGCGAATCTGCGAGGCCCGGGGAAAGCGACGGGCTAGTGGGTGCGGGCGAATCGGGAGGAGGCCCTGAGCTAGTGGGGGTAGGTGGGATACGGTGGGGCCCGGTGGGTGGGATCGCGCGCGGATCAGGAGGAGGGGGAGGATTGGCTGGTTGGATCGGCGCGTGATCCAAGGAGGGCAGCGCTTTGGAGGGATCTGCATGGGGATCGTCTGTGGAGAGAGGCCTCTCGTGCCAGGATGTGGCAGCCTGATACGGAAACATTGTTTCGTCAAAAAAAACGTGGAGAGAGACGATGACGCGGCGGGAGGCAAGGTCGTAGCACCTGTATCCTTTGTGTTCGAGGGGATAACCTAAGAAGATGCACCGAGTGGAGCGGGGAGCAAGCTTGTGAGTAGAGGTGGCATACAAGTTAGGGTAGCACAGGCACCCAAAAACGCGGAGATGATCGTAGGTTGGTTGAACACCGTGAAGAAGGAAGTAGGGAGTGTTGGAATGAATGGCACGAGACGGGCATCGTTTGAGCAAGTAGGTGGCCGTGTGGAGTGCTTCGACCCAAAAGGGAGGGGTGAGGTTGTCTTGTATAAGTAGTGTGCGGATGATGTCATTCGTCGTGCGAATGAGGCGCTCGGCCTTGTCGTTTTGGGGAGAGGTATGAGGGCAGGAGAAGCGATAAGCAATGCCATGGGAGGAGAAAAAGGAGCGGAGGGATGTGTTGATGAATTCACCGCCATTATCGCATTGCATGCTTTTGATGAGCACGTGAAATTGTGTTTGCACGAAGGCAAAGAAGCGTTGTAGGACGGTGGAAGTGTCTGATTTGTTGCGCAGGGGGAACGTCCAGGAGAAATGTGTGTAATCATCCAATACGACAAGATAATATTGATAGCCTGAAAAGCTTACAACCGGTGACGTCCATAGATCACAATGAATTAAGTCGAAAGGGGAAAAAGTTCTACTAGTAGATGAGGGAAAGGGAAGACGTGGCTGGTGACCTAATTGACAAGCGCTACATGGAGTATGTGGCTCTTTATTACAACCAGCGAGAAAATCATTAGGCAGGGGGGAAAGACTATGAGCGCCGGGGTGACCAAGGCGGCGATGCCACACATCCGACGAGGTGGTGAGGAAAGTCGACGCCTTGGAGGGAGTGGTGCCGATGAAGGGGTAGAGATCGCCGGTGCTAGCGGAGATCATGAGAATTCTCCGAGTGCGTAGATCCTTCACGAGAAAGCCACATGGAAAAAATTCAACAGAACATGAGTTGTCAGTAGTGAATTTGCGAACTGAAATAAGACTAGTGACGACAGTGGGGAAATGAGTATATCAGTGAGGCGAAAATCGTGAGGGGTGAGAGTGGTGGATCCAGTGGCTGTGACCGGAAGTTGTTGCCCATTGCCGACAAGAATAGAAGAAGGGACACGCTTTAATGAAGAACGAGACATGGTCAGGGTACCTTGAGTGCCGGTCACGTGCGAGGAGGCGCCGTTGTCCATGTACCACTCGGGGGTAGGGTTGTGGGGGAAGCCGGAGTTGCTGTAGGCGGCGTTGAGCATGGCGAGGTGCTCCCACGATGGCTGCTGGGGTGGGTAGTACGGCGATGGAGGCGTCGGCGGGTAGATGTTGTAGGCCTGAGCATGTGCACCCGGACGGGGGCCGAGAACACCAACGGCGTTGGGAGGAACCCAGCCGGTGCGCGGCGACGGGAGCGCCATGCCATACGGGGCGAAGTACCCGGTGAAGGGCGCTGGCTGAGGCGCCTGGTGACCGCGCGCACAGTAGTCACCGCGTCCACGGCCGCGTCCTCGGCCACATCCGCGGCCACGATCACCGCGACCGCGATCGGATTGCGGCTGTGCAGGAGGGGCCGGGGCACGGTCAGAGGAAGGCCGGTCGGAGGAGGAGCCGCTCGGGGGGCGATCGCCGGAGCCACGCGAGCCGGAGCCAGAACCGCTGGCTAGGCCGCGGTCACCGCCAGACAGAGCGAAGGCCGAAGCGCTCTCTTCGGCGGCGCGCTGCGCCTGAGACTCCTCGACCAGAACCACCCGTGAAAGGAAGGTGTCGAACGGGAGGCCCTGGTCACTGAGGACGACGCGGATGGTGTCGAGGCGCTTGTCGAGGCCGTGGAGAAACTGAGTGGTGAGGTCGGTTTCGGTGACAGCGTGGTCGATGTCCGCCAGGCCATCTGTGAGGAGCTTCATACGGCGCGCGTATTCAGCCACAGGGAGATCACCTTGCTTGAGATTACGGTATTGCCGGTTGAGAACCATGTACCGAGCAGCGCGATTGGCGAGGAAGAAGTCACGGATCTTCTTCGAGAGGGCATAGGTGGTGGTGGCGCCGATGACGTGGTCGACCATGGGGTCCGCGAGAGTAGCGTAGATCCAGAGAGCGACGTGGGCATCAAGCTCGTGGTAGGAGGCGTCGGCGTTGGGGGGGGAGCGGGTGCTCAATGAGAAAGAGGACACCGTAGCGGATCAGCACCATGAGGAAGAAAGACTTCCACTTGTGATAGTTGTGGTCGGCCGGGTTGAGGAGAAATTTGATGTGGTGCGTGATGTGGTCGGAGAAGATGGGGTGGTGAGATGCCGGCGGCGGCGCTGGAGCCGGTGGAGCGGAGGCGAAGAGGGGGGCGAATTGAGATCCGGAAGATCCGGTGGTGCCCATAGAGGGAGATGGGATGGTCCCGAAGACAAACGGCGGCGAGGAAGACGCGGAGGTGGCCGAGGAGGTGTGGGCGGCTGGCGCCGTGAAGGAGAGCACGGGCGGGGAGGTGCCGGAGCGGGGAGCCGTGGAGGAGGAGTCAGGCTCGGCCATGGGACTGGATATCTGATACCAAGTTGGTAACTATTCTCATTGATTGATTACAGATGTTACAGAGTACAACATATATGGAGAGTGAGGAGTTGCCAAACGCCCCTACAATGGTGGCACGCAGGCCAGGCGTGGTTGACTCGGTCACAAAAGTAGGTGATACAAATACATACGCTAACACGACGGTGGGTGCTCCCTGTAACGCCCGAAATTGGGACGGCGGGCCCTCTTCATCAACGATGGTGGGTGTTTCCACCACCGTCATGTTTAGCTTGTTTTTGTTGGATCGAAGGTGGTGCGACAGTTGCGAGAGGTAGGCGGTATGAAACGTCGTTGTCTTCCGTTGTCTCCTCCAGAGGTATCAGGCTATCGAGGTGTTGTTCGACGGATAAAGGTGGATTGTACAGACGGTTTCAACGACGAGTTTATGCACTCCCGTGGAAACACAAGATCTCTGATCGGGCTATGTCGTCGCGCACCTGCATCGTGTCTTGCTGAAGATGGTGGATTGAACCTTCGTATAGGGATGAGAATCCAGAGTTCAACCTTGTGGTGGACTCGCCATTATCGGCGCACGTGCGGCGATTTCTTCTTGAAGTCGTAACCTAGGAGTTGTGTATTTTTCGTTTATATTGTGCCTTGTATCATATGGTTAGTGACTATATGAGGGAATTACTGTCGCGAGGTATACGGCCTCAGGGTTTGTTTTCCGTTTGATTTCTCTGTAGATGGTGTTCGGCTGTTGGATTTTCAACTTTTAATAATATATGGTTGCATGCCTCGTTTTGATGCAGAGGTCGGGGGTTATCCTCCTTTTCAAAAAAAAAATACAAAAGTGGATATAGTATTTGCCGAGTTAAACTTAAAAAGGCATATAGGTATCATAGCTTTTCCTATGCCCAAGAAGTTGGCAGCACAAAAATCTTATTCCTAACCAACTTTGTAGCTTCCAAATGATAAACACCCGTCAGAGGTCACTCATCAGGATACTTCTTTTCTTTCATTAAGTAACAGAATGGTACAGGCATGTTGACCAGAAACCACGAAAATATAGTACAGTTGATTGGCTACTGCTATGAATCACGGAATAACTTTATTAACGACTGATCTGAACAGGGCATGCATAACGGGAAAGAGATTGCAGTGAAGAAACTTCATCCCTTGCAAGGACTTGATGACAAGGATTTTAAGAACGAATTCCGTAACCTTAGCAAGGTCCACCATGAAAATATAGTACAGTTAATTGGCTACTGCTATGAATCACGGAATAACTTTATTGAGTACAATGGAGAACTAAACATGGCTACAATAAGGGAGCGAATTCTCTGCTTTGACTATATGCAGGGTGGAAGTCTTGATAGCCATATTAAAGGTATGATGACTAGTTCTCAGAGTTATTGCTAGGAATTCTTTTTCAGCAGATTGATATGTGTCTATTTCTCCTTTTTCAGATGAGTTGTGTGACCTTGAATGGCCCGTGTGTTACAAAATTATTACTGGGACCTGTGTGGGTTTAAATCACCTTCACAGTGCATATGATAAACCTATTTACCATATGGACTTAAAACCTGCTAACATATTACTAGATGAGAATATGACGGCTAAAATTGCAGACCTTGGTCTATCGAGACTTGTTAATTCAACACTAACTCACAAAACAATTGTCGCCAGCTTCAGAGGAACTTTGTAAGTTAACTGAACGATCTTGTTTTAATCTATGATGATGCTCATGGTTTCGTTCATGTTTCACTAAAACTCTTACCTTTATGCCTATGATCCAGTGGGTACATGCCACCCGAATACATAAATGAATACATTATATCAAATAAGTTTGATGTCTACAGTTTGGGAGCTATCATTATAAGAATAATGGATGGAGAAAATGGCCATTCTCATTTGTCTGAAGTCGGTGCTGAAAAGTTCATTGAAAACGTAAGAGATAAAAAAATCACAAATATATGTCATTTTTTCCTTATTTATGTGAAAACGTTTTTCTGAGGGTCCCAATTTTATTTACCAAATTCATAGGTTATAGGAAACTGGGATAGAAGGCTGGCAGGAATGTCGACATTGAGTTATTCTTCAACCAAAGAAGAAATCTTACGAGTGAAGACGTGTGTTAAAATAGCATTAAGATCCGTGGAAAAGGACAGAAATGAAAGACCCTCTATAAAGGATATTGTCCAGGAACTGGAAGAACTAGAAGTGGAGATTAAGAAAATCTCACTACTTTCTCACAGTTCAGAAGACCTAATTGGCCAGGTACGATCACTAACAACATGGAGGTCTCTCTTATCACCTGGATGCCTTTTCGTACTAGTTAAGTAACAATTAAGGTGCAATGTTTATCTAGGTTAAAGAAATTTGAGGGCAACCCTAGGTTTTACACGTTTTATGAAGAGAAAAGTTAATTTTTTGAGCTTCAATTAATGGGCAGTAAATTTGATCTTGAACTGTTAATTCAAGTTGACAGGAAAAACAATTGAGTTTAGGTGTTGAGGGATTAAATCTACACTATGTTTGTCAAAAAGGAAGCAATGCTGTGTCGAAAGTTGAAGGAACGGATGTACCATTTTCTTCTACATAGTGTAAACTTAATGAAATCCAAGCAACGTGATACATACAATATTCATTCAAGGCATGTCCGAGGGTAGTTTGAATTCAACTCTTTGGCCTATGTCCGAACTTGCATGGCTAGGGAACTTTAAGTTCTATATTATTTCTTTCCACAACTGCTTTCGCTCATCCATATTAATTCATCTGATACCTGTACAGGCAGGCTCTGGCTGCAGTACTATTCTATCATTCGATCCATCCCAAGAGTTGCGTTTCCTATACGAGCCAAGGATGAACGCATCAACCTGCCTGCAGCTAACCAACATGACAGATGGCTTCATTGCATTTAGTATAAAGGTCAATAAGCGGAGGTATTGTGCACAGCCAAACATCGGAGTTATGCGGCCATGTTCTAAGCGTTATATCTCTGTGACACTTCGAGCACAGGAGGAGGCACCGCCGAATATGCAATGCCATGATATGTTTGTTGTGCATAATGCTCATGTCAGCGAGGACCTTACATCGGGTGAGATCACTAATGACTTGTTTGAAAAAGGAAAGGTCAATATGATGAAACTGCCAATTGTTTATGTTGCAATGGACCAATTTCCAAGCTGCAACGTCTAAGGTAAATTTATCGACACATTTTGACACCTTGAAATATCAAACATACCTCACAAAGGCTAAAAGTGCCCTTCTATTGTCTAATAAAATGGTTTCGGTATAAACATACAGGAGGAACGTGTCTCTCAATAAAAGGACTATTATATAACCATGTACACATTGGCTCTGTACTTGATTTACACCAGTCAGTTTGAAGGACTAGGATTTGGTAAAGGGTGCATGTCTATGCCTAGAGAAAATGACAGGAGCTGTCCACCCACCATTGATGGCACTCGAGTCTACGGATTGGTGACCCGTGGGATTATCTTTCTTTCGTTGAATTATCTTTACATACTTGTGTGTTAGCTGTGTGCATTTCAAATGTAGAGACGGAGGGTGAACTCTTATGTATTCCTCAGCGTAATCGTTTCAGTTTGAAAGTTTGCCTTTGTTGGGTGTGGTCTTTTGTGTTTTTTCAGCTTCCTTGTGTATTGTTTTGTCTGCTGAGCCAAACAACTTCTGTTTTACTAGTATTTTTCTCATTTCTATGTCATGTATGTGTTTTGTGTCCTGAGACTTCAAGAGTAATTAAAGACTCTCCATTAGGCATGAGGAAGTGAAACAAAAGGATTTCTTTGGTAGCTTGGTGGTTCTACTTAATGTGTTGGAAGATTTGAAAGAAGAGAAACAGTAGAGGGTCCAACAACGTGACGTGCACACTCCTTGATACATGCCATTGCAGATGAAATTTCAAGGCTCCAACAATGTACAGGTTCGTGAAGATGAACAAGAAGCTTGAAGAGGTTTACTTCAGAGGAAGAACACTGATTTATCCCTTAGTTCTTTCACAAGCTGGGAGAGAAACTTTGTGCTTCTTCATTATAAAATACTTCATATAGATTAACAGCAAAACTACAATACAAAAGGATAGATTATAGTACAGAAGATGGTCGGTTTAATAACTACAGACTTTATTATTCTCGGATAAGTATAGAAGATGGAACCTGCAAAGAGAACATCAGTCAGGGTTTTTAATCCATACTATCACATTAACAGGGCCCAACGATGTTACACTAGTAAAAAATAGGGCTTTGGTTCAGGCCGGGCAAGCCCATTAGTCCCGGTTCAGTTATGAACCGGGACCCATGGGGGCATAGGTTCCGGTTCGTGAGGCTAGGGGGCCGGCCGGGCCTCATGGGGGCATTGGTCCCGATTCGTCTGGCCCCTTTGGTACTAGTTTCAGACACGAACCGAGACCACTGGGCCTCGTTCCTGGCCCACCACCAATGGTCCCGGTTGGTGGCTTGAACCGGGACCAAAGGGTGTCCTTTAGACCCCGTTCCAGCCACGAACCGGGACCAATGAGATGCCAATATATACCCCCTCGACTGTGAGCAGAGCACTTCACTGCTCTATTTTGCTGGCCGGCCATTGCAGAGCTTTGTGGTGCTCTAGCTCACCTCCTATGCACATGAGGTGTTCGATGAAATGCCCGAACCATACTTAAGCTTTATCTCTCGAAGCTCCTTGTCCAAACTCCATTTTCCTCGAGATTTGTCTAGGTTTGACGGTCCATCCTGTCCCGTCCCCGTCCTCACCGTCGTTGATCACCCGCGCCGATCTCGTCGCCTGCACCACCATGGTGAGCCTCTTGATCTTATCTTCTTCCTAAAAGAAAAAAGGTCTTACTTGTATAATTAAGATAGATACTTGTGTAGTTTACTTACTTATTATTGTTTGCTATTATATAGTGCGACGGTTTTGGTATCTGCCTCCGTCGGCCCTCGTCCTGTCTATGATTCAGATGTGGTATATGTATTTTATTTTATAACTATTAGTTTCATTTAGTGTTTATGACAATTATGCCGAGCAACGTGACATATATTTTTTTATCTAGGAGGTATGTGAACCGGAAATTCCAACTAACCTATCGTCGGGAGGTTACATTTACTTGAAGAGGAAAACAATTACTTGAAGGAAAAATTGAAAAAAAATTAAGGAGGAGAAGGTGATATTGGAGTTGCATGTTGCGGATGTCGTTTATGACCACAAGATCAAGATGGATGCAATGCGCTTGAAGATTAGAAAGATAAGAAAATATGCCATTCATACTGAGGCTCGGTATCATTATGCCGTTGGATCAATTGTTACCTTGGTTGCGGTTATGATCGCATTTCTTGTTGCATTGAAATGTTTTACATAGTTTCAATGTATGGTTTAATTAGATGCTCTGGAGAGCTATATGTTGTTCAATGAGAACTACATATGTATTTTGGTTTTAATGTGATGATGAACTTCTATTAATTTGGTCACTTATCTATTAACGATGCACGCAGAGATGAACCGACAATGGATGTACGGTAACAGACACACCTCCTAGTACATTAAGGGCATGAATAATTTTCTCGCAGTGGCTGAGGCAAACAAGCAAAATGGTTTTATGTGTTGTCCATGCCCTGTATTGGGAATATGAGGTCTTACTCTGACTCGAAAACCCTTCACATCCACCTTATTTATAAAGGTTTCATGCCACACTATAATGTTTGGACCAAGCACGGAGAAAGAGGGGTTATGATGGAAGACCGGGAAGAAGAAGAAGATGATGACAACTATGTGCCCCCTGAATATGGTGATGCTGCAACGGGGGAAGCTGAAGATGCTGCAACGAGGGAAGCTGAAGATCAATAGGAACCAGACGATGTGCCTGATGATGATCTTCACCGGGTCATTGTTGATGCTGAGAGACGGTGAGAAAGTGAAAAGGAGAAGCTGAAGTTCGATCGCATGTTAGAGGATCACAAAAAAGGGTTGTACCCCAATTGCAAAGATGGCAAGCTCGGTACCGTACTGGAATTGCTGTAGTGGAAGGCAGAGAATGGTGTGCCTCACAAAGGACTTTAGAACCTTTGCGTGAACCTGCTAGGCTTCTTGGCCATGTATCGGAAGACAAAAGATACACCGGAGGCCCGGAAGGACCTGCAACGTTTGCACGAAAAAGGCGGCATGCCTCCAAAGCAGTATGAAGGTCCTGCCAGCTACGCTCTTACCAAAGAAGAGAAGGAAATCTTCTTTAAATGACTGCTCAGTATGAAGGTTCCATCTGGCTTCTTGTTGAATATAAAGGGAATAATAAATATGCCAGAGAAAAAGTTCCAGAACCTAAAATCTCATGACTGCCACATGATTATGACGCAACTGCTTCCGGTTGCATTGAGTGGGCTTCTACCGGAAAACGTTCGATTTGCCATTGTGAAGCTATGTGCATTCCTCAATGCAATCTCTCATAAGGTGATCGATCCAGAAATCCTACCAAGGTTAAGGAGTGATATGGCGCAATGTCTTGTCAGTTTCGAGCTGGTGTTCCCACCATCCTTCTTCAATATCATGATGCACGTCCTAGTTTATCTAGTCGACAAGATTGTCATTCTGGTCCCTTTATTTCTACACAATATGTTCCCCTTTGAGAGGTTCATGGGAGTCCTAAAGAAATATGTCTGTAACCGCGCTAGGCCAGAAGGAAGCATCTCCATGGGCCATCAAACAGATGTTGTCATTGGATTTTGTGTTGACTTCATTCCTGACCTTAAGAAGATTGGTCTCCCTCAATCGCGATGTGAGGATAGACTGAGTGGAAAAGGCATGCTAGCAGGGGACTCAACAATATGTAGGGACGAGCATTCTTGGTCTCAAGCACACTACACAGTTCTACACAATTTTACCTTGGTGACCTCGTATGTCGATGAACACAAGAACATTCTGTGTTCCAAACACCCGGACCAGTGTGACGACTGGATTACATGTGAACACATCAGGACTTTTGGCAGTTGGTTGCAAACACATCTCAGGGGTGACAACGCTGTTTCTGATGAGCTGTACTCGTTAGCCAGGGAGCCATATTCGACTGTAATGAATTATAAAGGGTACGAGATAAATGGGAATACATTTTACATGATCACCCAAGATCAAAAGAGCAACAACCAAAACAGTGGTCCGCTTTGATGCAGCAACCAAGAGGGGAGAGGACACATATTATGGTTACATAGTGGACCTATGGAAACTTGACTATGGACATGATTTTAAGGTCCCTTTGTTTAAGTGCAAATGGGTCAATCTGTTAGGAGGCGGGGTACGGGTAGACCCACAGTACTGAATGACAACAGTGGATCTAAACAATGTTGGGTACACAGACGAACCATTCGTCCTAACCAATGATGTGGCGCGGGTTTTCTATGTGAAGGACATGTCTACCAAACCGAGAAAAACAAAAGATAAGGAAGCGACACTACTAGGAAAAATCCTAGTAGTACTGCGGGTTAAAACCTAGTAGTAGCGCGGGTGCCTATGCTACTACTACTACGCTACAGCTAACTAGCAGTAGTAGCGCGGTGCATCCCGCGCTACTAGTACATGTGTTAGTAGTGCGCGGGTTCGACACGCGCTACTACTAACTATCTGTAGCGCGTGTCTGTGACCCATGCTACTACTATTAATTTCAAAAACCAAAAAAATCTTGACCCCATGCGTGTTGTCAATGTTGTCAATGGTTCGATCCAGCGACGACAAGGGTCACCGGAGGTCCGGACGGGCAGCAGAGACCAGATCCAATGACGGCTGCTGTAGAGGGACCGGCTCTAGTGCAGATGAGAGCAAGAGGACGGTGTGAGGGTCCTCTTCACGGTCAAGGAAGAGAGCTCCTCATTGGGCATGTCGACAACCTGTGCGGGCATGGGCATGGGAGGTGAGTAAAATCGGAGAGACATGGAGAGGGAAAAAGAGAAACCAGGAAGAAAGGAATGAGACGGAGGACGCACCGAGGCTCGTCGCCGATGGTGAGGTGGTCCGACATGGTGGCATGGAGATGCGGGGAAGAACGGCGAGCTCCGGGACGCCGGCGGCGTGAGGCGGCGTCCCTCTTTTGGCGCCATGGAGGAGGAGGCACGCGACGTGAGGAGGTGAACTTGTTGGGCGCCATGGAGGAGGAGGTGTGCAACACCATGGTAGAGCCTATGGGGAGAGGGGGGGTGAGGGAGAAAGGAGGGATTCGTCCGAGGATATGGGGATTTTACCTACCTTGTACTTACTAGTAGCGAGGAGTATAAACCTGCGCTACTACTAAGTTGATAGTAGTGGCGCGGTTTTAGAACCCTCGATACTACTATGGCATGTCCATGGGGGCACACGGTAGAGACCACTTAGTAGTAGCGAGGGTTATAAACCCACGCTACTACTATCAACTTAGTAGTAGCGGGGGGTTTGTAAAAACCCGCGCTACTAGTAATTAGCAGTAGCAACGTTTATAAACCCGCGTTACTAGTAAGCGTCTGCCTATAAGCTTTTCCCTAGTAGTGTGAATACATCATACAAAGAGCCAAAGCGCCACATAGTTCTTTCAGAAAAAAGAGATCTCGTGGGATTGGAGGGCAAGACAGACATGTCTGAAGATTATGAAAAGTTTCATGAAATTCCTCCCTTTAAAGTCAAGGCTGACCCAAGCACCCTGTTAAACAAGGAAGATTATCCATGATTACAGAGCAATAAGCAAAGGACACAAGCGAAGAAAAAGTGAAGACTTTCTGTCCACAACTATTATGATGATGCCTTTGATCTAGAATATCACTGTAGTTACATGTGAAGAAATGAAATGCCTTTTGTAACAGATGAGTTTCCGTCCAAAACCCTGATACTTCGAAAGAGATTGTCTATTTTGTACATGATGTTCATCCAGTTTTTTCCGTAACCCTCTCAACTTTTTAGCACATGCTATGTGGGTGAAATGATGATACCATGCCAACTTTCAACCTTTTCAGAGTTCATTTCAAGTGCTTTTCAATTTCAGGGTCATTTGACTCAACAAAAATCGGTAAATGCATGAAAAATAACAAATGAAGTCAGAAATGGTTGAAAATTGATGATGTGGCTTTGAATGGTTCTTTTTGAAAACAAAAAAGTATGGAGTTCAAATAAGTTCAAAAAATTGAAATCCCTTTGAAACGGACGAGTTTTCGTCCAAAACCCTGATACTTCGAAAGAGATTGTCCGTTTTGTACACGAAGTGCATCCAGTTTTTTCCATAATCCTCTCAACTTTTTAGCACATGCTATGTGGATGAAATCATGATATAATGCGAACTTTCAACCTTTTGAGAGTTCATTTGTACTGCTTTTCAATTTCAGGGTCATTTAGTTCAAAGAACGAACTAATAGCAAAAGGAATGAACTAAAAATAATCAATTAAAATATTCTGTTATGATCAACTAAAACAAAACTATAATATTCTTCAGTAGCAAAAAGAATCAATTAAAACACTTTTATAAAACTCCAATAGCAAAAGGAATCAACTAAGAAGCTTTTATAAACCTCTAGTATTATTGAAACTAAAATTATATAAAATTTATGCAACTAAGATTATCAAAGTATTTTCTGTTCAAAACATTAAAAGCAAAAGGAATTTTCATAAAGATTTTTTGTTAGAAACTTTAATAGCAAAAAGAATTATCATGAAGAATTTGTTTGTTAGAAACTAAAATAACAAAATCTGTTTTTGAATATAATGATAAAACACAGTAAAATTAAATAGCAGGAAAAACCACTCCAAAAATTATTTTTATAGTAAACTTAATCACAATCTAGTGATTCACACAAATTTCAAAGAATTCAAATTTAAACTATTCAGATTTTAAAACTAATTGCACTAACAGGAAGTTTATAATTTTTGTGACCTAAAAGCAAAAATAAATAAATAAACAAAGAAAAAAACAAAAGAAAATAAATAATGCAAAAACCAAAAAAAAGCTGAAACAAAATAAAAAATGCCACCTACTAGGCCACCACGGCCTAAATACGACTACAAACCCAACCATGGGCTAGGATTCAGGCCCGCAGAAGGCCTAGTAGGCCCACATTGCATATCAGTGTCAGATTAGGCCCGTAAGCCTGCATTGGAGAGGAGCTCGAGAGGGCAGCGGTAGTGAAGGTTATAAACCAGTCCGAGCTCCTCTCAACTAGCGAGGCGGGACTAAACATTTTGGCCGCGGGCAGCACAAGGCCTTTGGTCCCGTTTGGTAGCACCAACCGGGACGAAAGGGGGGCATTGGTACAGGTTCGTGGCACCAACGGGGACCAATGCCCCCCTTTCTTCCCGGTTGGTGCCACCAACCGGGACCAAAGGTCCCTGTTTCCTGCCCTTTGGGCTGCTGAAAATAGACCTTTGGTCCCGGTTCATGGCACCAACCGGGACAAAAGGGAGGCATTGGTCCCGGTTTCTGCCACGAACCGGGACCAAAGCTTTGCCTATATAAGCAGCAATTGTCAAAATTCAGTTCAATTTCTTCGATCCCTCCGACGACGCCGCCAGGCTACCCCTCTGCGCCGCCGTTGTCGTTGTCGCCCCTGCCTCCGACGCCATCGCCACGCCGCCCCTGCCGTCGCTTGTGCCTCGTCGTCACCGTTGCGGACGTCATCCCCGAGCTCGCGCGCCCCTTACCCCGCCCCTAACCTACTCTCGAGCACGCCGTCCGGCCGAGGCCCTACCCCGGCCATCCCCCACCGTCGTCGCTGTCGTCTGTGCCTCACCGTCGCCGACGTCGTCCCCGAGCCAGCGCGCTGCCCGCCCGCCCCTCGCCTCAGCCACGAGGCGCCGTCCGGCCGCGGCCCTGACCCGACCAGCCCCCACTACCGTCGTCGTCGTCGTGCCCTCGCCGCCGTCGCCCTCGCCCTCGCCGTCCGCCCCCGCTGTGAGCCACCACCGCCCTGGCTCTATGTATATGTTTATTGTGTGATGTTTATGCGATTTTTTATGTCATGTTTTTTGTTGATATATATAATGTATATATGTATGTGGATATAGGTATGTATTGACGTTACTATGTATATATGGATATAATGTTCATAGCATTTTTTTTGTTCATTTTTGTTTTTTTCATATATATATATATATGTATTATTTTTTATTTAGGTCTATTTTGTTGGTGATATGTATGTTCATATGCTCATTTAAGAAATGATATGCAAAGAACTATTTTTGGATGAGATGAGATGAGATGAGATGAGATGTATGAGATGTTTTGTGGAGATGAGATGTGATGTTTGTGGAATTTTTTTCATAGAAATTAGTGTGATATTTTTGTTCATGATGATCTTCCTCGATGAATGCTCTATGTTAAAAGCCATATTAAGTATGTTCGAGGAAGAAGGAGAAGAGGGGGAGAGAAATTAAAGAAGAGGAGAAAAAAATAATAAGAGGAAGAAGAAGAAAAAAGAGAAGAAGAAGAAGAACGAATAGAGGAGAAGAAGAAAAAAATAGAAAAAAAAAGAGGAGAAGAAGAAGGAATAGACGAGAAGAATAAAAAATAGAAGAACAAAAAATAGAAGAACAAAAAAAATAGAAACTTCTATTTTTATCGCCGAGTGGTCGAGGGTCGGGAACTAGGGTAGAGGGTCGAGGGTCGCCGAGGGGCCAAGGGTGGAGGGTCGTTGAGGGGTCTAGGGTCGAGGGTCGGGAACTAGGGTAGATGATCGTGGGTCGCGGAGACGTCGGAAGGAGAGGAAGAAGGAGAATAAGAGGAGAGGAAGAAGAGGAGAAAAAAATAAGAAGAGGAAGAAGAAAAAAAAGAGGAGAAGAAGAATCTATTCCTTCTTCTTCTCCTCTTTTTTTCTTCTATTTTTTCTTCTTCTTCTTCTCCTTTTTGTTTCTTGTTCTTCCTCCTCTTATTTTTTATCGGGAGCGAGGGTTTTGAGGATCGCCGAGCGGTTGAGGGTCGGGAACTAGGGTAGAGGGTCGAGGGTCGAGGGGTCTAGGGTCGAGGATCACCGAGGGGTTGAGAGGGGAAGTCGATCAACCCCCTCTCGCTCGACCAACTCTTGAGGACACCCAAACCCTAGAGAAAAACACGTTGTCGATCTCCTACCCCCTCCCACCCTACCCAACAAACTCTCTTGATATTTATAAGAGATTTATCAAGAATGCCCCCATTATGGATGTGCATAATTAAGTTGATCCATATTTTTCCTGATCTCATCTACCATTCTAGATGTGCACGTTCTCTTGTGTCAAAGTATTGAAGAAATCCATGGTTTCATAATAAGCCGGAACTAATAGGCGCATGATGCTATGAAGCTCTCCAAAATTATTTTGGACCGGAGTCCTGATAGGATAATTCGCTTTTTGGTATGAAGTTTAGCAAAGGCCTTCCAAATAGCGATATTCGAAAAGCTCTTGCTAAACTTCATACCAAAAAGTAAATTATCCTATCAGGACTCCGTTCAAAAATAGCTTTGGAGAGCTTCATACCATCATGTGCTTGTTACTTCTGGCTAATGATGAATCCATGGTTTTCTTGACTCCTTTGACACTAGAGAAATTGACGTATAGAAGGGTATATGAGATCAGGAAAAATAGGGACCATTTTCTGCACATCCAGAATGGCACCATCTTGCTAAATCCCTTGTTTGACATTCATGAGAGAGGCGGTTCGGACGTCGGACATTCATGAGAGAGGCGGTCCGGGCCAAACCCTAGAAGTGTTGCCGAGGCCACCCCAAACCCTAGAAGCATCGAGGCCACCCAGATTTACCAAGTTAAAAGAGCGTTGTCGAGGCCACCCCAAACCCTAGAAGAGTTGTCGAGGCCACCCCAAACCGTAGAAGCATCGAGGCCACTAATTAATATTCTTTGTTTTGATTAGCTAGGTAGGTATATGTTTGCCACTATTAATATATCCATCTCTCATATTTGCATATTAATTGCCATGTTGTAATATTTGCAGAAACTATGGATCAACAAAGAAAGTTGGAACAAGAAGAGTTGTTCGGGGACATAATCCATGACGGAGGTGACGTCTTGTCGTTTCTCAATAACACTGATGGTCTAGAAGGAGAGGAAGCAGGCTACGGTGATCGAACAATGGAGGAGGAAAGTCATGATCATAATGGCTCCGGCGACCGAATGCCTGTGAAAGAAGGAGACCGTGATGACAGCTCCGGTGACCGAACGGAGTCGGGATCAGCTCTTGCAAAGTTCGGCGATGTATATATATATATATTATTTAATTAAGCCTGTGCTGACTATAAATTGATGCATCTATTGTTTGGTATGTACATATATTAACTCTTCTTTGTTTTTTTATAGCCCTCCAGATCGAGCCAAACTTTGGTAATGAGATGTGGCCGGAAGAAAAGGTTGCGCCAGGATGAAAGGTTCACGATCATAGCAATTGTGGGCAATGGCCAACCAATTGAACCCAACCGAACGAAGGAAGCATTTTCTGCTCAGTGCGGGGTTCTTGTTAGGGACATGATCCCGATCAGCATCCACCAATTGAATAAGCCTAAGAACGAAGAGTTTCTTATGTCGAAGATAGATAGAAAGATGATCTTTGGACCGCGCTGAAAGAAAATTTCACCTGACCGCCAGAGGAGGATCCGGGTAAGCCAGTTATAGAGCCATTGGTCAAGGCTCGTGCTCTCAAGATGATGGAAGATCTATTTAGGAGGTGGAAGAATGAGTTGCAATCAATGTATGTCGACAAAGAGAAGACTCCAGAATTAACCAGGCGATTTGAGAAGATAAGAGATCACTGGGCCGCATTTGTGGCCCACAAGACATCGAAGAAGATTAAGAATATGCCAGCGACAAACAAGAAAAATGCTGCAAAGAAGGAGCATCACCATCGCACGGGGTCAGGTGGCTACCTCAAAGCCCGGCCGTTGTGGGACAAGCCTGAGGATGACCTGATTGCTAAAGAGATCGAACCAGAGGCGTTAAACTAGCCAGACCATTCAAGGACTTGGTTCTTCGCGGTTGGGGGAACCTTGGACCCTGAAACAGGGAAGTGCCTTTGGACGGACGAGCAACTTGAAATACCCGTCAAGAATCTTCAGAAGTATATTGTCGCAGCGCAGCAAGGTACGTTCATTCCCGACAGAGAGAACGACGAGCTTAAGAGGCCCTCGCGAATCCTGAGCACCGTGGGAAAACACGAGGCACGCCAGGCTCCATTGCATGGAAGCTTGGGTTTCCCGGCGCAGGCGGTTACAAAACCAGGAGCGGAGTAGGAGAGTGGAGCAGAGCGAACTGCAGAAGCTGAATGCAAGGGTACGAAAGCTAGAGGAACAAGTTGAGAGCCAATGACCTTCCCAAGCTACCCCACCATCTCAGTGGATAAGCAGCATGGCTTCTATCGAGCTCGGTCAGTAGCCTGACTTCACGGGCTCCTAGCTACCCTATGGATCGTATCATGGAGGCTCAACAGTGCCAGCTTATGATGCAATGGGAGAACCTCAAAGTCAAGGCGGTTGTCGGCTCTGTTGCACATCCTGAACCCGACGCAACTTTTCACTGCCTTCCGATTCCAGAAGACTATCCTGTTGTGATGGTGGATGAAATAACGGCGGGATTTGAGGAGCTCCAGCTTGACCACCCTACAGGTGAAGGCGAGACTCAGCTGGGTCTTGCTCTGAAGACTCAATGTCTATGACGGAAGGAGAACATCAAGCTTATGAACTTCACTCCTCCGTCTCCTCCTCCTCCTTTGGCGAGTTAGGGCACTCCACCACCTCCTCCTCCTCTGGTAAATGATCAGGGCACTCCGCCTCCTTCTCCAGCACGTGAGGGCGTCACTCCGCCTGCTCCGGCGCATCCGAGCATCCCGCCTCCTCCTCCGCCTCGTCAGCAACGGCGGAACACAAATGCCGCCGCTCCGGCTGCTCCGATGCGTCGGACCACTCCGCCTCCTTCTACTACTCGTCAGCTTCAACGGACGAGAGACGCCGCCGCTCTGACGTCTAGTAGTACTGCCAGAGGCAGGAGGCAATACAGATTCGGTCCATCTCTCAAGCTTGTAGAGAAGTTACCATACGAGATGACCGTGGAGGAAAACCCAAAGATCGTTCAAGCCCAAGTGAAGGACTTCTTTGAAACGCGAAGAGCTATGAAACATCCACCTCCGAAGGAGAAGATAGATCCGGTGAAAGCGAAGCGCACTATCAATGTCCTGAAGTGACCACCGCCGCCTTCGCCGAATAACAACCATGTCCGCTGTCTTAAAAAAGGCATGCAAGAAGTCCGCCGGTCGGGAAGTACTTCACATGACAAAAGGTTTAAAGAACGAAGAAGTGGGAAAAAATTCCTCAGCTCGGAGAATAGGGAGAACCAATCGTTCCCCCCTCTTAAGGTGTCTACCGATATCGTCGCAAATCACCACTGATGTTGCCCGGTACCACTCCTGGTGATTACCTGCCCGACAATGTACATTTGGATACAATGGAGGTGGACGAATTCAAATACCAGTACGGGAAGCCTCTCATCAAAGATGGGACTCTTGCTCTAACAACGATGATGCGAATATTCCATGAATGATACATGAAAACCTGCAGGGAGTCTAGGAAGGATGCTTTGTCGATGAGAATTAAAGAGGACCATGACTTCATTGTCCAAGAACTGTTAACTGTTGATTTTGACGAGTTTTTCCAGTTCTACAATCAAATGGCCCTCGACAAATCACTTGTGGCTTGCTACTGTCTCTAAGTACTAATTTTTGCAATTAAGTCCCTATATATATAGCTCAGCTCTTTCATTGCATGTATATATAATTATCCTTACTATATTATGCAGATTGAAGATCGTCGAATGCAGAAAAGCACAAATCTATGACATTGGGTTCATTAACCCACATGTCATAAATGAATGGACGGTTCAAAAGAATGTCACAGAAACCAAGGACAACTTGCTACAACTGTTGCTCAAAAATCAAAGCAAAGATAAAATACTGTTTCCTTAGAACTTCAAGTGAGTGTTACTGTCTTGTGCATATTCAGTTTCCCTTATTACTCGAGGTTATAGTCATGTACCAGATGGGTTGTGCATGCGTGCGCAGCTTCCACTTTATTCTCCTAGTGATTAACCTTGAGCAGGGAGAAGTAACCGTCTTAGACTCGAGACGAAAAGATCCCGAGAACTATGCGGACACGACTCGAATGCTATAGAAGTAAGTTCAATTGATCATTATCACACCATATCGGCAACTTTGTTCATTTCCTAATATCAAGTAATTATTTTCTTTGTCTGGCAGGGTTTGGAAAGAGTTCACCGCAATTTCTCCGGGACTGCCGACCGAGCTGACATTTAAACACCCGAAAGTAAATACTACTACCTAGTTCCGTGCATCTCCCATTGATTCTACCTAGTTTTATCAATACCATTTAGCATGCTTGCTTATCAGTTCGATTGACCTTTATTTCTCGTAAAGTGCTTGTGGCAGGAACAAGAAAATGATTTATGTGGATACTACGTTTGCGAGTTCATCTACACCGAGACGGCCAAAAATAAGCGGGGCTACTCTGAAAAACAGTATGCAGTGTGTAAGCAAAAATATTCACAATTGTATTTTATTACCATCATTTGTGTTGAGTTTCATTCATACACATGTATGGAAATCCTCGTGAACATCTTTTTCGTGGCCATCGCAATCCACAGAGAGGCTGCCGCACCAAACCAGAGTGGTCAGTATATAGACCAACACGTACGGCACAACACATTACCTTCGATTTCCACCTCACCGGAGAAAGTTTGGTCCAAGCTCATCGACCTAGGGCTGACATGGCCAGATCTGAAGCACGGAAAGCCGAATTTTCCTGCGGGCAAGAACCATGGCGCCGCATCCCGCATGGTCGCAACACAAATGGTCCCTGGCCTAACTCCACCGAGATGCCGTATGGCCAGCACCCAATTCCTAGCAGCAGCCCAACCGCCACACAAGCAGACGGACCCGGTCATCACGTCGCACATGCCTCACGGCCCTAACACAACCTCATTGCCATGCCACCGGAGACCGTTGTTGCGCCCCACGCGAGGACGCCAAGAGCAACCACAGGTCCCTGGGACACAAGCCGAGTCCCGACGCACAGCCTAGAGCTGCTTCCCTATAGACCGGAGGCTGCCACTGGAAGGCGACCTGCCGTCGCCGTTGGCCACGCGGTGAGGGGAGGAGGAAGTAGTGGTAGCGCAACAAGGGGAGGACAAAAACTCTGTCTAGATATATGGTTATGTTTTATAGTCACTCATGTGTGTCATCACCACTTTTCTATGATCCTGATTGTTACATACGATGTGACCGCTGCCACTACACAACCATCCCTCTATGTCAAATCGTCGTCCAGAATTTGTATCTCACCACTGAAGTCAACAACCAGATCAGGAGAGATGATTTATCGGCTTGTAATTTATAGTTCAATTAATAATTAATACGTGCATTCTAGATAAATTGTGTAAGATCTATATAAATGTAATCATGATGTTCTATCGGCTATAGTTTTTTTGACATATGAAGATGAACTGATTATGATATGTTTAGATACAGTTATGAAGATCCAACATATGTGAGTCGTTTAGGTATGACTATCTTATATCTTATATATACCCAAGCCTCTATTCCAGGGAGCTTTTTTGCTTCCAGGATTGGCCACTTGGGTGAAAGTGATGGATCGTGTATAATTTTTGTGACACGTGCTATTATTTTGGGATGTGGCGTGGTAGAAATGCAATGTGGATCCACTTATTTCGTACAAATTTTTTGAACATGTGTGCTACTTCGTTTGGTTGATCTAGCGTTTTTTGGAGCTGTGTGTATGTGTTGTCCCTCTCGGGTGTTTGATCATGTTTTATTTCTTTTGTGCTGTCGCTTTCGGGTTTTTTAACGTCTTGTTTTTGCTACCGTCTGCTGCTGCCCAATATAGTTTTATATCGAGCTTCTAGCTAGATTTATGTTAGTCACAAGTACTAATGATATATACTTAGTAACACGACGTGATGGACTACATCAACGCAGACAATATAAAAAAATTTCTAAATATTAGTTACAGCTGGTTCACTGCCCGGTTTTTTTGCTTGCATGCAGATTAATTGGTTTGCATGCATGCAGACTAATTACAACGGGCCGCGTGGCAGTCGGTCGATCTTCTGCGACTAGTTGTGCGATTGGATTATAGTTGCAGCTTGCAGGCGACAAGAGATGACAGTTCAACCGTGCGACCAATCGGAGTCCCCCGTTTGATTGGCTCTTCGTTTCAGGTGAGATACGACGAGATGTGTCAGGCGGTGCGATGCATCCGGCCGGTTGAATGTCGTTGTGTACTAGCGGGAAGTGCATGGGGAGGCTGTACATGCTTCCAAATATAAAACGACGAGGTATGCGCGTGGATCTATGTAGTGACAGCAGCGACGTGTCGGGCGAAGCTGGTTAGTCCACCCGTTGCGTTAGCGCCGCCCGGGAATTACGCGCGGTGTTTCTCCGTCGTTTTTAGCGCATAGTTTGCGCGGTGGTCTCTGCTATCTTGGTCATAGAAAGTGACGTGACGCTACCGCTTCGTGGTTTCTGGAGTTGTCTGGTGCAGGCCTTGGTATGTGCTATAAATAGGCTGTGTTTCTTCTTTTGGTCGTCTGTGTGGTTTGAGTCCGTTTCTTTCTTCCTGCTCGATGGTTGCTCCTTCCGGTAGTCATAATGGGTTGCGTCGTTCTGGTCGTCCTCGTGGCTCTCGTGCTCTTTCTGTTGGTCGTCGCGGCAGTACAGGGCGTGGTGGTGGTTCTGCTTTACCCGATAGTTCTGCATCCGTTCATCGCCGTTCGTCAGGTCGGTCTGTTCGTCGTGCGGCTTGGTCGTCGTCATCGTGTGCTTTCTCCCTGTCGCGAGCTGTTTCCATGGATGTTGATGTGTCATCTGGTTTGTATTTTTTTCGTTGCATTCGAATTATTTTTATTGGTTTTGTGGTCTAATTGTTGTTATTTGGTGTTGCAAGGTGGGTGTAGTCCTTCTTCTGCTGCTTCTCGCAGGGAGGAGATCCGTTTGGGCAAGCAGCCTGTTGATTGTAGTTTTGGTTTGTGTGTTACGATCAATGAAGACCTTTGTATTTGCTGTTGTTTGATTATAGCTGATCAGTTGATGTGTACTGTATTTGCAGATGTATGTGCGTCTCGACGTGATGCTGGTGTTTCTGCTGCCCGTTTGCCTCACGCTATAGAATATGGTATAATCTTATTTTTTTTCTACAAGGTATGTGGATGGTTTTGATAGTTGAATATGGGTATTGTGGTCTGGATGAATCGTTTTATTGGGTTGGGATTTGTGATTAGTTGCGTGGGACATGCATGATAGATGATAGTTGACTGGGGGAATGGTGTTTGTGTTAACTTCCCGTCATGGTTTTTTTTCTTCTGATAAATGAAAAGAGAAAAAAGTGCCCAACTGGCGCTGCTCTGCCCATCGGTGGTGGAAAATAGTGTCTGTGGTAGTTTCACGTCATGGTTTTTTTTTAAAAAAAATGGGAAAAAAAAAGTTTGCCCAACCGGTGCTGCTGGGCCCATAGCAGCTTACGGACTGCGTGCAAATCAAGCTCTGTGACGACTCAGGTGGCTGATAGAGCCTGGCGATGGGCCCAGCAGCGGGGTGCAACGGGGCAGTGGGTAGTAGTAGCATAGGAGTTCGAAATCGGTGGTGGATGTGGCTATTTAAGCTGGTTCGTCCGCTCATCTGTTTCCGAGGTGGGACTAAACGGTGTTGGTTTCCCGTGCGTGCGACTGGTTAGAATATGGGCCGGGTGAAGTGTGTTGGGCCGATTTGGACTGATTGTTGGCTTCCTCGAGTGTGGCCTGTTGTGCATGGCGCATGCACGTTGCGTTTTATTGCCTGGAGCGTGTAGTTTTCGTCGTTTTTTTTCCTATGCTGGTTTTGGGTATAGTGCAGTACTGTATTTGCGTATAATTTTGTTTTTTTCTGGTGAATTTTTTGAATAGGTAATGTTGCGTCTGGTGTTTCATAATTCTATGATTAGTTCCGTGTCTCTCTCGCGGTCGCTCATCCACGTGTTGTTCACTTCAGTGTGTCGGCTCTTCTTTTCGATCTATTGTTTTATTGGGTCGGGATTGTGATTAGTTGCATGGGATGTGCATGATAGATGATTGTTGACGGGGGGAATGGTATTTGTGGTAACTTGACGTCATGTTTTTTTTCTTTAAAAAAACTAACAAATGAAAAAAGATAAAAAAGTGCCCAGCTCGCGCTGCTGTGCTCATGGGTAGCGGAAAATAGTGTTTGTGTTAGCTCCATATCATGTTGTTTTTCTAAAAAAAAAAAAAGAAAAAAAAACTGCCCAACCGGCGTTGCTGGGCCCATAGTAGCTTACGGACTGTGTCCAAATCATGCTCTGGGTTGATTCGAGTGGCCCAGCAACGGGTTGCAACGGGGCAGTGGGTAGTAGTAGCATAGGAGTTCGTTATCGGTGGTGGAGGTGGCTATTTAAGCTACTTCTTGTGCTCTTCTGTATCCGGGGTGGGACTAAACGATGTTGGTTTCCCGTGTGTGCGAGTGGCTACATTATGGGCTGGGTGAAGTGTGTTGGGCCGAATTGGACTGGCTGCTGGCTTTGCTGAGTGTGGCCTGTTGTGCATGGCACATGCATGTTGCGTTCTATTGCTTGGAGCGTGTAGTTTTCGTCCTGTTTTTTATGCTGGGTTTGGGTGTACTATAATGTTGTATTTGCGTACAACTTTGTGTTTTTACTTTTGATGAATTTTAATATTTGCAGATAATTCTGTTCCCGTTGTTGAAGAGGCTAATGTTGTGTCCGGTGTTACATATTTCCATGATTGGTTGCGTGCCTCTCCCGCGGTCTCTCATCCACGTGTTGTTCCTCTTCAATGTGTCGGCTCTTCCTTTTGATCCATTCCGTCAGGTTGGTTGTCATTCATGTATTCTTATGGTGCAATGTAAAATGTTTTGCTGGCCTCTGATTTCTCTCTGTCTCTCTCTCTTTTTTTATAAAGTTTTGCCCACGCCGGCTGTGCATGTAGTTGATAGTGGTCGTGCTCGATGTAAAAGGAAGATGATTCGATCATATCGGACTGGGAGGAGTAAAGGTTTGTGCTTCTTAATATTTGATTCTTTTTATTCTCAATGTTGATAATGTTATTTTCATTATTGTTTTTATATTTTATTTGTGCAGTTCGTGTGTTGGGACTCCCTATTCCGAAGAATTTAGTTAATCTACTTAAGAGTATGGCGCTGTCTAAATATTTTTGCATTTTTAGTTGTATGTATTGTGTAATATTGGTGTACTAAAGGTATTGGTGTTGGTGCAGCTATTCAGAAGGGCCGTTCGTATTATGGTGGTCCGAATCTTACATGTCGGTGGTGCGGGGCTTTTTATTGGTTCCGTGAGGGTTCAGCTCATCACCCCGCTTCTACCATCCGAAGACCTGTTTATACGGGATGTTGTCGTGGTGGCAAGGTTTCTTTGCCGAAGTTTCGTCCTTGGCCTTCCCCATTGGATAAATTGATACGGTTTGATGGAGACATGATTTCCAACAGGTTCATGCGGTTGATTAGGCAATATAATTCAATGTTTTGTTTTACTTCATTGGGTGCTTCTATTTACTATTTGTATTTCTCTTTTTCTTTTCATTTTTTGGTCTACATCATCTAAATTCTTCTTTCTTAACAAAGGTGCAATTTTTTTATTAAATTTGACATGTTCGACTAGCTCATCTGCCTGCCTCAAGCTTTTACTCATTCGTTAACTTACATTGTCTATCCTAACAATTGTCCATGCTTATCAACATGTAGTACAAACCTATGGACGGGCGCGGCGTGCCGCCGCGCAAGTTTCGCTAGTATATATATTTACTAATTGGAAGCACCATTCTAGGCTCCACGTTAATCGTCAAAAACAAATTAAATTGTCCGTTCGATCTATTTATTAACTATATAATAGCCGTCCGATGAGTTATCTCATGGAGTCCTCACCAATTGTTCCACATCCATAACTGGAACTCCACCACGGGAAGGCAGAAAATCTGAAACATCTCCCTTGCAATAAAAAAAAAATCATCCCTCACGCTAAAAAAAAGATCTCTTTTGCAGATTTCTCGCCTACGCACCAACGTGTGATCCGCTCATCCAATGCTCCTCCTCAGGATCCAATCCGCCTCTTGCCCTCTTCACGCAACTATCTTCTGTGCCCATAGCCCCCGACTATGATGCGATCCATCTTCGCTGAGAGGAGGCCCTTTCAGTCTCCTTAGCCTTGATCCCTCTACCAAATTGCAATCTCCGACGGACGATGGAGCGGAGTTGGAGGTGTATCGAAGGTAGTTTGTTTCAGATAGGGCACCTGCCATTGTTTATGAAGCTTCATACTGGAGGAGCGATGATAGACTGATGGTGCCCCGGTATACATCACCAACGCTGCTGGAGTTCGCAGCCCATTACTCCTATCCTCACAATCCAGGCACGTAAGCAATTATCCTAAATCTATGATGTATTGTATAGCCCACTCAAGCTATCAAAGAACCCTCCCTTGAAACTAGATTAATTCCTAACGTCTTGACAAGAAAAATTGGTACTGTGGTGTCCATCTATTAGGGAGCGAGGGGGACCAAAAGGGGTTGTTTGCTGTGTGCATCTCTTACATAGCGCTCAATCCCTGCAGTATAGCACAACAGTTTTGCGCTCTGCCCTGAAGCTGCAAGTGGTTTCAAAATTGACTCCCTGTGTGACTTCAGACTTGAGAGAATTTTTTATTAGATAAATGCTTCGTTTAGTTTTAGTTATGTTATGTATACAATGTGTAATGGTTTAGATGATCATGCCGAACAATGTTAATGCAGGAGACTTATTCATTATTTTCATGAGTAGCAGTTTTAGTTTTGCTATCGAAGGTTGACAGTTTGACACAAATAATCTATGAGTTATCAACTATCAGGCGGACTATGCACATGACGTGGGTGTTAGATTGTACGGGCTCCAATCAAGACGTCGGGCGCGGATGCATGGCGCCGGCGCACGCACATGACTTGGCTGTTGATTCTGATTAGACACACAAATACACGACCTGGGTTTGGAGTCAGGTTGTTGGATTGATTCAGGCTAACCAGAACCACACGTACATATTACAACCATCTAGCTCGTACATATTACAACCATCTAGCTAGCTTTTGATCGGATAGAAAGACACGTACATAGTACAGCCAGCTGGGCAAATCAATTTTCTTGGTCAGCTCCGCTGATGCTTTTGTCCGACAGCAAAATTTACCAGTGCCAACATGTTACATGTGGGATTGTGAGACAATGGGCAGCACGCCGGAGTCGGCCAGGGACGCCGGAGGGACGACATGCATGGCCTCGGCCTCCAACGAGCTTGCGGTGAACTGCAGGCAGCCTTGCAAATTCAGAGTATGGTATTTGTTTGCTATTTCCCTTTTCATCTTCAATTCCTTTGTGTTCCCTCCATTGCCATATTAATGTTTCTTACTGCATTTATAGGATAGATATATATCTACCATATGAAGCAAAATAATTACTTGCAGATAGGCTGCCTAATTAATGGGTAACGGCATGATTTTTCTTAGCTGAATTTTGGGTAGTGTTCATCATCATATATTAGAACTTAATTTTGTAGCTTTTGTGGCTGCTTAATGTCCTTAGAAGAACATGAAGCAAACGAATGTTGAAGTCATGTTTATGCATCGATTTGTGTGATATATCAAGCAAGCATATATAACTTTTGTCTAGTGGTTAGTTATGTTTCTTTTAATATAAACGATGAGATTACATGAGGTGGAAAGCAGTACTAGGAGGTGATCTCAAATATTTTTTAAATTGCTGACGCTAGAGGAATAACTTACCTAATTAATATAAATATAATTACACAATAAAGTTTTCCACGACGTTTGCATCATCTATTCTTTTTTCTTTTTTTTCTTTTAGTTCTGTGCAAGGCCTTTTGTTTAGCAAGAAAAAAGAGGATAACTAACTGTAACATCAAATCCAGCCAACTGAGTCACACATTCATGTCTGGGCTTTTAGATATTATTGGTTTGATCTGAAACTCACTAAAATTCAGTGCTTAATCCTTTTTTTCTATCACAGAACAATTTGAGTCACCATCAGAACTGTGGAGCAACAGTGGAAAGTGCTATATGGAACATGACCGATATGTTTAAGTTTTTGGTATTACAAGCAGACTGTATGTTCCAGCGTACGTCTCCATGATGTGTTTTTTTTTTTTTTTGGTTTCTTTCAGTCGTCGCGCATTGCTTGGGGACAAGTGAGCTGCTTGAGTGGATGAGTTTCCATGTCATCTCTATGTAAGGAAGGAGGAAAAGTACGGCAGGTCAAAGCCTCAAATCTAATGCTAATCTACTCTTCTTCCAGAAACAGATTTCTTATAATTACATAATCTGCCAATGAAATTATAGAGAAAAATCTTCTATATAGTATCTATTGTTAAATAAATTTAATCACCTTGCTTCAATGTATGTCAACACGACAATGTTCCTGGTGCGACATTTTGACTTACTGTATATGCATTAGTTCTCTTTTGTATGTCATGTACTTCTCGGAATATCTCTAGGGTTGATTCTTCGTATCGATTATCTTATTTCTGGATCTTATGTCAGCTTGTAGAAACTAGATAACATTTTTGCACATTATTTGATGGCTAAAACTTTTAACACATAACATAATTGGTTGTTGTTAGTTGACCTCGATGACCTGTCATTTCCATTTATGGTGGTGTTCGAATACAAGTGTACTTTTATCACATTGCTGCAATTATATTCCTCTATATGTTTGATTCCGTGCGAACAAGCTTATGTCAATTAACGTAAGCTTAGTCTAACCAAACACAACAAAGCTAAAAATTATTTGCATGCATTTTATATCATAATTATGAAATGGTGAAGAAATAATATTTCTGTTTTCTATATATGATGAGGTCAATTATTCAATTTAGATAATGTTGAGTACACTTAATTTTTCTATACATATCTCATGTTCCTGAAATGCAAGTACAATAAATGTTTTTGTGAACTCCTACTATGTATAACACTAGCCCGTGCAGATGCACGGGTGGACGACTAGTGTAGATCTAATGGATATGATTTGATAAGGCATAGTTATGCATATCTAACGGGTGCAGTCAGTTTAGTTGATGGATGCGATTATGATATGTTTATAAACAGTTCAGATATGATATGTTGATGTACAGCTATGAAGATTTAATGGATGTGATTTCTTTAGGTATGACTATAAATATCTAGCGGATGTAACGGTTGTGATCTACTAATAAAGGGATGTTCCACCAGATCGAAGAGCGGATATTTCTTTTATTTAGGAGAATTTCTAGTGATCTCGTAATTTTTCTTTTGTATTGTGCTTTTAATATATAATTGATAGATAAATAAATTTTCCAAATATGTGGTGATGAGGACGATCAGACCTATGCAGCCATCTTTGATGTACGGATTTCCTTGAAAGCCTAAAGAGCACTTGCAACAGTATCCCATAAATATTTCCCCATGGGTAACGTTTAGGCAATAGCTGTGGGAACTGCGGCATGCATAAGTAGTATCATTTTTCTTAGCTGCTTGACAAATTAAATTGGCAACCGCCCACTTCATAACAATGTTGTATTCCATAGAGAAATCAAATAGATCTTCCATAGGGGGGCCCAACTGCCATGAATGTCCAGCACTGTCAGTCTTCATAATTACTACATCTTCAGCATTACTTCCATTCACCATGTGCTAACAATCAAAGTCCCGTCATCCACGGATATATCAGTCACATGATAATGTGCAGTTGAGAGAGAAAATATGAGATTACCAGATGTACAAATAAGACGAAATCTTTCGTTTGCATAACACCCTTCTTCAAGACCAAAGGGGAAGGGAACAGTAATGCGACCACATGATGCGGGACAGTGTTCTTTGTGCTTGGGGTTATAATCTGCTCCATGGTAGATACACACAAAAAGTAAGAACAAGAGGATGAAGGCTAAATAAAAGGCAATTTTAACTCATTTTGGGGGAAAAGTAGGGCCGGAAGTACCTTGCATGCATCCATGTAACATGTAAGGGTTGTCTCCGTTATAAGAAGGGCAGACACATTGGTAACTACCGAATGAGGAATTGACAACTGCTACCGTTGCTACAGGCATAGCAACTGCTACCGTTGCTACAGGCATAGCTTTCGTTCTTCAGTTGTGCACTTACACAGCTTGGTTGGTCCATGATGGCGACTCTAAGCTCTGCCTGGATCGCATTTGTCGAACTAGAGAAAAGATCGGCTGCAACATCATCTATGTCATAATCTGGATAATTTGACACTAAAGCCATGATGCCAGGGTGGAACCAATCTGATTGTGTTGCAGTAGTATTAGTGCTGACAAGATTTGCGTGAAAGCCTCGCAGGTCACTTGCAAACGGGATGGGACAGCAGCCCTTTCCATTACAAGGCCCTCCAGTCGGTGCCTTCCTGCCGGCGCATCTAGTCATACAAGAACCAACCATGTTTCTTGTACCATAATTGAACAAGGTGATGTCCAAATCAAAACCAGCTACGTACAAAGTATTATCACTAGTGAGAGTAATACCTTTAGCAGGGGCTTTCCATATGATGTCGTACGTATTTGTAACTAGATTCGTTGTAAGGTTGAAGATTATAGGGGCCGATACTATGCCAGAGTATATGTCAATTTCAGTGACCTGGATAGTGCTGCGGCCTAAAAAGAGCTTGGGATGCTTGGTGGAGTGGTTGCAGGTGAGATCGAAGCCTTGACGGAAGCAGCCGGGCCCTATACCGAAGGGATAGGAGATGTCGACGTCCCCACACCTTGTGATGCAGTGAGGCAAGGAGTCATTAGAAGGGATCTGCAAGGTCCCTCTGGCGGCTCCAGGGACCGCGGATGATGCTTGCGGCGCAGCTGCTGAGAAGATCAGCACAAAGGACATGGCGATGAGTATCTTGCTCATCGTTGCGCTGCGCCGGTAGGCTAGTCTGTTCGGTGTTTGGCTTGGCCAATTTGTAGACTGTATAAAGGCGACCCCGGGTACGAGTCGTCTGTAGTGTCAATCAAGATAGCAAATGTAGCTAGGAAATTACAGGGCCAGTATTCCAATAAGATGTGATGGTCGTTGCTAACACTAACTTCCACCGGAAAATCTGCTAGTCGATGCCAAGTGAAAAATCTTGGGATGCTTGGGACTCGCCTATGGCCACATAAAAAGGCAGAGTCGATGTCAAGTGAAAAATCTGCAAGACTGCCGACTGGACTCGCTAGTAAAGGATTTTATACCTCTTCACAAAAAAAAGGATTTTCTACCTATAATTATTTCCACCGGACAGTGCTTGTCTACCAGGAAAAAATTGCGACAACGAAATGTCACCCATTATTTCCAAAAAAAAGTTGCTACCAATTTTTTTTACTTCCACCGATTATTTCCACCCAGATAGTGCTTGTCTACCATGAAATGTCATATCAATTGCTACAATTTAAAAAAGAACATCTGCTACGACTGCCTTAGTTCTAGTTTTTTTTTTCTGTTTTCCTTTTTTGCTATGAGTCCTAGTTTTAGTTTAAAATGGCCATAGTACAAGTTTAAGTGGGATAGCCGTACACAGTACGGTATGGTAACGTCACGGTCGGTCGTGCATGCTTACTTGCCGTGTGCGTGCTGCAACTGCTGCGTGTTAATATTCGAGCAACGTCTACATCGGTATTTTTTCATTTTCCAAAAAATGATGTGGCCTTTTCCAGATGTATCACTGTTAATTCGACCAGCAGTAACACGGCATGCAAATTGACGATGACCATCAAAATCATGCAGAGTTTTCCACGAAGAATGGCGACCATACCTTGGCCAGCAAAACTATTACCATCGTACAGGATACTGAATTATTTGGGGGATGGACTGAGTTGTTGCTGTAATATATGTGGAAGGGCTGAGAGATGCTATATCTGTGGTTCTCTGTTGGACGTGTATTCAGAGGGAATGAACCTCAAATGTCATCGTCCGTCATTGTTTCAGTCTGTCTCCTCATAGATGTTTTGTCTAATTTCCACAGCAACGCGGGAGGTATCATCTTGTTAGTACGTATGTACAAGCAGCAATTTTTGCACGGCGTGCTTTGAGTAAATATATATAACATTTGACTGTGTATGCACCTCTCTCTTTTTCTGGACAATTCAAATTTATTTTCTAAAAATAGAAAAATGCTTATTTTTCAAAAGTATTTTAAACATGTTAATGAGAATTGTTTTTGTTCAAATCTTAAAAACACTCATAAGTCTAAATAGTGTCACTGTGTTTTAAATACATGATCATGATTTGAAAAATATTCAAGAATTTAAAAACATGTTTATTGAATTTTAAAGTGTGTTCATCAATTTCATAAAATATGTTAAGGATAAATAACATACTCATGAATTTAAAAATGTTCACTTCTGCAAAGGAATGTGCATGTATTACTAGTGTTAAAGGTGCCCCTGACGCACCCTAAACAATCTGCCTGTTGTCGACGTAAAGGAATGTAATAGTTGTGTGGCGTATGATGATTTCGAGTGCAATTTCTATTGCAAAGCCACGACGCAATCCAAACCAAACTTATACGAACAGCCCAACTAAAGATAATGCAGTCTGACACTGTGTCTGATCTATCATACTATTGTGGGACAGAAACTGCCATGCACATAACATCACACAGAAAGATAGGGCTCATGTTTTCGCCTCCCAACGGTTTACCTTAAGGGTAATGTCAACAATAATAATTCATGGTCACCTATATCCGAGTGTGTATATGTATCTAGATATTTCCCCAACACATGACGCTTGCCCAAGAAAAAGGCAAAGTATAAGGAATGGTGAGAATCACCATAACTCTTGCAATGGAACATCACTTTATATTGCCACTTGTGATACGGAACTTTATTATGCAGTTTGTCGCTTTTATTTCTTCCATATCACAAGTTCTATAAAGTTTATTTTCCCCACACTAATAGATCTTACATATTTAAAGATTAATATTTATTTCTTGCATCGATGACAACTTAGTTGAAGGATCTTACTCAATCCATAGGTAGGTATAGTCACTAGTAGAAAAGGCGAGAATGGTCCAGGCCGCTCCAGCCCATTAGTCCCGGTTCAGTCCAGAACCGGGACCAATGGGGACATCGGACCCGGTTCGTGAGCCCCGGGAGCCGGCCGGGCCACGTGGCCCATTGGTCCCGGTTCGTCTGAAACTATTGGTCCCGGTTGGTGGGACGAACCGGGACCAATGGGCCTCGCTCCTGGCCCAACACCATTGCTCCCGGTTGGTGGCTTGAACCGGGACTAATGGGCTGCCCATTAGCCCCGGTTCGAGCCATCAACCGGGACTAAATGGTTGGTACCAGTTGCGACCAGAGTTTAGTCCCACCTCGCCAACCGAAGGGGAACCGGACTGGTTTATATGCCCCTCCCTCTCTACCTTATTGAGCTCCTCCGAAAATGAAAATAGATGCGCTCATATAGGTAATTTAGCATAAATTCATACGGATTTCTCTTGAAATTCGTTATGAATTTAAGTTAAATTTCCTCTATAAGCGCATCTCTGCTCATTTCTGAGTAGTTTTTTTCTTTTTCTGCTATATTTATTTTTTTCTTTTTATTTCTGAATTGTAATAAGCCATTAAAAATAAGCATATATGCTCCTTTTTAGTACAGTTAATCACAACTATTTTTTGCTTCTATTCATTTCGAGTAGTTTTCATATAGTTTTTTTCCTTTTCTGCTATATTTATTTTTTCTTTTTATTTCTGAGTTGTAATAAGCCATTAAAAATAAGCATATATGCTCCTTTTAGTACAGTTAATCACAACTATTTTTTTGCTTCTATTCATTTCTGAGTAGTTTTTTATATAGTTTTTTTTCTTTTTCTGCTATATTTATTTTTTTCTTTTTATTTCTGAGTTGTAATAAGCCATTAAAAATAAGCATATATGCTCCTTTTTTAGCACAGTTAGTCACAGCTATTTTTTGCTTCTATTCATTTCTGAGTAGTTTTCTATATATTTTTTCTTTTCTGTTATATTTTTTCTTCTATTTATTTCTGATTGGTTTTTTATATATTTTTTTCTTTTCTGCTACATTTATTTTTTTTCTTTTTATTTCTGAGTTGTAATAAGTCATTAAAAATAAAAAAGAGGTGCAATGCTTGTTAATTTGCTTCAAGCCTTTTGGAATAGTGTCAACTGCACTGCACATAGCTCTGTGCAGTCTACCGTATTCCGTAAGGCTTGAAGCTAACCAACGAGCAGGAGCATTGAGTCTCTTCGTCATCGTATCTGCACTCAGGGCTTATAAACAGCTGCGAGTGCCTCTCGCTTGGCGAGGTGAGACTAAAAAAACAGCTGCAGGAAGAATCAACAAAAAAATAGCTGCAGAAAATAAAAAAGTAGTTACACGGGTCCATTGGTACCGGTTCATGGCACCAACCGGTACCAATGCTGTTCTTCGGTCCCGGTTGGTCGCTCCAACCGGGACCATCTCCTGCTTTAGTCGGTTGGAGCCTCCAACCGGGACCAAATCTTCCTTTCCGCCCTTTGGGCTCTTTGAAAAAGGCCTTTGGTCGGTTGGTGGCTCCAACCGACTAAAGGTAACATTAATCTGGTTCCAGCCACCAACCGGGACCAATGCTCTTGCTATATATACTGGACTTAGCAGTTTTCGACAAATCCCATCTCTTTCTCGGCCCGAGCCTCTGCTCCTCGTCACCGTCGCCGCCTAGCCCGTTCGCGCCGCCCGAGCCCGATCCCGTCGCCGCCCGAGCCCGCCGACGTCGCCCCTTCATCGCCGCCCGCGCCCCACGCCGCCCTCGTCGCGCCGCCGCCGCCCGCCTTGCGATCGGCAGCCATCGCCCGCCCGAACCCGCCGTCCCGTCGCCGCCCGAACCCGCCGTCCCGTCGCCGCCCCCATCGCCGCCCGCATCGCGCCGCCCGTCATCGCCGCCCTCGTCCCGCGCCGCCGCCCCGACGTGAGGGTTTTTTTTGTTAGATTCTTTTTGTAGTTCATAGATTTTTTTGTTAGGTTAGATGTGTAGTAATTTAGATATGTAGTTCATAGATTTTATTGTTAGATTAATTAGATTTTTTTTGTTAGATTAGATATGTGTAGTAATTAATTTCTTCATATTATGTTAGATTTTTTTTCTGTTAATAGATTTTTTGGTGATATTATTATTGAATATGCATGTTTGGTGATGTTATTGTTAATAGATTTTTTTGGTGATATTTAGATTGTGTAATTAATTTTGTTCATAGAATTTTAATGATTTTTTGTTCATAGTATTTAGAAAAAGGAAAAAAAAAGAAGAAGTAGTTTATATATAGTTGAACTAGCTAGTTGATTTAATAACCTAATTTATTTTACTATATAATGAAGTAGTTTGTTTTAGTAAGTACTACTTATTTATTTATAGTAAGTGCACAGTAGTTGAACTAGATAGTTGATTAAATTAGATTTTTTTGTTAGATTTGATTTTTTGTTAGATTACATGTGTAGTAATTAATTTGTTCATATTATGTTAGATATTTTTGTTAGATTAATTAGATTCTTTTTAGATTAGATATGTGTAGTAATTAATTTCTTTATATTATGTTAGATTTTTTCTGTTAATAGATTTTTTGGTGATATCATTATTGAATATGCATGTTTGGTGATATTATTGTTAATATATTTTTGGTGATATTTAGATTGTGTAATTAATTTTGTTCATAGAATTTTAATGATTTTTTGTTCATAGTATTTAGAAAAGGAAAAAAATAAGAAGTAGTTTATATATAGTTGAACTAGCTAGTTGATTTAATAAACTAATTCATTTTACTATATAATGAAATAGTTTGTTTTTAGTAAGTACTACTTATTTATTTATAGTAAGTGTTTAGTAGTTGAACTAGATAGTTGATTTAATTAATAAGACTACTTTTATTTAACTATATATAGAAGTAGTTCCCGCGTCGACGTCGGCGATGCCTATCCCGCATCCTCGCGTAAATCGACTCGGCGGTGGAGGCCTGCTTGATCAGGGCCATGTTCGGGACTGGGCTCCGCCGGGTTGGTATTGGGAGGTGCTACCTTCCGGGGGACGTAGGTTGGTTAGGAGGCAGCCCGTTGTTGACCCGATCCTTGTTTGGTGGCGGTCGCGTGGGCGATGGCGGTGGTGAGGCATCCGGACACCGCGGAGGTGGTGCGTCACCGTGTCGGCGAGGAGGACGAGCACGTCCATCGCTACATGGTTGCATTGGAGGAGTTTCGACAATACTTGGCAGGTTCTTCAGGGATCTCACAGAGCTATGATCTGTGATGGTTCCTATCTTTGGGTGTCCACCGCCGCGTCGATACCCGTCTGGCGCTACGGTTCTAGTTGTATTAGTGATAATATTCGATGATGTACGGACACCAAGAGATGATGTACTTTTGCTTATAATTATTGAATGCATGCTAATTTGAATACTATACTTTATTTTATGATTTGGTTTTGCTTATTTTATGATTTGGTTTTGCTTATTGAATACTCATATTGGATAAGTTCTCCTTCATTCCCGTGTGCTGGACAATTTGGTATAATAATGCATTCGGGAATGAAAGAGGAGCTACGTACGTACATCGATCATCGATAGTCAACCCGTGATTAATAATAATGATCTAGTTTAATATTTGAATCATGAACGTAGGCCGGAAATGTCGTACTCATCGGACGACGAAAACCGCCGGAGTGCGTTGGTGCCACGACGACCGAGGTATGTGCGACAGTTCATTGAGCTGGGCGAAGATCGGCGCTTCAGCATTAAGCTCGAGGAGACTTGCGATGTTCATACGGATGCATAGCGACAACAATTGTTTTTTTCGTAATTAAGCACGACTTCAACTATTTTAACGTGTATTTTTCATCTTTTCCAATTCGACTAGCTTATCCCATGCTTTGCAAGAAGCTATGTCTTGGAGAGGATGGGTTTTGAAGACCATGAAAATTTCGAAACCAAAAAAATTATCCTAAGTACCCATCATGGTGTGGATTTTCAAGTAAAACTGTACAATGCTCACAGTGTAACCCATTTTGGTTGCAAAAATTGGGATGCATTTTGCAAGATGTATGGTCTTGATGAGGGTATGCTTGTCACCATGGATCTTGATGATCATACAATCGAGCAAGAGACACCTTCGATTTGGGTCTTTGTGGATACACCTCCAGTTCTTCCCTCATGTGAGCTAAACATAGTTATTGTTGGGAACGTTGTAGAAAATTAAATTTTTTCCTACGGTTTCACCAAGATCCATCTATGAGTTCATCTAAGCAACGAGTCAAGGGAGTGAGTTTGCATCTACATACCACTTGTAGATCGCGTGCGGAAGCTTGAAAGGGGATGGTGATGATGGAGTCGTACTCGACGTGATTCAGATCACCGATGTCCAAGTGCTGAACGGACAGCACCTCCGCGTTCAACACACGTACGGGACGGGAGACGTCTCCTCCTTGATCCAGCAAGGGGGAAGGAGAGGTTGAGGAAGATCGCTCCAACGGCAGCACGACGGCGTGGTGGTGTTGGTGCAGCAGTACTCCGACAGGGCTTCGCAAGCGCGTAACGGAGGAGGAGATGTGTTGGGAAGGGGAGGGGCTGCGCCTTGGAGATATGTACAGCAGCCCTCCCCTCACCCCTCTATTTATAGGGGAAGGGGCAAGGGGGGCCGACCCCTCTAGATGGGATCTAGAGGGGGGGCGGCGGCCAGGAAGGGGAGGCTTGCCCCCCAAGCAAGGGGGCGCCCCCCTTAGGGTTTCCCCCCCAACCCTAGGCGCATGGGCCCAAGGTGGGGGGCGCGCCCAGCCCTCCAGGGGCTAGCTCCCTCCCCTTTGCGGGCCATGTGGCCCTCCGGGAGGGGTGGCCCCTCCCGGTGGACCCCCGGAACCTCTCCGGTGGTCCCGGTAGAATACCGATAGACCCCCGAAACTTTCCGGTGTCCGTATGACAACTTCCCATATATAAAACATCACCTCCGAACCATTCCGGAACTCCTCGTGACGTCTGGGATCTCATCCGGGACTCCGAACAACATTCGGTAGTCACATACTAGTCTTCCTAATAACCCTAGCGTCACCGAACCTTAAGTGTGTAGACCCTACGGGTTCGGGAGACATGCAGACATGACCGAGACCACTCTCCGGTCAATAACCAACAGTGGGATCTGGATACCCATGTTGGCTCCCACATGCTCCTCGATGATTTCATCGGTTGAACCACGATATCAAGGATTCGATCAAACCATGTATACAATTCCCTTTGTCAATCGGTACGTTACTTGCCCGAGACTCGATCGTCGGTATCCCAATACCTTGTTCAGTTTTGTTACCGGCAAGTCACTTTACTCGTACCGTAATGCATGATCCCGTGGCCAACACCTTGGTCACCTTGAGCTCATTATGATGATGCATTACCGAGTGGGCCCAGAGATACCTCTCCGTCATACGGAGTGACAAATCGATCTCGATCCGTGTCAACCCAGCAGACACTTTCGGAGATACCTGTAGTGCACCTTTATAGTCACCCAGTTACGTTGTGACGTTTGATACACCCAAAGCACTCCTACGGTATCCGGGAGTTACACGATCTCATGGTCGAAGGAAGAGATACTTGACATTGGCAAAGCTCTAGCAAACGAACTACATGATCTTTGTGCTATGCTTAGGATTGGGTCTTGTCCATCACATCATTCTCCTAATGATGTGATCCCGTTATCAACGACATCCAATGTCCATAGCCAGGAAACCATGACTATCTATTGATCATAACGAGCTAGTCAACTAGAGGCTCACTAGGGACATATTGTGGTCTATGTATCCACACGTGTATTACGATTTTCGGATAGTACAGTTATAGCATGAATAAAAGACAATTATCATGAACAATGAAATATAATAATACTTTTATTGTTGCCTCTAGGGCATATTTCCAACAGTCTCCCACTTGCACTAGAGTCACCAATCTAGTTACATTGTGATGAATCGAACACCCATAGAGTTCTGGTGTTGATCATGTTTTGCTCGCGAGAGAGGTTTAGTCAACGGATCTGCGACATTCAGATCCATGTGTACTTTGCAAATATCTATGTCTCCATCTTGAACATTTTCACTGATGGAGTTGAAACGACGCTTGATGTGCCTGGTCTTCTTGTGAAACCTGGGCTCCTTGGCAAGGGCAATAGCTCCAGTGTTGTCACAGAAGAGTTTGATCGGCCCCGACGCATTGGGTATGACTCCTAGGTCGGTGATGAACTCCTTCACCCAAATCGCTTCATGCGCTGCCTCCGAGGCTGCCATGTACTCCGCTTCACACGTAGATCCCGCCATGACGCTCTGCTTGCAGCTGCAGCATCTTACTGCTACACCATTCAACATATACACGTATCCGGTTTGTGAATTAAAGTCATCCAGATCTGAGTCGAAGCTAGCGTCGACGTAACCCTTTACGACGAGCTCTTCGTCTCCTCCATAAACGAGAAACATGTCATTTGTCCTTTTCGGTGCTTCAGGATATTCTTGACCGCTGTCCGGTGTTCCTTGCGGGATTACTTTGGTATCTTGCTACCAAACTCACGGCAAGGTTTACATCAGTCGGTACACAGCATGGCATACATAATAGATCCTATGGCTGAAGCATAGGGATGACACTCATCTCTTCTTTATCTTTTGCCGTGGTCGGTGACTGAGCCGAGCTCAATCTCACACCTTGTAACATAGGCAAGAACCCTTTCTTGGACTGATCCATTTTGAACCTTTTCAAAATCTTATAAAGGTATGTGCTTTGTGAAAGACCTATGAGGCGTCTCGATCTATCTCTATAGATCTTGATGCCTAATATATAAGCAGCTTCTCCAAGGTCCTTCATTGAAAAACACTTATTAAAGTAGGCCTTAATGCTGTCCAGAAGTTTTATATCATTTCCCATCAAGAGTATGTCATCTACATACAATATGAGAAATGCTACAGAGCTCCCACTCACTTTCTTGTAAACGCAGGATTCTCCATAAGTCTGCATAAACCCAAACGCTTTGATCATCTCATCAAAGCGAATGTCCCAACTCCAAGATGCTTGCACTAGTCCATAAATGGATCGCTGGAGCTTGCATACTTTGTTAGCGTTCTTAGGATCGACAAAACCTTCCGGCTGCATCATATACAGCTCTTCCTTAAGATGTCCGTTAAGCATGCCGTTTTGACGTCCATCTGCCATATCTCATAAACATAGTATGCAGCAATTGCTAACATGATTCAGACGGACTTCAGCTTCGCTACGGGAGAGAATGTCTCGTCGTAGTCAATTCCTTGAACTTGTCGATAACCCTTAGCGACAAGTCGAGCCTTATAAATGGTGACATTACCATCTGCGTTCGTCTTCTTCTTAAAAATCCATTTGTTTTCTATCGCTCGCCGATCATCGGGCAAGTCAGTCAAAGTCCATACTTTGTTTTCATACATGGATTCTATCTCGGATTTCATGGCTTCACGCCATTTGTTGGAATCTGGGCCTGCCATTGCTTCTTCATAGTTCGAAGGTTCACCGTTGTCTAACAACATGATTTCCAGGACAGGGTTGCCGTACCACTCTGGTGCGGAACGTGTCCTTGTGGACCTACGAAGTTCAGTAGCAACTTGATCCGAAGTACCTTGATCATCATCATTGGTTTCCTCTTCAGTTGGTGTGGGCATCACAGGAACATTTTCCTGAGCTGCACCACTTTCCCGTTCGAGAGGTAGTACTTCATTAGTTCTACTTTCCTCCCACTTACTTCTTTTGAGAGAAACTCTTTATCCAGAAAGCATCCGTTCTTGGCAACAAAGATCTTGCCCTCGGATCTTAAGTAGAAGGTATACCCGACAGTTTCCTTAGGGTATCCTATGAAGACGCATTTTTTCGACTTGGGTTCGAGCTTTTCAGGTTGAAGTTTCTTGACATAAGCATCGCATCCCCAAACTTTTAGAAACGACAGCTTAGGTTTCTTCCCAAACCATAATTCATACGGTGTCGTCTCAACGGATTTATACGGTGCCCTATTTAAAGTGAATGTAGCTGTCTCTAGAGCGTATCCCCAAAATGATAGCGGTAAATCGGTAAGAGACATCATAGACCGCACCATATCCAATAGAGTGCGATTACGACGTTCGGACACACCGTTTCGCTGAGGTGTTCCAGGCGGCATGAGTTGTGAAACGATTCCACATTTCCTTAAGTGTGAACCAAATTCGTGACTTAAGTATTCTCCTCCACGATCTGATCGTAGGAACTTTATCTTTCGGTCACGTTGATTCTCCACCTCATTCTTAAATTCCTTGAACTTTTCAAAGGTCTCAGACTTGTGTTTCATTAAGTAGACATACCCATATCTACTCAAGTCATCAGTGAGAGTGAGAACATAACGATATCCTCCGCGAGCCTCAACGCTCATTGGACCGCACACATCGGTATGTATGATTTCCAACAAGTTGGTTGCTCGCTCCATTGTTCCGGAGAACGGAGTCTTGGTCATTTTGCCCATGAGGCATGGTTCACATGTGTCAAATGATTCATAATCAAGAGACTCTAAAAGTCCATCAGCATGGAGCTTCTTCATGCGCTTGACACCAATGTGACCAAGGCGGCAGTGCCACAAGTATGTGGGACTATCGTTATCAACTTTACATCTTTTGGCATCCACACTATGAACATGTGTAATATTACGCTCGAGATTCATTAAGAATAAACCATTGACCATCGGAGCATGACCATAAAACATATCTCTCATATAAATTGAACAACCATTATTCTCGGACTTAAATGAGTAGCCATCTCGTATTAAACAAGATCCAGATACAATGTTCATGCTCAAACTTGGCACTAAATAACAATTATTAAGGTTCAAAACTAATCCCGTAGGTAAATGTAGAGGCAGCGTGCCGACGGTGATCACATCGACTCTGGAACCATTCCCGGCAGCGCATCGTCACCTCGTCCTTTGCCGGTCTCCGTTTATTCCGCAGCTCTGCTGTGAGTTACAAATATGAGCAACGGCACGGTATCAAATACCCAGGAGTTACTACGAGTCTTGGTAAGGTACACATCAATTACATGTATATCAAATATACCTTTGGTGTTGCGGCCTTCTTATCCGCTAAGTATTTGGGGCAGTTCCGCTTCGAGTGACCCTTCCCCTTGCAATAAAAGCACTCAGTCTGAGGCTTGGGTCCATTCTTTGACTTCTTCCCGCAAGCGGCTTACGGGCGCGACAACATCCTTGCCGTCCTTCTTGAAGTTCTTCTTTCCTTGCCCTTCTTGAACTTAGTGGTCTTATTGACCATCAACACTTGATGTTCTTTCTTGATTTCAGCCTCTGCTGACTTCAGCATCGAGAACACTTCAGAATGGTCTTCACCATCCCTGCATGTTGTAGTTCATCACAAAGCTCTTGTAGCTTGGTGGGAGCGATGGAGGATTCTGTCAATGACCGCCTCATCTGGGAGGTTAATGTTCATTTGGGTCATACGGTTGTGCAACCCGGACATCTTAAGGATGTGCTCCTTGTGAACTATTTTCCTCCATCTTACAACTATAGAACTTGTCGGAGACATCATATCTCTCGACCCGGGCATGAACTTGGAAAACTAGTTTCAGCTCTTCGAACATCTCATATGCTCCGTGATGCTCAAAACGCTTTTGGAGCCCCGGTTCTAAGCTGTAAAGCATGCCGCACTGAACGAGGGAGTAATCATCAGCACGAGTTTGCCAAGCATTCATAATGTCTTGGTTCTCTGGGACGGGAGCGTCACCTAGCGGTCCTTCTAGGACATATTGCTTCCTGGCAGCTATGAGGATGATCCTCAGGTTCCGGACCCAGTCCGTATAGTTGCTGCCATCATCTTTCAGCTTGGTTTTCTCTAGGAACGCGTTGAAGTTCATGTTGACATGAGCGTTGGCCATTTGATCTACAAGACATATTTGCAAAGGTTTTAGACTAAGTTCATGATAATTAAGTTCATCTAATCAAATTATGAACTCCCACTCAGATTAGACATCCCTCTAGTCATCTAAGTGTTACACGATCCGAGTCGACTAGGCCGTGTCCGATCATCACGTGAGACGGACTAGTCATTGTCGGTGAACATCTTCATGTTGATCGTATCTTCCATACGACTCGTGTTCGACCTTTCGGTCTCCGTGTTCGAGGCCATGTGCGCACATGCTAGGCTCGTCAAGTTAACCCTAAGTGTTTTTGCTGTGTAAAACTGTCTTACACCGTTGTATGTGAGCGTAAGGATCTATCACACCCTATCATCACGTGGTGCTTCGAAACGACGAACTGTAGCAACGGTGCACAGTTAGGGGAGAACACTTCTTGAAATTGTTGTAAGGGATCATCTTATTTACTACCGTCGTCCTAAATAAACAAGATGCATAAACATAATAAACATCACATGCAATTATATAGTTGTGACATGATATGGCCAATATCATATAGCTCCATTGATCTCCATCTTCGGGGCTCCATGATCATCTTGTCACCGGCTTGACACCATGATCTCCATCATCGTGTCTTCATGAAGTTGTCACGCCAACGACTACTTCTACTTCTATGGCTAACGCGTTTAGCAATAAAGTAAAGTAGTTTACATGGCGTTCTTCAATGACACGCAGGTCATACAAAAATAAAGACAACTCCTATGGCTCCTGCGGTTGTCATACTCATCGACATGCAAGTCGTGAATCCTATTACAAGAACATGATCTCATACATCACAATTCATCATTCATCACAACTTCGGCCATATCACATCACATGATCAATCGCTGCAAAAACAAGTTAGGCGTCCTCTAATTGTTGTTGCATCTTTACGTGGCTGCAATTGGGTTCTAGCAAGAACGTTTTCTTACCTCGAATAACCACTGGCGTGATTTTGTCAACTTCTATTTACACTTCATAAGGACCCTTTTCATCGAATCCGCTTCAACTAAAGTGGGAGAGACAGACACCCGCCAGCCACCTTATGCAACTAGTTCATGTTAATCGGTGGAACCGGTTTCACGTAAGCGTACGTGTAAGGTTGGTCCGGGCCGCTTCATCCCACAATACCGCTGAAGCAAGAAAAGACTAGTAGTGGCAAGAAAGTTGACAAGATCCACGCCCACAACAAAATTGTGTTCTACTCGTGCATTAGAGAACTACGCATAGACCTAGCTCATGATGCCACTGTTGGGGAACGTTGCAGAAAATTAAAATTTTTCCTACGGTTTCACCAAGATCCATCTATGAGTTCATCTAAGAAACGAGTCAAGGGAGTGAGTTTGCATCTACATACCACTTGTAGATCGCGTGCGGAAGCTTGCAAGGGGATGGTGATGATGGAGTCGTACTCGACGTGATTCAGATCACCGATGTCCAAGTGTTGAACGGACATCACCTCCGCGTTCAACACACGTACGGGACGGGAGATGTCTCCTCCTTCTTGATGCAGCAAGGGGGAAGGAGAGGTTGAGGAAGATCGCTCCAACGGCAGCACGACGGCGTGGTGGTGTTGGTGCAGCAGTACTCCGACAGGGCTTCGCAAGCGTGTAACGGAGGAGGAGATGTGTTGGGGAGGGGAGGGGCTGCGCCTTGGAGATATGTACAGCAGCCCTCCCATCACCCCTCTATTTATAGGGGAAGGGGCAAGGAGGGCCGACCCCTCTAGATGGGATCTAGGGGGGGCGGCGGAGGGAGGCTTGCCCCCAAGCAGGCGCCCCTTAGGGTTCCCCCCCAACCCTAGGCGCATGGGCCCAAGGTGGGGGGCGCGCCCAGCCCTCCAGGGGCTGGCTCCTCCCCTTTGTGGGCCATGTGGCCCTCCGGGAGGGGTGGCCCTTCCCGGTGGACCCCCAGAACCTCTCCGGTGGTCCCGGTAGAATATCGATAGACCCCCAAAACTTTCCGGTGTCCGTATGACAACTTCCCATATATAAAACATCACCTCCGAACCATTCCGGAACTCCTCGTGACGTCTGGGATCTCATCCGGGACTCCGAACAACAATCGGTAGTCACATACTAGTCTTCCTAATAACCCTAGCGTCACCGAACCTTAAGTGTGTAGACCCTACGGGTTCGGGAGACATGCAGACATGACCGAGACCACTCTCCGGTCAATAACAAACAGCGGGATCTGGATACCCATGTTGGCTCCCACATGCTCCTCGATGATTTCATCGGTTGAACCACGATATCGAGGATTCGATCAAACCCTGTATACAATTCCCTTTGTTAATCGGTACGTTACTTGCCCGAGACACGATCGTCGGTATCCCAATACCTTGTTCAGTCTCGTTACCGGCAAGTCACTTTACTCGTACCGTAATGCATGATCCCGTGGCCAACACCTTGGTCACCTTGAGCTCATTATGATGATGCATTACCGAGTGGGCCCAGAGATACCTCTCCGTCATACGGAGTGACAAATCCCAATCTCGATCCGTGTCAACCCAACAGACACTTTCGGAGATACCTGTAGTGCACCTTTATAGTCACCCAGTTACGTTGTGACGTTTGATACACCCAAAGCACTCCTACGGTATCCGGGAGTTACACGATCTCATGGTCGAAGGAAGAGATACTTGACATTGGCAAAGCTCTAGCAAACGAACTACACGATCTTTGTGCTATGCTTAGGATTGGGTCTTGTCCATCACATCATTCTCCTAATGATGTGATCCCGTTATCAACGACATCCAATGTCCATAGCCAGGAAACCATGACTATCTGTTGATCATAACGAGCTAGTCAACTAGAGGCTCACTAGGGACATATTGTGGTCTATGTATTCACACGTGTATTACGATTTCCGGATAATACAGTTATAGCATGAATAAAAGACAATTATCATGAACAATGAAATATAATAATACTTTTATTATTGCCTCTAGGGCATATTTCCAACAGTTATTAAGTAATTTATATTGTTTATTTCAAAATATATAGTTGACAACTTATCTCCATTGACAGCTTATTTTCATTCTTCAAAGAATGTGCGGAAGATGGTAGATGTAACGCATTACTACACGAAGGCTCGAATTAACTTATCGGAGAAAAATCATCGGTCGGATTTTGTACTGATCTTGAGAATTACAACATCTACAATCAAACTCCTCAACATTATGGTCAATCGTGCCACTAGTGCACGTGTTGAACTCTGATAATTACCATAGAGATACCCTGGTAAGATTATTTTTTACTATTACAACATCCGTGCATCTTTTTGCACACTTTTAAAACTAGTACATCATTGCTAACTACGAAGTTATTACTATGTTTTTCAACAGATAATCCCGAATGATTGTGTGCCTCATCTGATGTATACGCATGGTAGCCTTCATGTTTTGAACATACGACCAGGTCGTCCTATGAATCTCAACTGTCCATACCGGGTTTCTAAAAGAAATGGAGACATAACAATCAAAGAATGGAAAAAATGCATGGACAGTCGTAAGGAGCTTCTTGGAAGCAATAAGCAGCGAAGGGCAAGAATTGGAGACCGGATGATCGCCATTCTTCATAATGGAGAGTCGGGGTCTATATTGTTTTATGCTATTTTACCTTAAGGGTGTAGGTCCTACGATCTCGATGATCATGTGCTAAGAACAATTATGTAGGGTTGGGTTCGATGACTATGAGGATGATGATCGTATGACTTATTATTAATAACGAGTAGAAGTTGTATGATGATGCATGATTAGTAGGACTTGTTATTATATACATATATGATGATGTATGATGCAAAGCATGCATGAGCATGTTATATCTGCGGGTGTAATGAACATAGCAGCAGCGTTGATAAACCAAGGACGAAGATAAGAGAGGACACTTCTCTCTATTAGCTAGCTATAATAACAACCTAAAAATAACCCCCAAAACCCCTAAAGCAGCTACTTTTGTAAAAAAAAATGACTTTTGGTCCCAGTTGGAGCCAGCAACCGGGACCAAAGGCCCTCTGACTAGGCTCGGTGCACAGGGCCATGTGGAGCCACATTGGTCCCGGTTCGTGTTTGAACCGGGACTAATGGGTGGTGGTATTAGTAACGACCCATTAGTCCCGGTTCATGAACCGGGACTAAAGGCCCTTACTAACTGGGACTAATGGGTGGTTTTCTACTAGTGAGTGGACTCACATGGCATAACAGGGTTAAGGGTGTTTGGAAGCTGATGTATTCTAGATTTACGTCGGTAGTTCCCCAAAGAGGAAGGGATGATGCAGTATAGCGACGATAGGTATTTCCCTCAGTGATGAGACCAAGGTTATCGCCCTCGCAAAAAAGACCAAGGTTAACAAAACAGTAGGAGAGCCTCCTAACACCACGTAAACAACACCTGCACACAAATAACAAATACTCGCAACCCGACATGTTAAAGGGGTTGTCAATCCCTTTGGGTACGGTGCCTCAAGTAGGCAAGATAACGTGATATAGATGTGGTAGATAGGATAAATAGATCGCGGATAAAATAAATTGCAACAACATATTTTTGTATTTTCTGTTTAATAAATCTGAAAATAAAAGCAAAGAAAAATAGATCGCAAAGGCAAATATGATGAGAAGAGACCCGGGGGCGTAGGTTTCACTAGTGGCTTCTCTCGAGAAAAATAGCAAACAGTGGGAAAACAATTACTGTTGGGCAATTGATAGAACTTCAAATAATCATGACGATATCCAGGCAATGATCATTATATAGTTATCACGTCCAAGATTAGTAGACCGACTCCTGCCTGCATCTACTACTATTACTCCACACATCGACCGCTATCCAGCATGCATCTAGTGTATTAAGTTCATGGAAAAATAGAGTAATGCAATAAGAACGATGACATGATGTAGACAAGATCTATTTATGTAGAAATAGACCACATCTTGTTATCCTTAATAGCAATGATACATACGTGTCGTTTCACCTTCTGTCACCGGGATCAAGCACTGTAAGATTGAACCCATCACACAGCAACCTCTTCCCGTTGCAACATAAATAGATCAAGTTGGCCAAACAAAACCCAAATGTCGGAGAAGAAATATGAGGCTATAATCAATCATGCATATAAGAGATCAAGAGAAGACTTAAATAACTTTCATGGATAAAAACATAGATCTGATCATAAACTCAAAGTTCATCGGACCGCAAAAAGACTTACATCATATGGATCTCCAAGAGACCATTGTATTGAGAATCAAGAGAGAGATAGAGGAAGCCCTCTAGCTACTAACTACGGACCCATAGGTCTACAAAAAACTACTCACGCATCATCGGAGAGGCACCAATGGACATGATGAGCCCCTCCGTGATGGGGTCTAGATTGGATCTGGTGGTTCTGGAACTTGCGGCGGCTGGAATGGACTTTCGTCGACTCCCTAGGGTTTCTGGAATATTGGGGTATTTATAGAGCAAAGAGGTGGTGCGGGAGGCCACCGAGGTGGGCACAACCCACCTGGGCGCGCCTAGGCTCCCAGTCGCGCCCTGGTGGGTTGTGCTCCCCTTGAAGCACCCCTCAGGTACTTTTTCGGCCCATATGGTGTCTGCTGGTCCAGAAAAAATCCATAAAAAGTTTTACTGTGTTTGGACTCTGTTTGGTATTGATTTCATGCAATGTAAAAAGCAAGCAGAAAACAACAACTGGCACTAGGCACTATGTCAATAGGTTAGTAAAAAAATTCTATAAAATGACTATAAAATGATTGTAAAACATCCAATAATGATAATATAACAGCATGGAACAATAAAAAATTATAGATATATTGGAGACGTATCAGCATCCCTAAGCTTAATTCATGCTCGTCCTCGAGAACGTAAATGATAAAAACAGAATTTTTGATGTGGAATGCTGCCTAACATGTTCATCACATTTTATTTTATTTGTAGCATGGACATTTGGACTTTTATATGGTTCAAAGCAATAGTCTAGTTTTGACATGAAGACTTTAATACTCAAGCATACCAACAAGCGACCATGTCTTTCAAAATATCATCACTAAAGGAAGTTATCCCTAGCCCATTATGCTCAGTAATTGAGTCATTCATGAAACACACTCGAATATTAGCTACACCCAATGCTCAAATACGATCGTAGTGTCCCTTAGTTGGTGCTTTATAAGAGAAGATGGAGACTCAAATTCAAAATAAAAATTGCATAAAGTAAAAGAAAGGCCCTTCGCAGAGGGAAGTAGGGATTTGTAGAGGTGCCAGAGCTCAACGCGAAAATTGAGAGATAAAAACATTTTGAGACGCATACTTTTCCCACCAACGAAAACGACTTAGACCTTTCAACACTTTCCATGCTAGATACATTATAGGCGGTTCCCAAGCAGAAAATAAACTTTATTCCTTTTTCAGCCGTTACTTTCACTTTCCATGGCTAACCGTATCCACGGGTGGCCTCCATACCAACACTTCCCAAGGAATTTATTATTTGACAACATAAAGTAAATTTGTTTTTTCATTCTGGGACTGGGAATCCATAATACCTTTGCCGTACTCTCGTGCTATGACAACTGCATAAACACTCATCATGAGAATAACACATCTGGCATGGAAAACATTGGCCACCCCTCACTGCCTCGCGAGCAGTACGAGCACACAAAAGAGAAATTTATTTTGAAATTAGAGATGGAACATACATATTTGCTTAGAATGGCACGGAAATACCGCATATAGGTAAGTATAGTGGACTCATATGGCAAAACTGGTTTAAAGGGTTTTGGATGCACAAGTAGTGATCATACTTAGTGCAAAATGAAGGCTAACAAAAAGATAGAAACGACCAACCAAGAAGCGGAAAATCTCGTACCCAAGCTTTAAGCATAAGTAACACCGAATAATGCACCACAAGTAGGATATAAGTTTCATTGCATAACTATTCACTTTCGTGCTAGCATAGGGAATCACAAACCTGAACATCAATATTCTTACTAAAGCATAATTACTCATCAACATGACTCACATATTACATCTTCATATCTCAAAACCATTACTAGGAATCAAGTATATTTTGTCCAATGATCTTCATGAAAGTTTTTATTATATCCCCTTGGATATCTATCACTTTGGGACTAATTTCATATGTTGGTTTTAATAAGCTCAAACAAATATAAGTGAAGAGCATGAGCATAATTTTCTTTCTCTCAAAATAATCTAAGTGAAGCAAGAGAGAATTTCTTAAAAAAATTACTAACTACCAAATAAATCTAAGTGAAGCATAAGAGCAATTTCTTCAAAAATAACAAAGCACACCATGCTCAAAAAGATATAAGTGAAGCACTATAGCAATTCCATGGCTCTAAAAATTTAAGTGAAGCATAGGAGCAAGCATAGCATAATTTTTGGCTCTCTCAAAAAGGAGTGTCGAGCAAGGATTCAAGACTTAAAACACAATGCAAAACAAGCAAATACTCATATCATACAAGACACTCCAAGCAAAACTCATAATATGTGACGAATAAAAATATAGCTCCAAGAAAAATATCGATGGTTGTTACAAGAAAGAGGGGATGCCACTCGGGGGCATCCCCAAGCTTAGTTGCTTGTTAATTCTTTGCATATTATCTCGGGGTGCCTCGGGCATCCCCAAGCTTAGCCTTTTGCTAATCCTTATTCCTTCATCCATCGTAAAATCACCCAAAACTTGAAAACTTGAATAACACAAAACTCAACAAAACCTTCGAGAGATCCGTTAGTATAAGAAAACAAACCACTACTATAAGTACTATTGCAAACCCATTCATATTTTATTTTTGCATTATATCTACTGTATTCCAACTTTTCTATGGAAAATACTCTTCAAAGAAAACCATAGAATCATCAAAACAAGCACACAACGCAAAGGAAACAGAATTTGTAAAAAACAGAACAGTTTGTAGCAATCTAACTACTTCAAATATTTCTGTAACTCCAAAAATTCTGAAAAATTAGGACGACGTGAATAATTTACATATTAATCTTCTGCAAAAAGAATCAACACAAAAGCACTCTTCTAGTAAAAATGAAAAATAATTTCGTGAGTACAAAAGTTTCTGTTTTTCAGCAAGATCAAATCAGCTCTAACCCAAATCATCCCAAAGGCCTTGCTTGGCACAAGCACTAATTTAAACCACAAAAACACATATAACCAGAGGCATAATTGTGTGTTTTATTTAAAACAGCAAGAAAACAAAAAAGCAAAAAGATATAAGTTTGGTTGCCTCACAACGAGCGCTATCGTTTTAAGCCCCTAGCTAGGCATAACGCGTAGGATCTAAGTTTTGTCATCTTTGGTTCTAGATCCATATGATGCCCTCATGATTGATTCATATGGTGGACTAATTATTGTTCTAGGGAAGTGTTCCATACCCTTCCTTAGTGGAAATTGAAATTTAATATTGAATTTTTTTCATATCAATCACGGCACCAATAGTACTTAAAAACAGTCTACCAAGTATAATTTGGCAAGACAGATTGCAATCAATATCAAGAACAACAAAATCTATGGGCACAGAATTCCTATTTGCAAGAATAAGAACATGATTAATTCTTCCCATAGGCTTTTTAATAGTAGAATCCTCCAAGTGCAAATTTAAAGAGCAAACTTCAATATCGGTAAGACCAAGCACATCACATAAAGATTTCAGAATTGTAGAAACACTAGCACCCAAGTCACACAAAGCAAAACACTCATATTTTTCAGTCTTGACTATGATGGTAGGTTCCCATTCATCATGTAACTTTCTAGGAATTGAAACTTCTAATTCCAACATTTCTTCAAAAGCTTTCATCATGGAATGCAACAAAGAAATACAATGAACCAAAGAGCAACTATCATAATTAAAGTCTTTGTAATCCAAAATAGTGGGCACATCACTAGTTAAAGTCTTGACCACTTCAAACCTGCTTTTATCAATTTTTTCAGCAAGATTTTCACCCTCCGAATTATAGGGACACCTTCTAGCTAAAGTTGACTCTTCTCCAGTCCCTTTTTCATCAATCTTAATTTTACTTAACAAGGAATCAATAGAAGAAACACCAATCATTTTAAGATCTTCATCACTTTTATGAAAGTAATCCCTAGAAAATGCGTTTTCTAAAAATTCTTTTTTAGCTCTAAGCATAGCGGTTCTTTTCTTACTTTCATCCATAGAAACATAAAGAGTTCAATTGTTTCTTCAACTTTAGGCACAAAATTTTCATCTTGAGAGTTTGTACATCATTAGAAATTCTATCAATACTTCTAGAGATATCATCAACCTTATTCAACTTTTTTTCTATCGTAGCATTGAATTTATTTTTTGAGTATTGATAAATTATTTAATATTATTCTCAAGATCATAGGTGTTTCTATTATTATTATAAGAGGGATTACCATAGGAATAACCATAATTATTAGAGGAATTACTAGGAAGAGGCATAAGGTTAAAATTACCTCTATAAGCATTGTTATTGAAATTGTTTCGCCTGATAAAATTCACATATATGACATGACTATTTTGCTCAATCAAAGTAGACAAAGGCACGTCATTAAAATCAGTTAGAGCACTTCAATTAGCAACCAACTTCATAAGAGCATCAACTTTTTCACTCAAATAATTTATTTCTTCTACCGAATTGACTTTTTTACTAGTAGGCGCTCTTTCGGTATGCTATGGCGAGTAATTTGCCATAATATTGTCTAGCAATTTAGTAGCTTCACCCAAAGTAATTTCCATAAAAGTACCCCCATGACGAAATCTAAAAGATTATGAGAAAGAAAATTCAAACCCGCATAAAAAATTTGTATGACCATCCAAAGATTTAACCCCATGAGTTGGGCAATTCCTTAGCATCAATTTCATCCCTTCCAAAGATTGTGCAACATGCTCATGTTCAAGTTACTTGAAATTCATTATCTGGGCGAAAAATACTTAGTAATAAAAGCATCTTTGGACTTGTTCCAAGAATCAATACTATTCCAAGGCAAAGAAAAAAACTAAATTTTTGCGCAATATGGCAAAGAAAACGGAAACAGTTTTAACTTCACAACATCATTGTCCACATTTTTTTCTTTTGCATATCGCATAATTTCACGAATGTGTTAAGATGGGACGCGACATCCTCATTACGAGTACCGGAAAATTGATCTTTCATAAGAAGATTCAGCAAAGCGGTATTAATATCACAAGACTCCGCACTAGTGGCGTGAGAGAGAGAGAGAGAGAGAGAGAGAGAGGAAGCCATCTAGCTACTAACTATGGACCCGTCCAATATGAGGTTTTGAGACAATGATCGGATACAAGAGATGAACTAGGGTTTGAGAGGAGATGGTGTTGGAAAAGATGTTGATCAAGATTGACCCTCCCTCGATGAGAGGATTGTTGGTGATGACGATGGTTTCGGTTTACGCCTCCGGGAGGGAAGTTTCCCCCACAAAACAGCTATGCTAAAACCCAAGCTTGGTTGTGCCCAGGTTCGGCCTCAAGGCGGCAGCCGCTTCATCCCGAAAACCTCCTTATGATTTTTCTATGTCAGAATACACCATATAGCAGAAGAGGGGGGGCCGGAGGCCTGCCAGGTGGCCCACAAGCCACAAGGGCGCCCCTAGTCTTGTGGCCATTTGGTTGGTCCCCCTCTGGTATTTCTTCGGCCAATATTTTTTATATATTCCAGAATAAATACCCGTGAAGTTTCATGACATTTGGAGTTGTGCAGAATTGGTCTCTCGGTGGATGGTTGGTTGGGGGCGGTGGCGGTGGATGGTTGGGAGCGGCGGCGGCGGTGGTGGATGCTTCGGAGCGGTGGCGGTGGTGGATGGTCGGGGGTGGCATCGGCTTGCGGTGGTGAGAGGTGGAGGAGCGATGGAGGTGGGCGCGGGGCGCGCTGGAGGTGGCCGCACACCGGCGTTGAGATGCACTAGGTCTTGGGGCGGCGGCGGCGGTCGATCTAGTGGAGGCAGGGGTGATTTGGGGGCACCGTTGTGGATCTGGTCGGGGGAGGGCCGGCGCGTCTATTTCACGATGGCCAAAATTTTCATCAAGTTGTGTGCTTTTTTTCCTGGCTGGCACGCTAGGCCTTTTTACCGTTTCGCGCCAAAATTGGTCTCCGGCATGGGCCGGCAGACCGTGGGCCGATATTTAGTCCTCCCGGCAGTGTGTGTTCCAGAAAGTGTACCGGCAGATGTGCCATTGTTACTGTAGTTCTTTCGGTAGCTAGGCCGCCTTAACATGCTTCTAGCGGCAAAGACATGTCCCGGCAGATAGACAGGTTTTTCTCCCGGCAATTATTTGCCCCTAATTAAGTGTTGTGGTGTAGTGTCCCTCTAGTTCTTCTTGCATCAAGTATTTCCGCAGTGCAGGGCGAAGCCCCGCGCGAAAAGTTCCACCACCAGCGTCACCACGTCGTTGCGTTGCCGGAACTCATATACTACTTCGCCCCACTCGCTGGATCGAGGTAGCGAGGACGTCATCGAGCTGAACGTGTGCCGAACGCGGAGGTGCCGTACGTTCGGTGCTCGATCTTGACGGTTCATAAAGGTGAACGACAGCATCAAATGCATTGATAAACGCTTCCGCTTAGCAATCTATAAGGGTATGTAAATGCTTTCCCCGTCTCGTAGTTATGCATCTCCATGAATAGATTTTGCGTGTGCATAGAAAAAATTTTGTCGGTGATCGCCATAAATTAGATGGCGGGCGATAGTTGGGCGGCCACCAAGTGGGACAGATGCGGACACCGAAGGGGCACCCACCGCATCCTTGTCGATGCATTTCAATCGCAATTTTGGGCAAAATGGGTTCGTGCGGACGCGAAGCATACGCGTTTTGGGTTTGGGTTGGCGCGTTAGGTCTCTAGTTTTGTCCACGCCATCCAAATGGATGCAGGCGGACCATTACTAAGTTTCAGAATAAACCCAGGGCACCTCCTCCTGTAGTGTCTACGCCGCCTTCAGCCGTGAATGCGCATTCGGTCCAGAAACCTCCCAATAATGGTGTGAGGACCTAAGTGAGTCTTAGATATCAGGCCTCGTCCAATGTTGCCATCCCGGACAGCGATGCAAACACGCCATCCCCGAGCTGTCTAGCCCGGAGCCGTCGTGGTTGATAAGAGACGCTAAAACAACAACACAAGTACATCGTGACTGTGACTCGACTATGCATATAGACATGAGAGGTGCTAGCCGTATGATGAATTTTTGTCCGATGTTGTACGACTTTGCTCAGTCATCCTCTGATCAAATCTATGCATCAACAGCAATCGTTGGATCACTGGGTCGTACGAGTAGGAAGTCATACGGAGAGCAATACCGTACAAACATACCTGTTCCAGTTACCAGCTTCCCGCTGATAGATGTTGATGTCCGCCGTATGTTGGCCGGCCGGCTAGAGTCGTCGTGCGCACAGTACCGCTCGTTGTACACGCGTCGACACCATGGTAAGATTCTTTGTTTTTTATTAATCTAACCATGATAAGATTCCTGCTCTCGACCACATTACAGGCATACCTGTTCAACGATCCAGTTGATGTTGCCGCGTGGTTCGTTCTTGTACGTGCACCGCAGAGAGCAACCAACCACACAGACCGTCAACCACGCATGCACCGAATACTTTTATTACTTCACCCTCTCTGAGTTCACACTTCACACCACGCTAGAATAGAATATATTTCGGCCTTCTTTGGTTCACACGATATGAATTCTATAAGAATAGAAAAATCATAGAAAGCGAGATGACATCCATCATAATTTCTACAGAGAAAGAGATCTCATTTGAAGCATAGGATAGGAATTTTTTCATTAAGTCTAGTCTAATTAATGTTTTTTTCCCTTTAAAATATGAAGGACTGATTCCTATCCTATGTAGGAATAGGAATCCATTCCTACAAACCAAAGCGCTTCAAGGGAATTTTTTGTTTGCAAATCCTATCATATAGAATTTCTACATAATTCCTACAAACCAATAGACATTCGACTTCAGACGTCCAAGCCTTTTTTTAGGAACGCTATGTACTGGTGGCCCCTGCCGCGGATTGGCCCTCCTTGGCGGGTGTCGGCTGTGCGCCTCTTCTCTTACCTTAAACCTTCTGTTTATTTGATCATGTTTCTAACTATTTTAATTACTGGAGTTGTGCTTTTAATAAATCCTGTTTTCATACAGATTTAAACCAAGAAACTTGTACCAATGTACCTACTGTTGGACCACTACCTAAGCATACATACGTTTTGTTTCGATACCAATTTTAATATTCATGCCTACCTATATGTAGTTTTCAAGTTCTGTCACATGAATCTTCTTACATTTCACTTTTAAGAATACACATCATTCCCTGAAATATACTTCTTAACGAAAACAATATCAGTAACACACTGTCTTCTTGTCATAACAATCACTACAAAATCTACTATATTTTTCGACGTTTCACTTGTGTCACGTAAAATCACTACTAAATGTATTGGTTATAGTGTTCGGCCATCACCCCCACTGTTATAAAAAAAAATTATTGACGCTACGAATTCCTCCGTCACACAATATCATGTCTTAGGTGACAAACCCAAGATTGTCAATGATGGCTGTTTTCGGCGAGTGATATGTCTTCGGCATATCTATAATTTTTTATTGCTTCATGCAATTATCTTACTAATTTTATATATTTTTGGCAACAATTTATATTAGTTTTTGGATGAACTAGTTAATCTAGTGCCCAGTGTTAGTTCCTGATTTTGCATGTTTTTTCTATTGCGGAAAATCCATATTCAGGAGTATCCAAACACTGTGAAAATTTATGCAAGAATCAATGCAAGCCATGGGGGCATGGGCTTCACAAGCTCAGGGGCGCCCCCCCTAGTGCGCGCCATGTACACTTTTGTCCATGTCGTAAGTTGGTTGGAGGTGCCCTTTGGCTGCAAGGAAGTTAACACTAAAGAAAGGAAGTTTGCCATCAGGCAAGTACAGACGGCAAAGGCTGAAGTACAGATTGCAAAGATTTTGCCGTCAGTCAGCCTGCTGACGGCAAAGGTTGTCGGCAAAGCTAAATCGGCAAAGAGTACTTTGTCGTCAGCTTATCATCGGGCAGACGACAAAGATTTTGCCGTCAGCCAAACTACCTCTTTGCCATCTTCCCTCTAACCCACAGGCGGCAAATTAAAGTATTTTTCTGTCGGCAATAATACCTATTTGTGGTCCGCCCTTGAACACACAGATGACAAACATTTTTTTATTATGAAAAAACATGGTTGTTCGTTGGTGTCTATAAGTTCCGCGTTCATCATGTTCATGTACATCAGTTCATCGTCACTGTCATGCTTGGTGTTCATGTCCACAGTAGAAGTCGCACCAGAATAGAGGAGACGCTGGCCACCCTGCCCGTGCCGGCCAGGAGGACCAATCCAAGGGAGGAGACACTGGTCGCCCTTCCCTTACCAGCCTCCCATACCGTTCCGCACCGGCAGTGCCTTCTCTACACGCCCATCGCTCACGTTGCCCATCCAACACTCGTGCTGCCCATCATGCATCGCTCGCGGGGGCCTCCCTGCCTGAGCTTGCCCGCAGCGGCACGCCCTGCTAGCGCCGCCTGCGCATTGCTGATATGTCTCCGACGTATCTATAATTTTGTATTGTTTCATGCTGTTATATTATAATCTTAGATGTTTTACAATTATTTTATAGCAAGTTTATATCATTCTTTGGGACTAACCTATTGACATAGTACCTAGTGCCAGTTGTTGATTTTTGCTTGTATTTTTCTTCGCAGAAAATCAATAACAAACGGATCCAAATGCCACGAAACTTTTTGAAAAAAATTGTACCAGAAATAACTAGTTTAGAATGTTATATTGTAATTTTTGCTCTATGCATGATTTTACGTGTGGTGCTAAAGATTTTAAACACCTTCCCTAGCAATGTATGTTTAATGATAATAAAATCTCGTCTTCTTAAGTTAATAGTGTTTATGATTATTATGGTATTAAACAAATTGAAAATTTTGTTGCTTTTAAGGGTGCTTATGAAATTGCTTCTTTGATTGAAAAATATGAATCTACCCTTTACCAATCTATTAATACTTATATTAAGTAAGTTTTCGTTGTTGAAAAATAGAGTAATATTTTACGGGAATTTTCAAAAGAAGGAATTGACGAAACTGTGAGTTCATTAGGTAAAAAGATGAGTAGGAGAGCGAAGAACAAAAAAAGAAATAACAAATTGGCTAAAATGTCATGAAATTTACACGAAAATAAGTTACACGGGAATTTTCTTTTGGACGAAAATTGTAACAAGCGCTCGCCAGGAATTCCGGGCAACGACGGCAACAGCACACCTCACAAGTCACAACTGCTCCTCCTACCAGGAGGAGGCGACGTAGACTCAGGGATTGGTTTGGTTTGTGGAACATCGTGTAATTAGAATGATTATAATGCAACTGCGGTCCCCAAGGCAGCAAAGCAAGCCCTGGACCCGCCATGCCGTTGCACAAACTAGCTGCTGTACCTATACTACTATGGCTCGGCGTAGCGCTTGCCACACGGTTCCCGCTGTCTGGAGCAACACCGCTAGCACATAGCAGACGGTGCCAAAGAAGATGCGGCCGCGCGCACAATCCTTACCCTTTCGGCATCGTCAATTCGCCCGACGACGGCCACTGCGCCATGAATGGCTTCGGCCTGACATGCAACCGGACCGCAATTAATGGTGGGCGCCACAGGCCATTTGCAGCTGGCAACGTGGACGTCGTCCACGTCTCGCTGCAGCAAGGTCAGGCCCGGATGCTGAATGATATCTCCTATTATTGCTACAACACCACCACTCGGGACATGGATCGCAAAGAGTGGTTGCTCAACTTCATGGGCACACCGTACAGATTCTCTGACACCACCAACAAGTTCACGGTCATCGGTTGCCAAACACTGGCGTACATCAATGCCGATGACGGCGACGACGCCATCCACGGCGGCAACAAGTACACGAGCGGGTGCGTGTCGACCCTGAGCAACGGCTCCTGCTCCGGGATAGGGTGCTGCCAGACCGCGATTCCCAATGCGCTGCAGTACTACGACGTGTACTTCGACTCTGGCTTCAATACCAGGGAGATCCACAACGTCAACCGCTGCAGCTACGCGGTGCTCATGGACTCGTCCAACTTCACCTTCTTGACGAGCTACGCGACTTCACCGGCGTTCATTACCGACCACGGCGGCAAGGCGCCGTTTTTGATGGATTGGGCTATCGGAAACGAGACGCGTGCGACGCAGCCCGCAACAAGCCTGGGTCCTATGCGTGCGTCAGCAACAACAGCGAGTGCCTCAACTCGCGCAATGGACCAGGCTACATCTGTCGCTGCTCCAAAGGCTTCCATGGTAATCCTTACCTGCAAGATACGGAGCACGGATGCAAAGGTACAAAAAACGAAAATTACATAAGCAAGATTAATTACCGTCCTTATTCTGTGCATGTTCCACCATCAATCCAAAGCCTAGATTCTTTACCAAATAAGATTAATTACATAAGCAAGATTAACTAAGTTGAAGAAGCTTAATTTGTTACTATCTTGTACTCCCTCCGTCCCAAAATAAGTGATACAAAGTTGTGTCACTTATTTTGGGACGGAGGGAGTATCTGTTTATCTCGCAAAATTATGATGTGCTTGCTTTAAAGTAGATGCACACAATGTTATTTGAAGACGTCTTGGAGCAATCTTTAATTATATACAAGAAACTGTAGTTACCAGTTCGTTAACTTCTCCAAGAGTTGATTCCTCAGACACTGATGAATGCATGTTCCCCCGAGTATATCGCTGCTCAAGCGGGGTCTGCAAAAACAAGCCGGGAGGTTACGACTGTCCATGCAAATTCGGAATGAAAGGCAACGGCAAAGCGGGAACCTGCACAGATGTATTCCCTCCAGCGGCAAAGGCGGTTGTCGGTAAGTACTCTGTTGTGGGGTCCCACCACACAAGCTCTCCTGTTGCCAATCTAAATCATACAGATATATACGAGTTAGGCGAGTCTTCATGTAGTTGACACGGTAAATAACTTCAGCCTCAAACCGAGGCAATCAAGCAAGTCTTTGTGCAGTCGACAGGGTAAATAACTTCGTCCCGGAACCGAGTGAATTAGGCGAATCTTCGTGCAGTCGACGCGGTAAACAAATTAGGCTTGGAACCAAGTTAATCACACGAACATTGTACAAATGGTTTAATAACAAGTGAATAGCTCGTAGCCATTTTTTAACGTCAGCTAATATTACCACTCGTTGACATTCATCACAAGATAGGATAAACTTATAAGCATCTTTAGAAAGAGTAGGCCAATAGAAACCTGATTGTAAAACCTTGCGCGTAGTTCTGTCTCGAGCATCATGTTCTCCATATGGACTGGGGTGACACTTCATAAGATTTGTTCCTGCTGATGGCGAATTTTGGATGCCTACACAAATTTAGGACGATCCAGGATCTATCCGGTCTCGGTTCCCCTTGCTTGTGTTCTGACAAGTGAATGCCGGGTTTCCCAATGAGATGGTTCCACCTGTTGGTATCATTCAGATCCGGACAAGATTTCCTATTCGGCCCATTGCCATCGTTGGTCCTGTCCGTCAAGTATGTTTTCCCATGCCTGCTCGGGTTTCCGTCATCTTGGGATGTAGGCACTTGGACTAGCCTTTTCCAAACATGGATAGTTAATTATGTACTTGAGTCATAAGAGACATAATGTATTTCTAACATTTAATGTGGTTTGAATTTTCATCATTATTCCATATATACCTATCATATCTTGCCCATATGCCACTCAAAATTTCCCCATTCCAAATATGCCATTGAAATTTTGTACTACGAACATATACACCAATTCAGTTCTGTCATTTCAGTGATTACATACCCATTATGTTACTTGTGTGATAACGAAGAAATGTCATGGGAATTTAATCATTCGGTTATGTAAGTGAGATGCTATGTTAGCTGGTTATATAAAAATGTTTCTTTACTTTGGACTTTTGTAGGACTTGCTGGCTTAGTTGTTTTAATTGTCCTCATGGTTCTGGCACATCAAATCCTCGAACTCCGAAAGTTCTATAAACAAAACGGTGGTCCAATAATGGAAGATGTCAAGAATATAAGGATCTATAAGAGCAAAGAACTTAAGAAGATGACAAATAACTACAGGGATGTTATTGGAGAGGGCTATTTTGGTAAGGTTTATATGGGGACCCTAAATGACACACAAGAAGTGGCTATAAAGAAGACCATCAAAGTTGATAAAGCTAGCAGAAAGGACTTCACTGATGAGGTTATAATCCAGTCTGGAATGAGGCACAAGAACATTGTAAGACTCCTAGGTTGTTGCTTACAGATGGATGTTCCAATGTTGATATATGAGTATGTGGTGAAAGGGAGTTTGTATGATGTTCTGTTTAAAAGCAAAGACAGCGTTCCAGTGGATACACGCCTCAGGATTGCAATTGGTTCAGCTGAAGGCTTGGCATACATGCATTCAGCAGTGGAGAGTACCATCCGTCATGGTGATGTTAAATCTGCTAATATACTTCTTGATGCAAGCTTCACCCCTAAAATTTCAGACTTTGGGACCTCAAAGCTGCTTGCAAGCGGGAAAACTGAGAAGACTGAATGGGTCACTGGAGACAAGGCCTACATAGATCCAGCATACATGGTCCAAGGGATATTTACACAGAAGAGTGATGTATACAACTTTGGAATTGTTCTCATAGAGCTTATCACAAGGAGGGTTGCAAAATATGATGACAATATGAGTTATGCAAAAAACTTTGTTCAAGCTTGTCAAGGTCAAAGAGTATGGAACTTTGTTGATAACGATATTACAAGCGAGAATGATATTGAGATCCTGGAAATGGTTAGTGAAGTTGCTCTGGAGTGTCTTAAACTTAATCCAGAGGAACGCCCAGATATGAGGCAAGTAGAAAACCGTCTCCGTAATATTGGACAATCTGAATAACATGGACAAGAGAGGATCTATCAGGGAAATCTTAGTCCTAGTATGGAGGTTCCTCCACTATGTCGTACGAATTAAAGAAGTAACATGCACTAGTATTTTACATATTTCATATGGTTATGTAATAATTCAACTATGATTGAGTGTACTCATTTCTATTTGTCTAGTGTACACTAAATTATGTACCAGCACATGTATAATTGAACTGGATCCACGGTCATTTTTTGGTTTTCCAAAGTCAGAAGCAATATTACTCGTTTCTATGTCTATTCTGTACTAGTAACTTAATTATGTACCAGTGCTTCTACTATAGTTGAAGTAGATCCTTCCATGTTTAACTGTTGTTGCTCATTGTGATCCACCTAAAAAACTAAAGCAAAATCTCTCATCCCCAAAATAGTCACATGTTGCCTGACTGACATGGAACTGAAAGATAGTGCTGAACTACAGCTCAATCATTTTTCACAACCAAAGTGACTGCAAAGAGTAACGCGCAGGTGGTCATCGTGGTCTTGGTCGCTGTTAGTGTTTTGTGTGCCGCTGCCATCGCGTGGTCATCGAGCTTGGTGGGCCACAAACATGGTGCTTGATGTGGTCGCCCGAGGTCTTTATCGGGTCGTCGGGGTTTCCATGTGCTTCGTCCCCTCGCTTGTCTACACCTGGCGATTCGGTCCCACCGTTACTCCTGTAAATAGGTTGAACTCCGCTATCGGTCAAATGTCTATTCTGGTGAGTGCTCAAGATTGCCAGTTCAGATAGTAAATTCTGAGGGAATGCCTCTTCGTTGTACCCTGCAACAATATTACTGTGCCATTGTGGTTGACAGAAAGTAATGGCAGCGAGTTCATCTCGCCTATGTAATCCAAATAGTGGGCTGATTTGAGAATATCGTAGTATCAAGCTTGAATGGTTTCAATTTGTAGGAAGGGATAGAACCTCATCCTTTGTTGCACACCAAATGACGAGTTCAACCCTCTCTCGAAGTGCACTATTTCAGTTTTTTTGACAAAAAGTTTGAGTAGTGAAATGAAAAACAATAAAAAAAGAATACGTGGCAGCGGACCTTGTTTTTCCGACGCTGCACTGACGCAAGGTACCGCCGTCCCGTGCTCTCGCCCTGAAAACCATCTCCATCTGCCTGTGCGTGTAGTAGATCTATAGCTCAGCTGCGTGTTCATCCCAAGGTTTTGGTTACCGAATGAGACAATTTTACCGAGGGGGACGGGTAAATGTGGTTACCACGGTTACCGAGAAATACCGAGAATATTTCGAGCAAATTTTATAGTTGAATTTTGAATTCAAATAAGTAAATGAACGAATATTCGAACCAGAGACCTCTCAAAACAGGAACTAGGTTGCTACCAACATGCCAAACCCAACTCTCATGGCATTAATTAGATCATACGTACTTTACTGTAAATCGAGTGTTTAAATTCAAAAATTTCAAAAAAAATGGTATTTTTTGCTTGGTATGGCGATTTACCCAGGGGCACGGAAATACGCGGTAACCATGGGAAATCTTGAAATTTCGACTGGTAACCAAAACCTTGGTTCATCCCAGCCCAGCCCCTCCACCCCTCCCTGTCTCTCATCCCAACCCTGTTATGTTTCACAATAAGAGGGAGAGTACTAGAAGACCAGTGCTCATACTTTCATCTCCGAACCAACCACTAGAAGCCTTTGACGCTTCGGTGCACATTTTGTACTGTATGAAAAATTATTCCAATATGCTGATTTGTTATTTCAGTAGCTCACGTTTGTTATTTTAGTAGCTAACGTTTGGGTTGGAATTATTCTTGTTATTAGTGTTAAGTTTAGGTGGATACATCATGTTTAGTTTGTTGGTTGATGTAGTCACGCCTGGAATTTGTTAGCTAGTCATGTGCATGTGCATGATGGCCGTTGAGTGGATGCTGCGCAAGTACTGACTTGTCTGTGTAGTTAGGTATTAGCTAGTACATTGGTCAGATGGTTAGGTGTGTACATGTGCGTGGTGATCGAGTCTTGTGCATCGTGGAGAGATTCCAGGGGTAAGTTGAGGATCAGTATGTGTGAGTGCCATCTTTGTGCTGCCTATTTAAGTCAAGAAAAGAATGAGAAAAGCAGCCGTGTTGGCAGAAGAAGAAAAATGTAGCTTGTGTACACCAAGAGAAGGGCCTCTCGGCAAAGCTCTTGCGGTCTCTCTTGGAACATGTGTGTGTGTGTGTGTGCATGATATTAGTGCCTCGTCCTTGTATATAATAAATTATTAATTGCGCGCGTTGCGGCGCCCGTCTATCTGGTATGTTGTTTGATCCAACTTTTTTTGTAGACAAAAGAAGTCACGGTGTGTGTGCGATACACGTATGACTAGAGAGTGAAAGTGTTAATATCGGCCAAATATGAACTGCATTGCAACATTCTTCTTAGTGAACCAAAAGAACCTGCTGTGTACCAAGCACTAAGTGAGCTTCATAATCTAGTAAAAAGGGGGGCAAAGGTCCAGGCATGGTCAGCCCATTAGTCCCGGTTCAGTCCAGAACCGGGACCCATAGGGGCATTGGACCCGGTTCGTGAGCCCCGGGGGCCGGCCGGGCCACGTGGGCCATTGGTCCCGGTTTGTCTGGACGTTTTGGTTCCAGTTGGTGGGACGAACCGGGACCAGTGGGCCTCGCTCCTGGCCCACCACCATTGGTCCCGGTTGGTGGCTTGAACCGGGACCAATGATATGCTTATATATACCCCCTCGCGTAAGAGCAGAGCACACTGCTCTGTTTTTTCTGGCCGTCGAGGGGGAGAGGGCTTGGTGGTGCTCTAGCTCACCTCCTATGCACACAAGATGCTCGATGGAATGCCCAAGCCACACTACTTAAGCTTTCTCCTCTCCAAGCTCCATTCTCCTCAATATTTGTCTAGGTTTAGCGGTCCGTCACGCCCCGTCCCCGTCTTCACCGCCGTCGATCACTCGCGCCGATCTCATCGCCGGCACCACCGTGGTGAGCCTCTTGTTCTTAGCTTCTTTCTGAAAGGAAAATATTCTTACTTGTATGTTTAGATAGATACTTGTATTATTTTCTTACTTTTATTATTGCATCTTATATAGTGAGATGGTTTTGGTATCCGCCCCCGTCGGCCCTCGTCCTGTCTATGATTCGGATGTGGTATATATTACTTTTCATAACCATTGGTTCATTTATTGTTTATGACAATTATGCCGACCAACGTGACATAGATTTTATTTATCTAGGAGGTTTTGAACCGGAAATTCCAACCGAACCTATTGTCGAGAGGTTAAATTTAGTTGAAGAAGAAAACAATTTCTTGAAGGGAAAAATAAGAAAAATTGAGGAGGAGAAGATGATATTGGAGTTGCATGTTGCGGATGTAGTCGATGATCACAAGATCAAGATGGATGCAATGCGCTTGAAGATCAGAAAGATTAGAAAATATGTCATTCATACCGAGGCTTGGTATCATTATGCCGTTGGATCAGTTGTTACCTTGGTTGCGATTATGATCGCATTTGTTTTCGCATTGAAATGTTTAACATAGTTTCAATGTATGGTTTAATTAATTTAGATGCTCTGCAGAGCTTTATGTTGTTAGATGAGAACTATGTATGTACTTTGGTTTTAATGTGATGATGAGCTTCTATTAATTTGGTCACTTAATTATCTATTTATGATGTTCTGTAACTGTTTTTGACACACTTAATTATATATAATGCACGCAAATGAACCGGCAATGGAATCCTGATGAAATCCTGATTGTCCGTTTTGTACACAAAGTGCATCTAGTTTTTGCCATAACCCTCTCAACTTTCTTGCATATGCAATGTGGATGAAATGATGATACCATGCCAAAATGAAAGAGAGGCGCAATGCTCACCTGTACGTTGCTTAGCTTCAGGCCAACATGCAGGTGAGCACTGCGCTTCTCCCTTCATCGTCTCGACACTCACGGCTTATAAACCGCTGCGAGTGCCTCTCGCTTGGCGAGGTGGGACAAAAAAACAGCTGCAGAAAGAATCAACTAAAAAACTCTTTTACCGGTTCATGCCACGAACCGGAACTAAAAGGTGCTCATGGGGCCCCAGCCTTAAAACTTGTACCAAATAAAATGCCTTGGTAACAGCCTTAGAACTGGTACTAAAGGAATCAACTAAAAACCTTTTATAAACCTCTAGTATTATTGAAATTAAATTATATAGAATTTTGTTACAAATTTTAATAGCAAAATGAATTATCATAAAAGAAAATAAATAAGTAATTAGAATTTTGTTCAAAACATTAAAAGCAAAAAGAATTGTCATAAAAGAAAATAAATAAGTAATTAGAATTTTGTTACAAACTTTAATAGCAAAAAGAATTATCATAAAAGAAAATAAATAAGTAATTAGAAATTTGTTCAAAACATTAAAAGCAAAAAGAATTATCATAAAAGAAAATAAATAAGTAATTAGAATTTTGTTACAAACTTTAATAGCAAAAAGAATTATCGTAAAAGAAAATAAATAAGTAATTAGAAACAAAAAAGAAAGCAAAAAAACTGGGAAAAAATTAGAAAAAGTGCCACCTACAGGGCCACCAGGGCCTGCATACGACTAGAAACCCATTACTAGGGCCAGGATGCAGGCCCGCAGTAGGCCCAATAGGCACACAAGCATAGAGAGTGATTTTAGGCCCGTAAGCCTGTAGTAGAAAGGAGCTCGAAGTGGTTGGTTCGGCAGGGCTTATAAACCACGCCGAGCCCCTCTTGGCTAGCGAGGTGGGACTAAACATAGCACCGCACCGCGCCAGTTCCTGCACACGACCTTTGGTCCCGGTTGGTGGCACCAACCGGGACCAATGCCTCTCTTTTGTCCCGATTTGTGGCACCAACCGGGACCAAAGGTCTCTGTTTGGGCTGCTGAAAAGAGGCCTTTGGTCCCGGTTGGTGCCACCAATCGGGACTAAAGGGGTGCATTGGTCCCTGTCTGTGCCATGAACCGGGACCAATGCTCTGCCTATATAAGCGGCACTCGTGAAAATTTTGTTCAGTTCCTTCCCCGCCGCCTGACGCCGCCAGGCTGCCCGTCCGTCTCCGCCTCGCCGTCGCCGTCGTCGGCCTGTGCCGCCCCGACCTAAAGGTCTTACTTGGCACTTTATTGAAACAAAAGATATAAAACATGATTAATACAGTAGCATAATCATGTGGACAGACAAAAACAGTAAGGATAAATATTGTGTTGTCTCCCAACAAGCGCTTTTCTTTAATGCCTTTCTAGCTAGGCATGATGATTGCAATGATGCTCGCATAAAAGATAAGAATTGAAACACAACGAGAGCATCATGAAGCACATGAATAGCACATTTAAGTCTAACCCACTTCCTATGCATAGGGATTTTTTGAGCAAACAACTTAGAGGAACAATAATCAACTTGCATAGGAAGGTAAAACAAGCATAACTTCAAAACTTTAAGCACATAGAGAGGAAACTTGATATTATTGCAATTCCTACAAGCATATGTTCCTCCCTCATAATAATTTTCAGTATCATCATGAATAAATTTAACAATGTAACCAGCACCTAAAGCTTTCTTTTCATGATCTATAAGCATAGAAAATTTACCACTCTCCACATAAGCAAAATTCTTCTCATGAATAGTAGTGGGAGCATACTCAACAAAGTAACTATCATGTGAGGCATAATCCAATTGAAAACTAAAATCATGATGACAAATTTCATGGTTATCATTATTCTTAATAGCATACAAGTCATCACAATATTCATCATAGATAGCAACTTTGTTCTCATAATCAATTGGGACCTCTTCCGAAATAGTGGAATCATTACTAAATAAAGTTGACACTCTTCCAAATCCACTTTCATATTCATCACAATAAGATTCAACATCCTCCAAAATGGTGGGATCACTACTTCCTAAAGTTGACACTCTTCCGAACCCACTTTCATAAATATAATCATCATAGGTAGGAGGCATGCTATCATCATAACAACTTTGCATATCAAAACTTGGGGTGCTAAAAAATCATCTTCATTAAACATAGCATCCCCAAGCTTGGGCCCTTTCATATCATAAGCATAATCACTCTCATCATTAAAAATATGGATAGCACCAATAGTATAGCAATTATCATCATCACAAGTAGTAGTAGGAGCAACATCATTTCGGAAGGATACCTTTTTACCTTTGTTGCTCCTTCTTTTCTTTTTCTTCTTCACATTATGTGTAGGCTCAACCTTCCTCTTTGAGCTCCTTATTGATGAGATTAGTTGAATAGAAAGCTCCCCCTCGTTACCTGATTCATCATAAGAAATAATAGGAGGATATTGGGAAGTCTCTTCCCTTTCGTTAGTATTCTCTTCATCCTCTATTTGTTTTCTTTTCTTTATGTAATTGGCAATATAAGGATTTTCAATGCAATTCACCGCACAATACATATAAATCTTCTCTAGATCAAAATCAAGAACTTTATCAAGGGAAAATTTTGGAATATCCTTAGTTATACGTTTCATTTCTTCATAACCTGAGAAACCCAATGATATTTCTATTTCTGATGCTGAAACACAATCAGGTGATGAACATGAACCTAGTGATAATGCTAATGGTAATGTTCATGTTGATGCTCAACCTAGCAATAGTAATGATGTAGAGATTGAACCTGTTGTTGATCTTGATAACCCACAATCAAAGAATCAATGTTATGATAAAAGAGATTTTGTTGCTAGGAAGCACGGTAGAGAAAGAGAACCATGGGTTCAGAAACCCATGCCCTTTCCTCCTAAACCATCCAAGACAAAGGATGATGAGGATTTTGAGCGCTTTGCTGAAATGATTAGACCTATCTTATTACGTATGCGCTTAACTGATATGCTTAAATTAAATCCTTATGCTAAGTATATGAAGGATATCATTACAAATAAAAGAAAGATAGCGGAAGCTAAAATTTCCACCATGCTTGCTAATTACACTTTTAAGGGTGGAATACCAAAGAAACTTGGAGATCCCGGAGTACCAACTATACCATGCTCCATTAAAAGAAACTATGTTAAAATAACTTTATCTGATCTTGGAGTCGGTGTTAGTGTTATGCCTCTCTCTTTATATCGTAGACCTGAATTGAAGAAGTTGACACCTACTAAAATATCTTTGCAAATGGCCGATAAATCAACTGCTATATCTGTCGGTATTTGTGAGGATGTGCCTGTTGTGGTTCCAAATGTCACTATCTTAACGGACTTTGTTATTCTTGATATTCCCGAGGACGATAGTATGTCGATTATCCTTGGTAGACCCTTTTTGAATACTGCAGGGGCTATTATTGATTGCAACAAAGGCAATGTCACTTTTCATGTTAATGGTAATGAGCATACGGTACTCTTTCTGAGGAAACAACCTCAAGTTCATAGCATCAATTCTATTCGAAAAGTTCCAACTATCATTATTGGAGGTTTTGAATTTTCTCTTCCTACTGTCAAGAAAAAGTATGATATTCTTATTGTTGGGGATGTTCATATCCCCGCTGAGGTAACCTAGTGTTATTCGAAATTTCTCCAGTTCCGTGTTATTCGGAATGAGTTTGTTAACAAGACTTGATCAACCTTGTTAGTGGATTCATTTTGATGATCATGAGATGGATGAAACTAGAAGGCACAACCTTTTGGACCCTCTTTTTACTTTCTGTTATTTAGAATAAATAAAGCAAAAATAGTATTATCTGTCTGTTTTCTGAATTATCCGTGCAATAAAAAAATATCCCAAAAATAAAAGTGCTCCAAATACCCTACAAATTTAGTATGATTTTATGGAATATTTGAGGATTTTAGGCACTGAAAACACTGCGGGCAAGCACCTAGCCACGAGGGTGGAGGGCGCGCACACACCCCCTGGGCGCGCCCCCTGTCTCATGGGCCGACGGTGGCCCCCCTCCACTTATTCCTGCACCCACACACTCCATCTTCTTGCCAAAAAAATCCCCATCCAGCTCAAGCATGAGTTCTAGCTCATTTTGCTGCGATTTTCGATCTCCTTGCTCAAAGCTCCATTTGCAAAACTGCTTTGGGAGATTGTTTCTTGGTATGTGACTCCTCCATTGGTCCAATTATTTTTTGTTCTAGTGCTTTATTCATTACAAATTTTTGTAGCATAGGTGACCCTATTCTTGAGCTTGCATGTTAAATTTATGAGGTCCAAAGTAATTCTCATGCATGATACAGGCCCTAGGCACTTGTAGGAGTAGTTGCTACCAATCTTGTTTAGTTTTATTCACTTTTATTTTGAAGTTACTAAAAAATTCAGAAATTTTTCAGAAAAAAATACGTCTAGGAGAATGTACCAAGGTGGTTCCTCAACAAAGAGAGGACCTAGGTGTGCTATGCGTGAGCAAGACGATGAACCACCAAGGGATGCCGAAGTGCGAGCTTGTCATTGGCCATCAGACGAGTTTATGGTCAATGCAGGCATCAAGGATGAATTTGATGCATATGTGTGTAATGCCGATCTTGAGGACTTCTTACAAGATAAGTGTCCTCAGTACTATCAATTGACTGATTCATTCGTAAGAAGGTTTAAACATAAATCTTCACGTAATTCTCAGAGTGTCCTGTTTGATATTTATGATAAATCTTATACCATGGACTTAGAAGATTTTACAACTGCTTGCAAACTCCCGCAGTGGGGCAATGTTCATGAACCCCACAGATCTGAATATAAAGACTTTCTTACTAGTATTACTATGGGAGAATCTAGGGATATAACACAAGCTACCATAGGGAGCATTCATTTTCCTTCTATGCATTATTTTGCCCTCTTCATTGGTAGATGCATTAAGGTAAAGATGAAGCATGTCACATGTGTGTCCCTGATCTTTCTGTCCTCAAGAATGTTGTGTTACACTACAGGAAATATGTCAACTTGTGACCACCACTATTGGTCACTGAAAGGTCACAAATTTCCATTTGCGACCTTTTTGTGACCAAAAACAGAAGGTCAAAAGCTGGCCGTCATAAACTGACTATAGCGACCTTTCTTCTGGAATGGTCGAAGACGTTTGCGACCAAAATATTCCTACTGTGGCGTTTTGGTCACTAGCAACCTCCCCAGGCTACGTAGGCATCCAGCGTGGCAAGCTGATGTGGCACAAGATTCAGCCCGGTCCAATTCGGTTTTCTACATGGGCCTAGCCCAACAATTCAGCCTATTTGTGTTTTTTTGTGTGTCAAATTTTGGTTGGGTACATGGGCCAAGCCCAATATTGCAGCCTTTTTATTGTTGGGTTGTGGCCTTTTTGTCTAAACGAATTTAGTTTTTCTTTTTTTTTCCAAAAGAAGGGTCCACTAGTCAGATGGGTCCCAGTTGTCATCATCAGTTAGCTGTAGCCTTTTCAGGCGCAGTACACAGGAATACAATTTTACACAGATATATTGTCGAGAAATTTTCATAATTTTGCTGTCAAAGCAGCATGTACACAGGAATACAATTTTGCTATCAAAGCAACATTTCAAACATACATCTTCATGACATCGTACATAAAAACCAGCAATAAAAAGATTACAATATGCCATTTGGCTCAGATCTTGCATCGTGAGATCTCACATTCATGTACAGGAGAGGAGGAGGGCTTGAGTTGTCTGAAGGATACGCATTCTGAAGGACACAAAAGTAGAGGTATTATTTTGGACAATAAGCTCCAAGACAACATTGTAGGCTATTAACATAAAATAAGTTATTATCAGGTTAAGCCTCCTTAGTTTAGTGATCACCATGAGATAGATAGCAGTACATTTGTTATCTGGATCAGCTATCAACTCGATATTTATGTACACCATACAGAAATTGTTTCTAGTTAGAACAAGTTCACTTAATACTCAACTCCTTTATTTGTGTCCATTTAGTGCAAGTCCATTATCCATGCATATAAACTTTTGCTCCCAGCCAGCACCTACCCAACTAAGTACAAGTCAGGAGGCCACTACTATTAAACCAACTCAAGTGCGAGAGCCAGCAAACTAGGTGGGATATTTCCTTATCACTAAAATTAAAAATTTGAGCACACCAAAAATTGATTGTGTGTCATAAGATGTTCCTGAGAGTGCAACACCATGTTACCATCTCTAAAGCTCATTAGCCAGCAGCAAAAATTGTGTAACATATGTATAACCATTGCAAACAACCTTAGCAGAATAAGCAAAACAAAATTTCATGTAAAATATTGGTATAACCAGTAGATTATCCCCTAATAGAAGCTAATTAGGCTCCAATACACAAGGCATAGCAAGCACAGACTAAATAAGCCACGGCCATGAAAAAGAGCATGGTATTACAACAGCTCAGAGATGGAGCTAGAGGTAGGAGAAGGACTCATCGGAGAGGAGGTTGTAGTCGAAGCCGCAGACAGGCGCCGCCACCACCGTCACCCTCTAGAGGAGACGCTTTCGCTTCATCGACGGACTCATCTGGTACAAGGAGATCATCAAAATGCATCACACTCATGATCATCAAAATGCAGCAGCAGGAGCAAATACAAGTTTAGCCCACCATGAACAGGGGCACTAGGCAATCCAGTAGCAATGTCATATATAGGTAATAATAACAGGACCTTAGATAATTAGTTTTTGTTCTTACTGACACACAAGTTGACAGAATGTACTCAATATATTCTAATAAAAAGGTTTGGGAGCAGAGGGAGAGGGAGGTGGAGATGGACGTGCTACCTGCTGCTGCGGTGGTGCCTCTTGGTGGTCGTGCTTGAGCTCCTCCTCCTGATGCTGCTCACTAACCTGCAGGACAAACAAGACCATGGGTAAAGGAACAAGACCATGGGTAATAGTACATCTTCACTTGGATATATCTAAGAAGTCCAACTGGTTCTCACAAGCAAGTGTTCTCAGGTTTGCCTTAACATGAAAGGTTAACTTATACTTAACTGTGAGCAAACAGTAACAAAATCATGGATTTGATTTCAAGTAACCGAGACTAATTAATGTGTTACTGCCTGATACTGTTGATCAGAAAGGCATAAGCAACAAACAATATCCTGCGTATCAGTGGAAACAAGGTGACAAACTAATGTTCCAGGGAGGTACTTTATATAATAAAAACTAATAAAAACAAACTAGGCACCTGCATAATCACATGGCGGTAGTTTTAGATAATAAAAACTACTGTTCCACGCAGTCTTAGCGCTCCATCAAAGAATCAACTAAAATTACTTTCAAGCAAACAGGTTGTACATTGATCAGGTTGTAAAGGACAAAAATTCAGGGGTGTACCTAGTGCAAGAAGGCATTTACTAGGTTTTCAAGCTAATAACAATTGGCATGCACGTATCACTTGTTGGAGTTGGTGCGTGGTCAAATTCAACTAGTGTAATGTATCACCTATATATAATAAACCCATCTCTCCAATGCAGTTTCATGGACCAAGAAACATAGGTGTTTATTTCTTCCTCTGCTAAACTATCTCCATATGGATACCAGCTAATGATACGCAGATTGTATTAAGGCAACGCTTTGGACGACACATATTCTGCAAGCTGCTGCTAACTTACAAATACAAACGAGCGCCTAACAATTGCTCGCGATAGAAATTAGCGAGCATGGTAAATTTATAGCCATCGGGGAGGGACACTGAACCCGTCGGCTGCTGCAGGGCTTGTGCTGCACACAAACACACACATACATGTATTAGAAGCAATTCAGTCAACACTCTTGGCAGGCAAGAGGCAAGTTGGCACTCACAGGGTTGAGATAATAGCAGGAGACGTGCGTACCTGAAGGGTTGAGCGATTGGTCCGAGCCCGGAGAGAAGAGGAGGCATGGCGGCGGTGTGCTCTCGCGCCTTGGAAGCCCGAGAACGTGGTGGTACCGATGGTCAAGGAAGAAGAGGAGCAGAGCAGGCCCTTGATGACCAGCTAGATGCGTCCATCCTTCTGCTCCTCGAGGATGGGTGACCTGCAGTAACAGATATGTTATACAACCCGAGATCAAATGTAGCACATACTATCATTGTAACAGTCTTCTCTTGTGTCTTCGCTAAGACAGATACAGACTAACTGGAGGAGTGGGTCAAGGAGGGTACCTTGGCGTGGTTCCAGGTGTTGCCGACTGTGAGGGGCCCGTGGTCGGCGAGGATCTGGAGGAGGCGGCCGGAGATGGCCAAATTGGATGGAGAAGGAGCTCCATCTCCTTGGTGGCGACCCGTCCCATGGAGGTTCGCCCCTCCTGCCATCGTCGTCGTCCCATCCACAACCATGTTGACCTTCCGAAAGGGAACACAAGACGAGGTGAGGTGAGGAGGAGATAGTGCACGAATAAGGAGGGGAGGGGCTTACCGGTACCAGATCCGACCAACTCTGGCCTCGCCGTCGCCGAATTTGGCAGATCCCGACGAGTGCGGCGGCGGGTGCAGGGGGAGCTCCGGCTCCGTGGCGGGGATGCGGGGAGGGGCGGGCCCTCGCGGGAAGAGGGGGCAGGAGGAAGAAGGTCACTCGGCAGAGGATGGTGGGGATGGCGGAGACGAGGTGGCCTGGCACGCCGCGCGCACGGCCTCGGTGGCCCGGGCGCGTGCTCCCGCGTCATCGGCGTCCTCCACGGCGAAGAACGGCGCCAGATCCACCACGGGAGGCGCGCCGCCGTTGTTGGCCGCCTTGGCGCCGTCTGCACGCAGCTCCGCACCGTAGAGGCGTGGGTGGGAGGTCACGGCGGGATCGGCGCCGAGATGGCGGTGGTGGCGGCGATGGAGGCGAGGAGGAGGTCGTGGAGGGAGAGGGGAGAGGGGTTAGGGTTTGGGCTGCGGGTCGTGGGGGGAGCAGTGGTGTGCAGGGGAGAGAGAGAGGGGGGAGGAGTGGTTTGGGCTGCTGTGGGGGTTTTCTTTTTTTTTTTTGCTGTAGATAGATGGATGGATGGATGGATGTGGGATGGTGAGATGGATGGATGGATGGATGGGCGCCATGTCATCGATCCGGGGGAAGAGTCCTGATTGGTTCGGAAAACCAGTGATGTAAAAAAGTATATAAGTACTAAAAATATCTAAGGGATTTTGTGAAGTAGCTACCAAAAATAGTTTGCAAAAGGGCACCATACAAATTTTCACTAGAGTTAGACCACATATTATGGATAAGTACCAATTTGTATGCATTTCTGATCTTTCTAGCTATTTTTAATCATTTTCCAAATGCCCAAAATGAGTTTTTTTGTGAAGGACCTACCATATATTTGTTGCAAAATTGTACCAAATCAATTTTCTAAAATACTAGGCCATATTTAATGCACGGTTGATAAACTGGTTGTGTGAAAAAAGTTTTGATCCACCTCTCGTGAAAAAGACAAATTTCGGCCGATTCAGCTAGAAGTGGCTCAAATTTGAACTGTAGCTGCCTTGTAGTTTGCTCTTTATTTTTTACAAAAATCATTTCTAGGTACATAAGTATCTATTTAATCAGAGAAATACCAAAAAAATACCAAGATTCAACCACTAGCTAGGAACGGTCATTCCCGCCGTTTTGACCGCATTTTGAAACGGGCATAAAAAATTCAAAAAACATTCAAAAAGTTGGAAAACCTTCGCATTGTATCATTATATATGACCAAGTTACCAGGAAAAATAACAAACTTGTAATACGGTAATTATTTTTAAAAAGTGTTCTCAAAAACGAGCGATCAAGCGTGAAGATTCATGGCTTTCAAGCCAAATGATCAATCTTATGGCCACATTCATGGCATAGTTTGTTTAAATGATCTCATATTGTGCACAAAGGTGCATATTGGAATGGCAAACAATGTTGCCTAAGGAAGTTTTCATTTTCTTTGGACGAAAAATTCATTTTCCATTTTTCGAGTGCCCAAAAGGAGGTTTTTTTGTGAAGGACCTCCCAAATAATTGTTGCAAAATTTGACCAAATCATTTTTATAAAATACTAGGCCATATTTAATTCACAATTGACAAAATGGTTGGGTGTAAAATTTTTTGATCCACCTCTCGTGAAAAAGACAAATTTCCGCCGGTTCAGCTGGAAGCGGGTCAAATTTGAACTGCAGCTGCCTCAAAGTTTGCTATTTATTTTTTCCAAAAATCATTTCTAGGTACATAAGTATCTATTTAATCAGAGAAACACCAAAAAAAAATCCAAGATTCAAGCACTAGCTAGGAGCGGTCATTCCCGCCGTTTTGACCGCATTTTGAAACGGGCATAAAAAATTCAAAAAAAATCAAAAAATTGGAACACCTTCGCATTGTGTCATTATATATGACCAAGTTACCAGGAAAAATAACAAACTTGTAATACGGCAATTATTTTAAAAAAGTGTTCTCAGAAACGAGCTATCATGTGTGGAGATCAATGGCTTTCAAGCCAAATGATCAATCTTATTGCCACATTCATGGCATAGTTTGTTCAAATGATCTCATATTGTGCACAAGGGTGCATATTGGAATGGAAAACTATGTTGTCTAAGGAAGTTTTCATTTTCTTTGGACGAAAAATTCATTTTCCATTTTTCGAGTGCCCAAAAGGAGGTTTTTTTGTGAAGGACCTCCCAAATAATTGTTGCAAAATTTGACCAAATCATTTTTATAAAATACTAGGCCATATTTAATTCACAATTGACAAAATGGTTGGGTGTAAAATTTTTTGATCCACCTCTCGTGAAAAAGACAAATTTCCGCCGGTTCAGTTGGAAGCGGGTCAAATTTGAACTGCAGCTGCCTCAAAGTTTGCTCTTTATTCTTTCCAAAAATCATTTCTAGGTACATAGGTATCTATTTAATCATAGAAACACCAAAAAAATTCCAAGATTCAACCACTAGCTAGGAACGGTCAAGCCCGCCGTTTTGACCGCATATTAAAACGGGCATAAAAAATTCAAAAAAAATCAAAAAATTGGAAAACCTTCGCATTGTGTCATTATATGTGACCAAGTTTCCAGGAAAAATAATAAACTTGTAATACGGTAATTATTTTAAAAAAGTGTTCTCAGAAATGAGCTATCAAGTGTGAAGATTCATGGCTTTCAAGCCAAATGATCAATGTTATGGCCACATTCATGGCATAGTTTGTTCAAATGATCTCATATTGTGCACAAGGGTGCATATTGGAATAGCAAACAATGTTGCCTAAGGAAGTTTTCATTTTCGTTGGACGAAAAAACCATTTTCCATTTTTCGAGTGCGAAAGGAGGTTTTTTGTGAAGGAACTACCAAATAATTGTTGCAAAATTGGACCAAATCATTTTTATAAATACTAGGCCATATTTAATGCACAATTGACAAAATGGTCTGGTGTAAAAAAATTTGATCCACCTCTCGTGAAAAGACAAATTTCTGCCGATTCGGTTGGAAGCGGGTCAAATTTGAACTGCAGCTGCCTCATAGTTTGCTATGTATTTTTCCAAAAATCATTTCTAGTTACATAAGGACCTATTTAATCATAAATACATGGTTTGGTGGCGATACGTCGAGGTTTGGGCGGTGGCGAGGGCCCCAACTCTAGAGCGCCAGAACTTCGCATGCCCGCCAGCGTGGTCACAGCGTGACCGTGGCGTTGCCATGTGTTCAGGCGGCCTAGGCATGTCTAGTGGGTTGGGCACTCCCGAGGTTGGTGCTAGGAAGAAAATTACAACATAAGATTCTCATTAGGAGACCAATCGATGCTCAAACATGAATTAGCAGCCAAGTGTTTGATTAGTGGTGCGGAAATGTACATGGATAATGGGCGTGAGTTTTGGTGAGGATGATCGGTTACTAAGAAGACCGTTTTCACAAATTTTCAGCTCAAAAGGAGGAGCTTAGGTGGTACTTGCTTTGCAAACCACCACACTGGACATAAATCTGAATGTTGAAGCTCGGCTCAAAATAATGAATGGATTGAGCTGGCATTTGGTGGAGGATGGTTATTTGGGCATAGGAAAGCCTTGTAGAAAATGGATACTATTTGGACATGCCAAAGTGGTACTTCCTCACAAACTGTTACTCTGAACAAAATAGGAAAATGAATATTTTTGAATTATTTTTGAACTAGGCAAGGAAGGTTTTTACATATTTGACGAAGATATGACCCAAAGAATTTATGAGATTTTTTTGGGAATTTTGGGAATGACAGAAATATAGGTTGCTTCATAACCTAGGGCAAAAACTGCCACATGGACATGACACATAGGCAAAACTGATGAGGTGGCGCCTAGTCATAGCAACCCACCACAATTTACAAGGCTATGACCATCTATATTGGTCGTTAACAACTAGAAATAAGGCAGCGGACTAGCACTATTTGCTTTGTGACCATTTCGTGTAAGGAAATTACGACCTTTCTGACCAAAATGGTCGCAATGGTTCAGGGTTTGGAGCCCCCTGAACAGCTTTTGACCAATTGGTCTAAAATGGTCATAGATTTATGACCAATTCTTCGAGGGTCACTGACAGAAGGTCATAAGTTGACATATTTCTTGTAGTGTTAGGTAATAAAGATTACACCTTGGGGGCAATAGTTGCACGTAGGTTACATAATAATGCTATATCTGGAGATTTCTTTCGAGGGATTTATGCGACCCGTGTTGCTAATTATCTTGGTATAGCCCCACGAGAGGAGGATATGGAGTTGCTTCCTGCTTATTTAGATTATGACGGGATGGTCAAACATCATTTTCTTTTGAGGAATGAACAATTCCTCTAATATCGACTAATCTTTGACAGACGTAGCTCTGTCCATGTTACTCTCCCTACTCCTTCCCTTTTTGATTACCAGGCAAAACGAAGTTATGTTGTTACCAGGGAGGAGATAGCTGAACACGAGGGGAGAGCGGAGGCAGCTCGCCAACATGCCGCAGCTCAGGATGCATTTGTTGTTGCATCTCAGTACGACCCCAGTTATAACTTCGGATATCAGCCAGACTATCCTTGGCATTAGACCAACTTAGGCCAAAAACCTAAGTTTGGGGGAGTATGTACTTCTCACCGACTTTACATTCATGTTCACACACTATTCTAGTTGTCGGTTCTCATACTCTTTCATTGTATTATACATGCTAGTTTAATTTCTTTTTCTAGCTTTCTTCTTGTGTGTTTGATAAACCTTAAGAAAAACCAAAAAAAGTTAGTTTAATTTCCATGCTTGTAGTAGTAATTAAAATAAAAACCCAAAAAGATTTCTCGTTTTTCTTCTTGCTTGTTGGGAGCTTTCCCGTGTAAATAGTTTTATTTCTTTTCTTTCCTTTGGGGGTCGAGAGTAGAAGACCATATTGAAAATGTTTAGTGGCTCTCATATGCATGATTTTTTATTTAACTTAGAGCCCTTATTACTTTGTCTTCTCTCTTGAGTTGAATGCTTGCAGATTCCAGCTTAGTCCAATGCACGTGCACTATTATTATTATACGCACCGTTCGGTCGTGCAAGTGAAAGGCAATAATGACGATATATGATGGACTGATTGAGATGAGAAAAGATGGTATGAACTCGATCTCTCTTGTTTTTGTAAATATGATGAGTTCATCATTCCTGATTCAGCTTATTATGAAGTAAACATATTTGCAATGACATTTAGAGATTATAGTTGCTTGTGCCATGCTTAATTAGCTATGAGTTATAATGGTTTACCTTGTGTGCCAACATGCTATTAAAATGATTATGATGTGGTATGATGGGATGGTATCCTCCTTTGAATGAATTGAGTGACTCGACTTGGCACATGTTCACGCATGTAGTTGAAACAAATCAACATAGCCTTCACGATATTTATGTTCATGGTAGATTATATCCAACTCATGCTTGTACTTGGTGTAAATTAATTCTAATGCATGTTCATGACTGTTGTCGCTCTCTTAGTTGGTCGCTTCCCAATCTTTTGCTAGCCTTTACCTGTACTAAGCGGGAATACTGCTTATGCATCCAAACTCCATAAACCCCAAAGTTATTCCACATCATTCCACCATACCTTCCTATATACGGTATCTACTTGCCGTTCCAAGTAAATTTGTATGTGCCAAACTCCAAACCTTCAAATGAAATTCTGTTTTGTATGCTTGAGCAGCTCATGTTTCAACAAGGGCTGTTTGTATCTTCCATGATAGGTGGGTTATTCACAAGAGGAGTGGACTCCGCTCCTCATTCACGAGAAAATGGCGGGTAACTGGAATGCCCAGTCCCATGATCAAAAAGATCGAAGAAAATCAAAATAATTAGACAAAACTCCCCCAGGGTTGTTGTTAGTTGCAGGCACTCGTTGTTTCGAGCAAGCCATGGATTGATGCTTGTTGGTAGTGGGGGAGTATAAACTTTTACCATTCTGTTTGGGAACCGCCTATAATATGTAGCATGGAAGATATCGCCATGTCATAGTTGATGCGTTGACAGTGAAAGTATGCCGCTCAAAATGTTATTCATCTCTATTTTAAAATCGAGCTCTGGCACCTCTACAAATCCCTGCTTCTGTCTGCGAAAGGCCTATCTATTTACTTTTATGTTGAGTCATCACCCTCTTATTAAAAAGCACCCGCTGGAGAGAACACTGTCATTTGCATGCATTACTATTAGTTTATGTTCGGTATGACTTGACTGGATCTCTTTTACCATGAATTACAATGTTTAGTCAGTCCTTGATCTTCAAAGGTGCTCTACATTTGTGTTTTGCAGTCTCAGATAGGGCTAGCAAGATACCACCTTGTTATATCATATTATGATTGTTTTGAGAAAGTGTTGTCATCCGAGTTTTATTATTATTGCTCGCTAGCTGATTATGCCATTGATATGAGTAAATGTGAGACCTAAGTGTTATTGTGAATATGGTAAGTTCATAATCTTTGCTGAAAACTTGAATGCTGGTTAGTTTTTCTTTATCACTTTCAGTTTATCAACTGAATTGCTTGAGGACAAGCAAAGGTTTAAGCTTGGGGGAGTTGATACGTCTCCAACGTATCTACTTTTCCAAACACTTTTGCCCTTGTTTTGGACTCTAACTTGCATGATTTGAATGAAACTAACCCGGGCTGAAGCTGTTTTCAGCAGAACTGCCATGGTGTTGTTATTGTGCAGAAAACAAAAGTTCTCGAAATGACCTGAAAATCCACGGAGATAACTTTTGAAAAATATAAAAATTACTGGCGAAAGAATCAAGACTAGGGGGCTCACACCCTATCCACGAGGGTGGGGGCGCGCCCTCTCCCCTGGGCGTGCCCCCTGTCTCGTGGGGCCCCTGATGCTCCACCGACCTCAACTCCAACTCTATATATTCCATTTCGCGGAGAAAAAAATCAGAGAGAAAATTTCATCGCGTTTTACGATACGGAGCAGCCGCCAAGCCCTAATCTCTCTCGGGAGGGCTGATCTAGAGTCCGTTCGAGGCTCCGGAGAGGGGGATTCGTCATCGTCGTCATCATCAACCATCCTCCATCACCAATTTCATGATGCTCACCGCCGTGCATGAGTAATTCCATCATAGGCTTGCTGGACGGTGATGGGTTGGATGAGATTTACCATGTAATCAAGTTAGTTTTGTTAGGGTTTGATCCCTAGTATCCACTATGTTCTGAGATTGATGTTGCTATGACTTTGCTATGCTTAATGCTTGTCACTAGGGCCCGAGTGCCATGATTTCAGATCTGAACCTATTATGTTTTAATGAATATATGTGAGTTCTTGATCCTATCTTGCAAGTCTATAGTCACCTATTATGTGTTATGATCCGAGAACCCCGAAGTGACAATAATCGGGATACTTCTCGATGATGACCGTAGTTTGAGGAGTTCATGTATTCACAATGTGCTAATGCTTTGTTCTGGTTCTCTATTAAAAGGAGGCCGTAATATCCCTTAGTTTTCACTAGGACCCCACTGCCACGGGAGGGTAGGACAAAAGATGTCATGCAAGTTCTTTTCCATAAGCACGTATGACTATATTCGGAATACATGACTACATTACATTGATGAACTAGAGCTAGTTCTGTGTCACCCTATGTCATAGCTATTACACAAGGAATCGGACCCGACATAATTATCCATCACTGATCCAATGCCTACGAGCTTTTCACATATTGTGCTTTGCTTATTTACTTTTCCGTTGCTACTGTTACAATTACTACAAAACTGCTGAAAGGATCGATATGGTTGACTAGAGGGGGGTGAATAGGCAACTAACAATTTTTAATCTTTTCTTTACCAAATTAAACTTTGCAACAAATAGGTGTCTAGATATGCAACTAAGTGAGCAACCTATATGATGCAATAACAACTAGCAAGCAAGCAAGCAAGAGATGTAACAAGAAGTAAGCTTGCGAAAGTAAAGGCACGAAATAACCAAGAGTGGAGACAGTGAAGACGAGGATGTGTTACCGGAGTTCCTTCCTTTTGAGGGGAAATACGTCTCCGTTAGAGCGGTGTGGAGGCACAATGCTCCCCAAGAAGCCACTAGGTCCATCAGATTCTCCTCACGCCTCACACGATGCGAGATGCCGTGATTCCACTATTGGTGCCCTTGAAGGCGGCGACGAACCTTTACAAGCAAGGTTGGGGCAATCTCCACAACAATCGGAGGCTCCCAACAACAACACCACCACGAAGCTTCACCACAATGGAGTATGGCTTCAAGGTGACCTCAACCGTCTAGGGTGCTCAACACCCAAGAGTAACAAGATCCGCAAGGGATAAGTGGGGGGAATCAAATTTCTCTTGGTGGAAGTGTAGATCTAGGCCTTCTCAACCAATCCCGAGCAAATCAACAAGTTTGATTGGCTAGGGAGTGAGATCGGGCGAAAATGGAGCTTTGAGCAACAATGGAGCTTTGGGGGAAAGAGGTGGGTCAACAAGGAGGAAGAAGACCTCTTTATATAGTGGGGGAGCATATCCAACCGTTACCCCACAGAGCAGCCCCGCACAGAGCGGTACTACCGCTGGGGAAGGGCGGTACTACCGCTGAGAGCGGTACTGCCGCTCCCTCCTCAGCGGTACTACCGCGCTAAGGGGGAAACCCAGGCCACTGGCCCCAGAGCGGTACTACCGCGGAGTAGGAGCGGTACTACCGCTGGGAGCGGTACTACCGCTTCCACTACCGCTGGTAGTGCCGCAAAACTCGACACGAGAAAACATCGTCCCGAATCGAGGCGGTAGTAGGCGCGGTACTACGGCGGTACTACGGCCGAGCCCCCGAGCGGTACTACCGCTCTACGGAGCAGTACTACCGCTGATGGCGGTACTACCGCTCGGCAGAGCGGTACTACCGCTGTGGGAGTTCGGCGGTACTACCGCTGTAGATCGCGGTACTGCCGCTGGCACAGGACGACGAGGGAACCGGTAGAGAAGAGCAGCTCCAAAGATGCGACGGGAAAACGTTGGGTGTGAGAAGGATGTGTACGTGTTGATTCCACCCAGTCTTACCAAAGCGGATCCCCTCTTAATAGTACGGTGACTCCTACGGAACTAGTCCACCAACAACGAAACGCAGGAGATACACCGTCTTGAGTAAAAACCCCGAGGGGAGGAAATCGTCTCGTGCCAAAGAATGCTTCTCTGAAAGAACTTAACGCACGCGATTAGTCCGCAAAAGCGTTGTCATCAATCACCAAAACCACTGGGGAATGAATATGCCCTTACAATCTCCCCCTTTTTGGTGGATTGATGACAACACAGGATTTGTATAGGCATGATATATGTAAGCAAACAAACCCCACGGTCCTAAAATGTAGAAGGGCTCCCCCTAGATGTGTGCTAGTTTATATAAGTGCTTTGGACTGCACAGAACACATACTAGGAACAAGGATCCCCCTACATGTTAGAGACCGATAAACTAAGCATGGTGTATGAGAGCAGCATAGATGATTTAATAAGAATGCAACTCATGAGCTAGATAGACATAGATAAAGTTACTGAAAGGAAGGTAGCGTATGTCTTACACCATACGATCCGAACTTGCGAACACGAGCTAAAGTCTCACAAACAAACCAACCAAAGCAAATGTGAGGAAAACACGACAAGACACGGATAAGAGACGACAAAGACACACTCGCAAATCCCTAAACTCTCTCCCCCTTTGGCATCGAGACACCAAAAAGGAAAGAGAGTGATACTACGGCTCCAGGTGAGAGACACACGCATCAGAACCCAGCCGAATCATCGGCACCACCGTCGTCAGTCTGGAAGTGCTCAGCCTCAGAATCAGTCCACGGGCAGTGCTGCTGAATCCACTCCTCCTCCTCAGTAAGCTGGTCCTCAGATCCACTCTTGACAGTGGCACCCAACTGACGCATGAGCTCCTTGTGACGACCGCGGGCCTTCTTCTCAGCCACATGAGTCATGTACTGGCCGTGAGCCTCCATGCAGAACAACTTCTTCATCTTAGATTTGAGCTTCTTAGCCCACGAGGGCTCTGCCGCAGAAGGTATATAGTCCTCGTCCTCATCATCATCAGCAGCAGGCTCCTCCTCAGTCTCCATAGCAGTAGCAGACGAAGGACCTCCGGTCTTAGGGGCCGGAGTGCCCGTGTGATCCTTCTTCCTCAGACGCTTGACATCGTGAGAGATCAACTCTCCACACTCCAGAGGCACCATAGGGTATACATGATCCCAAGCCTTCTCAATGAGTAACATGATGAAAGGACCATAGATCGGGCACTTACGCTCAGAGATAGCAGACAGCAGCTCAGACCACATAACATGAGAGATATCCAAAGTCTCTCCGGTGGGATTTTCCTTCTCACGCTGGCAGAACAGAAGCATATCCACAAGATAAGAGTGAACCTGATCCAAATTCCCAATGCGAGGGAAAAGAGTCTCTCTGAAGATGCGGTGAAGGATATCCAGATAGGCAGGCAGCTCATAGGTTTCCTTCTGTGTATCCGGGTTGACCTTCAGAGTGCAGTAAGGCCAGAGAGCTTGCTTGTGGGTGCAGTGGGGGCGGGCATGAGGTCGAAAGCCAACTGGGGACTCAAGTCCTAGATCTTGCACCCCAATCAGCTGCATGAACGCTTTCCATTTGACAGAAAGCAGCTTGCCATTGGTCATCCAGGTGAGAGTCCTGCCTTCATCAGTCCCAAGATGAACCGTGGCATAGAATTGGGCCACAATATCAGCATCAAAGTCCTTGTTGAATTTCAGAATCTCAAGAATGTTCAGCTGAGTGCACATCTGAAGGGCTTCACCAAAGTAGTCCAGATCTTGCTCCATATGGTCGATGTCGATGGAGTGCACGTTGACATAGAAGTTCTTCTTTGCCTTGAGGACATCGAAGAAGATAGCAAACTGAAACCTGTTCCAGAACGGACGGTTGACCAAAGTGGGGTCTTGGTCACATCATACGGATTCGGCGGCGCCTTGCCCGTAACTCTTTGGCGGCATTTCGCACTTTGTCTTGCCGGGCTTTGGCTTGACTCTGGCTATACGGAGTTGAGGTGGAGGTGGAGGTGGAGCACTTGAGGATCCTCCGGCAGGCTCGGTAGTACGATAGCGCTTGGACGTTGTGCGCCGGGATTGACACGACGAGCCGGATGCTCAGGAACCTCATCACCTGGAACCACACAGCAGAACACGCAAACAACCAGAAAGCACAAGAATAAGCCACAAAACACGAGCAAAATATCACCAAAAAGGCAGTAATACAGTGGAATTTGATGAAGGGCGGTAGTACCGCGATCTGATAGCGGTAGTACCGCCACGAGCGGTAGTACCGCTCCGTGTAGAGCGGTAGTACCGCTCCAAGCGGTAGTACCGCCCTGGTGGGGCGGTAGTACCGCTCGGGGCGGGGAAACAGCAGTTTCCTACTACCGTGGTCAGATCCGGCACTACCGTCCAACCAAATTCAAATATACTCCAGCCAAACATCAATCCATACTGCCTAGAAGCATTCTCCATCCAACTCAAGCCTAGATTTGGCCAAAAATCTAGAGATGCAATCGCTACTGCCCCTAAGATGCTAGATTGAAAACCTAGACAAAAAGAACAAAAGAACAGGGGCAATACCAGCATCCATGGCAAGAGGACGAGGTGGGGATCGTTTCCACCGAACGGAATGGAGAGGGACGGCCCGGAGAGGGAGATCCGCCGGAGCCCTCCCGCGGCGCCGGTTGCTGCAGAGAAAGAAGAGCAGGCGTGGGGGCGTGCGAATGGGTATGGGGGAGAAGAAACTCCCCCTGTCCCGATATAACTCCCCACCCCGCGCCTCTCAGCGGTAGTACCGCGCTGGCGGGCGGTAGTACCGCTAGGAGCGGTAGTACCGCTTCATGAACGGCAGTAGTACCGCAAACAACGAAAGCACGCCTCTAGACCCCAAAAAAACAAAACACGGGAAAGCAAAGATACTACACATAAAGATCAACAAGTAGACAAGAACACGAGTAACGAAAACAGAACCACACCTTCAAGGCAACAAAACAAACGAAAAACGGGCTCTGGCCTCTCAAGAGAGGGCGGTGGCCGGAGCCACCTATGTTTGAGTCAATTGGTATGGCACCGCGAAGAATTATCCTTGGGTCCATGACCAAAACTCGTCTTTGAAGCACAAATACCATCAAAAATGGCTAATGTGAAAGAGTTGATCGTTTTATGCATAATGGGGGGAGGGAGAGTTCATTGAGAGAACAACACTCCCCCTATGTCCATGCTTACATCTAAACTAGACAACAAGTTGAGTGTGGTGGGGGGTGCACGGGTTCAAGTCACATTGCTCAAATCGATGATATTTAGCTCATGCCTTAACTCGCGAAATCTTGCTTCATCCAAAGGCTTCGTGAAAATATCTGCAAGGTTATCATGAGTGTTGACATACTTGAGCTCGATCTCCCCTCGCCTAATGTGATCCCGGATGAAGTGATACCGAATTTCAATGTGCTTTGTCTTGAAGTGTTGCACCGGGTTGAGAGAAATCTTGATGGCACTTTCATTATCACACCAAAGAGGCACTTTGTCACAAATGACACCGTACTCCTTTAAAGTTTGCCTCATCCATAGAAGTTGAGCACAACAACTACCGCCGCCACATACTCGCTTCGTGGACGAGAGAGACACACAACTTTGCTTCTTGGAAGACCAACTTACCAAAGAACAACCAAGAAATTGGCACCCTCCGGAAGTGGACTTCCTATCCACTTTGTCTCCCGCCCAATCGAATCCGTGAAACCTTCAAGCTTGAAGTTTGCTCCTCTTGGGTACCATAAGCCAAAGTTTGGGGTATGAGCCAAATATCGAAGATTCGCTGACCGCCACAAAGTGACTTTCCTTTGGTGCGGCTTGAAAACGTGCACACATCCCCACACTCAACATGATATCCGGTCTAGATGCACAAAGGTAAAGCAAGGAGCCAATCATGGAGCGATATACCTTTTGATCCACCGCTTTACCATTGGGATCGATGTCAAGTTGACACTTGGTAGGCATTGGAGTAGATGCCGCTTGATATCACTTAGCTTGAATCTTTTAAGCATGTCTTGAGTGTATTTGGCTTGGTTGATGAAGGTTCCTTCTCTTCTTTGTTTGATGTCGAAACCAAGGAAGAACTTCAACTCTCCCATCGAAGACATCTTAAACTTGGAGGTCATGAGAGCGGCAAATTCTTCATTGAAAGCTTTGTTAGGGGAACCAAAGATAATATCATCAACATATAGTTGGCATACAAACAACTCCCCGTTGACCTTCTTAGTAAAAAGAGTGGGATCGATTAGCCCTACTTCAAACCCACGATCTTGTAGCAACTCGGTAAGGTGATCATACCACGCACGTGGGGCTTGTTTAAGGCCATATAGTGCCTTATCGAGTTGATACACATGATCCGGAAAGTAGGGGTCCTCGAACCCGGGGGGTTGCTTGACATAGACCAACTCATTAATTGGACCATTAAGAAAAGCACTTTGCACATCCATTTGTTGCAATTTAAAGTTGTGATGGGAAGCATAAGCAATCAACAAACGAATGGATTCAAGACGAGCAACGGGAGCGAAGGTTTCACCGTAGTCGATACCCTCGACTTGGGAATAGCCTTGTGCTACCAATCTTGCCTTGTTGCGAATGATGTTCCCATGGGCATCTTGCTTGTTCTTGAAGATCCACTTGGTCCCAATGACATTGTGGTTCCCGGATGGTCTTGGCACCAATCTCCACACCTTGTTGTACTCGAAGTTGTTGAGTTCTTCATGCATGGCATTGAGCCAATCCGGGTCTTCGAGCACCTCATAGACCTTTTGGGGTTCAACACAAGAGACAAACGCGTGATGTTCACAATAGTTTGCCAATTGTCTACGAGTGCTTACCCTTTGCGTATGCTTCCAACCACATTTTCCATGAGATGGCCTTGAGAGGTGAGCTTGGAAGCAATCTTGTGCACGACGCTCTAATTTCTCCTCGGGTGTGGAAGGAGGAGGGTTGACTTGATGATCTTGGCGCCGTCTTGAGTTTGTTCTTGATCTTGAGGTTGATCTTGATCTTGAACTAGCTCGAGGGGAGAACTTGACCTTGGGCATCATTTAGTGGTTCATCACCATCTTGAGGTAGATCTTGCCCTTGGTCTTGTTCACGAGGTTGAGGGCCTTCACGTTGTTCTTGAAGCGTGTGGGTCTTGATGAGGTGATGGCTCTACTTGAGTAGAGCATTGTCCTTCTCCTTCGGCCACAAGGGGTTCCTCAAAGGGTAGGATGTGACCAATACCCATTCTTCTTATGGCTTGGGGAGGAATTTCATCACCTACATCACAAGTACCACTTTGCTCCACTTGGGAGCCGTTATTTTAAATCAAACTCCACGTTACCGTCTCCTCAATCAGTCCGTGGACTTGTTGAGGACACGGTAAGCATGAGAGTTTGTAGCATAACCAACAAATATGCCCTCATGAGCTCTAGCTTCAAATTTAGACAACCGAACACCTTTCTTGAGAATGAAACACTTACAACCGAACACCGGAAGTACTTGAGGTTGGGCTTGTTGCGGTGATGATCTCATAAGGAGTCTTGTTCAAGCCTTTGCGAAGATAGAGCCGATTGGATGCATGACATGCGGTGTTGATGGCTTCGGCCCAAAAGTTGTATGGAGACTTGAACTCAGCCATCATGGTCCTTGCCGCATCCATCAACGTACGGTTCTTCCTCTCCGCAACACCATTTTGTTGAGGGGTATAAGGTGCCGCATATTGATGCTTGATCCCCTCGTCACTAAGAAACTCATCCAAGGTGTAGTTCTTGAACTCGGTGCCGTTGTCGCTTCTTATTGTCAAGATTTTTGCATTGTGTTGACGTTGAGCTTCATTTGCAAAGTTGATGACGGTTTGTTGGGTCTCACTCTTCCTCTTGAAGAAGTATACCCAAGTGTATCTTGAATAATCATCCACAATCACCAAGCAATACTTTCTTCCTCCAAGACTATCAAAAGATGGAGGCCCAAAGAGATCCATGTGAAGGAGCTCCAAGGGTCTCTTCGAGTAGATGATGGTTGAGGGAGGGTGAGCCTTTTCATGAAGCTTTCCTTCGATACAAGCACTGCAAGCACGATCTTTGGCAAAACTCACATTTGTTAGTCCACGAACATGGTCCCCCTTGAGAAGACTTTGCAAAGATCTCATATTGACATGGGCTAAACGGCGATGCCAAAGCCATCCCACGTCAACTTTAGCCATTAGGCATGTCGCGGTCTTAGTGGGTTGCTCCGAAAAGTTAACCACATAGAGACCGTTCTCGACATGCCCAACAAAGGCTACTTTAAGAGTCTTGCTCCACAAGAGGGCCACGGTTTCAATATCAAAGAATGTGGCAAAGCCCATGAGTGCAAGTTGACGAACGGAAAGTAAATTGAATGCAAGGGACTCAACAAGCATGACTTTCTCGATCGTTAGATCATGAGAGATGACAACCTTGCCGAGACCCAATACCTTAGAATGTGATGCATCACCCCACTCGACATTGGTGGGCATAGATGGAATTTCTTGCACATCCACCACCAAGTCCTTGCTCCCGGTCATATGATTTGTTGCTCCACTATCGAGCAACCATGATCCCCCACCGGAAGCAAACACCTACACGAGATCAATGCTTGGTTTTAGGCACCCATTTAGTAATGGGTCATTTGATGTTAGTAACAAGGGCCTTGGGAACCCAAATGGACCATTCAATGTACTCATAAGGGGAACCAACAAATTTAGCATAAACATGTCCATCACTAGCACGGCATAACACATATGAAGGGTTAAAATCGCCGGCTTTGTTTGAGGAAACGTTCTTGCCCTTTTGAACGTCAACTTCCTTCACTTTTCCTTCTTCTTCTTGGAAGCTTCGTCTCCCTCTTTCACAAAAGTTTGTTTGAGGGGAGGAGGACGGTTTGCCTTGTTGTTCTTCTTCTTCTTGCTCTTGGACTTGGGTGCAAACCCAATTCCTTCCTTGCCCACAACTTCCTTTTGATTGCTCAAAAGATCGTTGAGGTTTTTCTCACCTTGAATGCAAGTCACAGGGCCCTTCTCAAGTTGATCCTTCAACTTAGCATTTTCCTCCACAAGATGCACATGCTCACAACAAGGGTTAGTAGCACATGCATTATCAATTAATACCATATGAGGAAAGGTGGCTTTTTCCTTGATTAGCTTAATTTGGAGTTGAGCATGAGACTCTTTGAGGCTCGCATGAGTACCCTTTAAGACCTTGTGGGCCTTGTCAAGTATCTCAAACTCCTCTTTGAGTCTAGCATGATCAACCCCAAGTTTAGCCTTCTCGGAGGTTAGCACACGAGACATGACAAGAGCATGATCAAGATCTTTCTTTAACTTAGCATGGGCATCATTGTGTGACTCCTCAAGAGTCAACGATGCACACGCCTTCCTCAAGAGCATTAGAGAGATCCGATATCTCATCGGCATAGTCACGACTATGACCTTCCATCTTGGAGATGGTTTCTTCGTGAGCCTCGATCATGTCATTGGCCTCACCAAGTTGTTCCAAGAGAGCAACAAAGTGCATCTTGGACTTTCCTTGAGCTTACTCATGAATAACTCTAATTCATTCACTTCTTCATTAGACTCAACATGTCCATCTATGCAATCCTCCACGGAGGATTAGAAATGATGGTGGTTGTGATGTTGGGGTTACCTTGTTTGAAGCCTTCGCCATGAGGCATCTAGCGGTGATGTTTTCGTTGGGTGACTCGAAGAGAGACACCCGAGGAGTAGCAATGGCAATGGATGCCATGGACGTTGCTTCTTCATTCTCATCATCATCATCATCCTCTTGGTATTCTTCTTGAACCACCAACCCACGAGTGGGAGTCTTCTTGGCGAAGTTGTTCTTGTTGGGGATGGACTTGGCTTTGTCTTTCCGAATGAACTTGCCACCATTGTCTTCCCTCTTCTCGTAAGGACAGTCCGCAACGAAATGGCTCACATTGCCACAGTTGAAGCAAGTTCTAACTCGTTGCTTGCCCTTGACGCCACTTGAGTTATTCTTGTTGAAGTTGGGTCTTGAGCTCTTCTTGCTCCAAAACTGTCTTGAAGCAAGGGCCATGTGCTCATGGTAGTCGAACTTGGTGTCTTCGGGGTTGCTTTCCTCATCTTCCACTTCTTCCTCTTCTTCGACAATGACCTTGGCCTTCAAGGCAAGGTTAGGCTTCTTAGCTCTTTGAGAACGGAGCACCGCATTTTGGCGGTCTTGTCCAAGATGCTCATTGCAACGAACTCATCCAACACTTCACTTGAGGTCATGGTGTGGAAGTCCGATTCGTTGACGAATGACGGAGGACATGGCTTTGTTGTAGGGCATCATGGCCTTGAGGAACTTTCGCTTGATCCAATTGTCATCCGTGTCCTTGCTTCCATGATCTCGAAGTGCCACCGCGAGTTTGGTTACTCTTCGAAAGAGCTCACGAGGTTCTTCATCTTCTTTCATTGCAAACTCGTCGGCTTCATCTTGCACAACTTCATAGTTGGACCGTTGAATGCTAGCACTTCCACGATAGAGGCCCTCAACACATTTCCATGCTTCTTTAGCCACGACATGAGGTCGAAGGTGAGGGAGATCTTCGGGAAGAATTGCATCTTGAATGATGAAGAGAGCACTCTCATTGAATTGATTGTCCACGGCTTCTCGAGGGTGAAGTTGCTTGGGTCATGAGGATAAAACCTTCTTCAATGACTCTCCAAAGGTTAGTGTTCACATGTTTCAAATGACGCTTAAAGCGATAGACCCAATTATCAAAATCTACACCTTTTTCATACTTAGGAGGTGGACCGCATGATTTAAATGAGTGGAGGGGATAGGCCCTCCATAGACCGGGGGTTCCACATGGTCAAAGATGCCGGTGCCATTTCTACCACTAGTAGAAGGACTCTTTTCATTGTTAGCTTCCCCCTTATCGGAGAAAGCATCCGTCACCTTGTTAGTGGGATCACCCACTTTCATAGGTGCGTAGATAGTTTAAGTCCCTCTAAGAAATCATTAAACATGCTTTTAACCTCGGCCGTCATGGAGGTTTTCAATGTGTCCAAAGCCACATTGAACTCCTCACGAGACCGAGGTTCCCCTTCGCCGAAGACGAGATGGGATTCACACCGAGTGTTCCTCCGCACCATCGGTGGTGTCAACCATACTCTTCGGACGGTAAAGTCCTTAATAAAGAGACGAGGCTCTGATACCAATTGAAAGGATCGATATGGTTGACTAGAGGGGGGGGGGGTGAATAGGCAACTAACAATTTTTAATCTTTTCTTTACCAAATTAAACTTTGCAACAAATAGGTTGTCTAGATATGCAACTAAGTGAGCAGCCTATATGATGCAATAACAACTAGCAAGCAAGCAAGCAAGAGATGTAACAATAAATAAGCTTGCGAAAGTAAAGGCACGAAATAACCAAGAGTGGAGACGGTGAAGACGAGGATGTGTTACGGAGTTCCTTCCTTTGAGGGGAAGTACGTCTCGTTAGAGCGGTGTGGAGGCACAATGCTCCCCAAGAAGCCACTAGGGCCACCATATTCTCCTCACGCCCTCACACGATGCGAGATGCCGTGATTCCACTATTGGTGCCCTTGAAGGCGGCGACCGAACCTTTACAAGCAAGGTTGGGGCAATCTCCACAACAATCGGAGGCTCCCAACAACAACAACACCACGAAGCTTCACCACAATGGAGTATGGCTTCAAGGTGACCTCAACCGTCTAGGGTGCTCAACACCCAAGAGTAACAAGATCCGCAAGGGATAAGTGGGGGGAATCAAATTTCTCTTGGTGGAAGTGTAGATCTAGGCCTTCTCAACCAATCCCGAGCAAATCAACAAGTTTGATTGGCTAGGGAGTGAGATCGGGAGAAAATGGAGCTTTCAGCAACAATGGAGCTTTGGGGGAAAGAGGTGGGTCAACAAGGAGGAAGAAGACCTCTTTATATAGTGGGGGAGCATATCCAACCGTTACCCCACAGAGCAGCCCCGCACAGAGCGGTACTACCGCTGGGGAAGGGCGGTACTACTGCTGAGAGCGGTACTGCCGCTCCTCCTCAGCGGTACTACCGCTTAAGGGGAAACCAGGCCATCGGTCCCAGAGCGGTACTACATGAGTAGGAGCGGTACTACCGCTGGGAGCAAGATTACCGCTTCCACTACCGCTGGTAGTGCCGCAAAACTCGACACGAGAAAACATCGTCCCGAATCGAGGCGGAAGTAGGCGCGGTACCACGGCGGTACTACGGCCGAGTTTCGAGCGGTACTACCGCTCACGGAGCGGTACTACCGCTGATGGCGGTACTACCGCTCGCAGAGCGGTACTACCGCTGTGGGACTCGGCGGTACTACCGCTGTAGATCATGTACGCTACCGCACAGACGACGAGGAACCGGAGAGAAGAGCAGCTCCAAAGATGCGACGGGAAAACGATGGGTGTGAGAAGGATGTGTACGTGTTGATTCCACCCAGTCTTACCAAAGCGGATCCCCTCTTAATAGTACGGTGACTCCTACGGAACTAGTCCACCAACAACGAAACGCAGGAGATACACCGTCTTGAGTAAAAACCCCGAGGGGAGGAAATCATCTCGTGCCAAAGAATGCTTCTCTGAAAGAACTTAACGCACGCGATTAGTCCGCAAAAGCGTTGTCATTAATCACCAAAACCACTGGGGAATGAATATGCCCTTACAACTGCTATCGTTACTTTTGCCACTGTTACCATTACTATCATACTACTTTGCTACTAAATAATTTGTCTAGTCCACTAATTTGTGTTGAGGAAGCAAGCACACACCCTTACAAATGCATTATTGCTACATGTATTTTATCGGTACCGCAAAAATCTAAACTATGTACGACTACTCACTTTAAAAGAACTCATATTAATCCTGGTATTGGCCATTTGTGGGAACACGATTTAGGATATTTCATATCCTATAAGTTTACAACAAATGTATCTCATATTTTGTCTTTTAATAACCAACAAAGATTACACTTATATCTGATCATGCATGAGGCTCATAATTTGATTTCTTACCCTGTAAGTTACCCCTAGATAGGAAAAAAAGGTCACTGTTCATCATTCCAAATCTGTCATACAAAATTTAATGAATTGACTACAAAATCGTTTTTCATGATTTTTCTGGATTATAAGAAAACAAAATTGGAAGAGAAACTTCAGGAAATGAGAAGTTTTCTTAAAACTGTTGCATATAGTACTCTTATTTGGCATGAAAGGTACTCCAAAGTGTAGTACGTATTAGTTAAATGAGTAACCCTTAGCTGAAAATGTAGTCAGAGTGGCCATTTTAAACACTTGCGACATTAGCAATGTGTAGTCTTAATTTCAGGAGCGGTCTAATTTTCTCTAGGATGGGCCATAGCAAATTCATACTAATTCAAAATTGAGATATTTTTTCAGGGATAAGAATATTTGCTGCTACAATATATTGTACTGAACTCAAACAATGAGTGTTTCTTTCTTCTTTAAATACAATTGGCATTTTCATGCAACATGGATGAAACGATGAATAGATGAAATCAGCCTCTTATAATTACAACATGAAGAACTATTAGTTATATGCTTCGTTCCCACACATGTATTCTGAAATATGAAGTGGCACAATGAATCTAGACCTAATTTATCAAAACAACTGTGCAAATGAAATTAAGGGGACTATAGAAGCTTGTTGAGGAAATAGATATTTGGAGATTATATACAACTACATTTGTGTATCCTTAAAATACCTAGGAGAAACAAAATTTGGAGATCATATACAACTACATATTTGCTTTCACCCTTGATGCCATAATCCACCTATTGTTTTAAATACAGTACACATTGGTAAAGCTCCATGTATTATAAATATACCATATGCAAAGAACAGTAAGGAGCTGCAGATGGCACATGCTATTTTTCTTGATTTACTATATCTTAGATTTTAGTATAAAAGAGAGAATATCGAGTAATTTTCTACATGGGCTTTTTTGGTAGAATGATTTTGTTGTAATACATAATTCACCATAAATGTTTTAGGACCTTAGGGAGACACTCGTGTTAACAGATCTAGGAAACAAATATGCATATAAGAATGCTCGAATATGGTAACTTTTATGAAAGAAACAGCAATGGCTACCACATGGAACCATGTGCAGAGATATCTAAGAATCTAAAATGAGTAACACACCAAGGCTGTTTCATGGCTATAAAAAAAGAAGTGAAACAAATGAACTTCAGTACGTACAACAGTACTATTAGAGTTGACGAAGGGCTGGTGTTGCTTGCTGTTTTCCTGGCGGACGATTCGTGCTTGTGCATGTTGATGTTAACCTCAATGTGTTTGCAATTTTTTCTTTAGTTTCTCTTATCTCTTCAGTACCTACATAAGCAGTCAGATATGTCTTTGATCTAAATGTTTACTGTAGCCAGAATCTTGCTGCGTTCCTGCTGGAGCCCAGACCTTCTTTTAGCTTGTTTAGTTAGCTTTTGACACGGCATGATCCGAGCTTGTGGGACGGCACATGCAACTATTAGATCATGACTAATTTCCCGTTGATTCAGTTAAGCAATGAAATAAAAGGAAAGATAGAAACTAACGCAAGTTTTGGCGTGGCAAAAGCCTCTCTCTATGACTACGTTTCTCTTCTTTGTTTCCTTCAACCTCAGGTGTGTGTGTTATGTTCTTCAGAGAGAAAATTAAGTGAAACAGAGAGTAAATTAGTGCTGAAAACTGACAGTAGAATTATTTGTTGAAAACTACATATTAGATAATGATTTTTGGGATCGCCAAACTGCATCATCTATCTTCGTCAACCATGAGAAAATGTACAGAATTAATATAGCTTCAGCTTGCCTGATTAATTTTTGGACAGGGTGTAGCCTAGTAATAATTGTCAAATGTCCACTTAGCTGAGGACGGACAGTCACCTATAATCCTATATCAAACCTTCATGATTCACGGATTGCCTGCATCTGTTTTTTCAGAAAAAAAGATGCCTTCATATGGAGAAACATATATATTATCTGGAGATAAAATATATGTGCATACGTACCATAAGCTGTAGAGACAAAACCAAGCAGGAGTAGATGATGAAGCTGGCTCGGCCCGTATTTGCCGTCAGCTCCTGACATGTGTGCTCTAGAATTTTTATGATGCAACTGCCAAAGGGAAGCTGATTCCGTAGATGGGACGGCTGAGCGTGGATCTTCTGCAACTCCAGCTTGAATATGGTTTGGATTGTGAGCTGCCATCAGTCAAACGTAATTCTTCAACTCAGCTGAGTTCTCACGTATCTATGGCACCCTCCATCAAACTATCAGGAATAAACATCCACATGTGATTCATTAGCCATCACTACTAGGGAAAAGCCTAGCAGCAGCGCGGGTTTGGGCCCTCTCACTAGCGCGGGTACCGGCGCTACTAATAAGGCGCTACAGCTAACGTATAGCAGTAGCGCGTGTTGACACACGCTACTGCTACACATGAATAGCTGCAGCACTGTTTAGAAAAGGACGCTACTGTTATTATCTGCAGCGCCGTTTTGGTGTAAGCGCTACTGGTAAGTCGGCGCTACTGCTAAATCCCCCCTCGCAACTACTAGTTTTATTAGTTTTTTTCCCTGCAGATTTGTTTTTTATTTGTTTTGCATTTGAATAGGCTTTATACAATAATCTTTAGCATATCATCCACATACAAATGTAATCATAGCATATACATACAATTAGTCTCATCAAATCATGTCATCATCATAATCATCATCCAACACAAAGTGGTCTCTCGTCATCAATCTCGAAAATAGCGATACAAGTCTCGGTTACTTGCAAATACATCGTCATCCATCTAAACAATGATATACATGAGAATAGCTATCACTTTGAGTACATGAGTTCAGATCCTCTCTCGCATTGGCGTGAACCTAAACTAAGTATTGCGGTCGCTCGAAACCGAAAACCGGTACACTGGGCACGACACTCCGCCACTTGTCGATATATACTCCTGGCGTAGCACTTCTTCGCCATTTATGATCTATGCACCTGTATCGTCACATGAGTCGATGATATGCAACATATATAGTTGAGCAACACAAAGAGACAGACTTGGCAAAAATAGAAACAACATATCATAAGCATAAATAACAAAGTTCATCGTACCCAAATGACCTAACTAGAGTGATTTTCGCTAGTCGAGGAGGACGGTTTAATTACATCACAAATAAAGTTTCACCGTGCATAACTCAAAGTTTTGTCATAAAAGAAACTATGGACTAAACGGACACATTGTCATATATCGACAATCACTCCATCATGTCATGCCATCCATCCAAGTCAGGGAGATAGTCATCGAGCTTTGTGAAAGGCTTCATGTCGAGACGCTGAGAGGCTATCCATGTTTGGATGTCTTCCCGACATTTGTCCTTACGCATGGAACATCCCTGTTTTTCCGACGACCTCATTCATGATGATTTGGGCAAGTTCGCTGGATGTTATAGAACTCAGCTCAAGTCGATGATCCTCGATATCTCCTATGTCCTTTCCCCATTGCGAATATGGGCATCGCTAGATCTAGGTGCCATGTGAAGGTTCGGTGATCCCGTCGGTACTCCAGCATGTGGTGTAGGACATAGAATCCATCATTAAGAGAATCGCTCGGTTCTTTGGATGCAGCGAAGTCGGTCTTATGGCTGAAGGCGTGCCTGCCGCCCCTTTTCTTCTTGTCCCTAACCTCTCCACCCCTTGCTTGGTAGTAAAACATAGCACTGTCGAGAACATCTTTGATGTGGGTGTAATCCTTTTTGTGAATGTTCTTTGACGAGTCCAAGTAAAGAGCGTGGGAGAATCGGGGGTAGAGGATGATGAGGACGGCGCGCCCGCCGCTGCGCAAAATAAGTACACCTCAAATTAATTAGCCTCCACCGTGCAAATGAACTATTGAAATCGAAGGAAGGATAGCAGCGCGGATGACTTACACGGGATGATAAGGCACGAGAATCACCTCCTTGTCCTTATTGGCGAGCATGAAACTGACGATGTAATCCCTCGCGTATTCACAATGCTGTGCACAGACTCCCAAGAAGGCCTCATGCATGTAGTACGGGTCAGCGACACAGATATGAGCTATCTGCTCAACCCCAATGATGTAGCTCATGTGCAAGGCATAAAGGCGGACAAAAGTAAAATCCAGCTTCTTCACGTGAAACATGTCGAATATGTAATCGAATCGGAGGAAGAACTTATCCGCGAGGAAGCCATTGACGTACGACATTTGCTGCGGAACGTTAACCACGTAGAGTGGGTATCCTGGATCTTTCGAGACGATGAGGCCTTTCTCTACCCGCAGCACATCATCATGAAGTCTCCTTAGATCGCCGAACCTGGCCCGTAGCGCTGTTTCAGGTAGGATTGGTTTACCGGGGATATGCCATTTATCCGCATCGGGGATATCTACACGGTCCCGAAGCCGAGGCTGCTGAGGTGGCTGGATCATAGAATCATCTTTTTTGCCTTTCCTCGCTCTCTTCCTAGGCTTCTTTACCACAGGATGGTCGTCAATAACACGTTGAGACGGTAATTCAGGCACCGACTCATGACGCTCAAACCCTGAGGAGGCGCCAGTATAGACATACTGTTCAGCGCCATCGTCATCCTCATCCTCATCCATGGCGACGTCATCAGCCTCTAATGGAGCCACCTGCTTACCCCGTCCGCTATCACCCAACCCGACACCCGACGCTAATTGGGTAGGTGGGGTGTTGATGTTCATACCTTGCTGAGGCTGCGTGCTCGTGGGTGTGCTCCCGGCCGCCTCCAGACGAAGCAGACTCTTTGGCCACAACAGGACCCACCCATTGCAACAATCACCAAGCCGCCGCGGGGTCTCGTCGTCATCCCCCACTAGTATTAGAGGAGGCAAATTCTCGTGGCCCGGTTTGACACTGGCCACGGAAACCTTGAAGACGTTCGGGGGGATCGACCGGCTGTGGAACAATGGTTCCTTCGGCTCCATTATCGTCCCCTTCCCCACGTCCACCTTCTGTTCGCCGATGGTGTACAATATGGTGCACGGGGTTTCGTCGGCCTGCAAATAAAAGTCTGCGACGTGAGACATCCGAAAGGCAACGAAAACGGGAGATTATACATTTATATTGAAGGGGGCCGGTGTGGAAGATACCGTGAGGGCGTCGAGCTCAGCCAAAGAGGAGGCACCACCGAGCACGTCCGGTGCGGTAGCCGGTGCGGGAGCCGGTGCGGGAGCCGGTGCTGCCAAGAAGTCAGCAAGGGGAAAGTCCTCTGCATTTTTTTTGGATTTTCCCTTGTCCAAGTGTGAACGCCCGTCACCAAGGAAGTAGATATATCTGCAATCGCCTGTTTTGCGGCAGCTACCGCTGTTGCGATCGCTCGAGATGATTTCTTCTCAACCGCAATCTCAACCTTCTTGTCGATGCTTTCTTGATTAACCTCCGTCTTTCCTTTTTCTCCTCCGTGGTCTCACGGTAGTACTTCTTCCGTGGCGCCGCCCCCGACACGCCGCAGCGCCCATACGACGGTCGAGTATCCACCGTTGTCGTTTCAATATGTTCAACGCGGTTGAATGGAGTGTCCCACTTGGCCTCGCCAATGCCTCGACGGCAAGTCGCCGCCGCAATCCGGTGTTGCTCTCTCGCAAAAGGCACAAGGATCGTTTACAAATATGACTAACGTGTGCAATGAATTGATCGAAACTAAAATTACCAACAGTCTCATGAACTCCGTAATGACCGGTGTTGTCTCATAAACCTTCTTGATGGGTCCCAACGGTGGCGGGCCCTCGGGACGCCACGCCTGCGGGACGGTGAAATCCGCCAAGGGTCAGGATGCCCAGACTCGCTGCTTCGTGTCCTCCTTGGCCCATTTGGTCCTCTTTCCGCCAGTAACCACGGCTTCCGAGGTGGTGGGTCCCAATGTTCCTCTTTGAAGCCCCTTCATGTACTTAGACTTTTCTTTGGCAGCTTCGCCTCGCAAGCCTCCTTGAATATTTGAAACTGCTCTTCCGTGATTGTCGGACTTTCCTTTACAATCTCGGAGTAGGGTTCCCGTCGTTGATCTTTGCTTTCACTCGATTTTTCCAGCGCCAACGCGTTGCTAAACTTGGTCATGGCGTGTTTGTTTTCTTCTTCATTGCGGGTCATTGTGCGATCTTCATAATCCTTCTCATTCCGCCCGGAACAAGAATATCTGGTGAAACTTCTTTAGGAGGAGCTCCTCATATTTTCTATCTTCTTTAGATTCTCATCGTTGATGGTGGCGGTTGTCCGTATGATGCAGCCTATTTGATTGCCGTAGCACGCTGCTGCTTCCTCGGCGCCTTTGGCTCAAAATTGCCGTTGTCCACCTCCGTGACCACCAGTCTAGTAGTCCTGAGTTTGTTAGGAACCCGTTGCCTCTTTGCTTTCGGTGCTACACCGGATCTGCTCCTCGAGGCAGCACCGGTCTCAGCGCCGGTCTCGATGCGGTCTGAATCTCAGCACGGTGTCGATCTCAAAGACCGGTCTGCGATCGGTCTCAAAGACCGGTCTGCGTGTCGGTCTCGATCCTCGATGCCGGGCCCAGAACAACATCTGTTGATCGTCGGTAAAGCTAAAAATCCGTCACGCCCGGTAGACGCCGCCGCAATCACCGTAACCCTGTCCTTCATCGTTGCTAGCCATGTTTCCTATGATTAAATCTAGTCAATTAATTCTAGACCTAATAAAATGAATAATGACATAAAAAAGGACTATTGTTTTGCAGGAATGTTGACTCCTTCTTGGTGCGGCAAATCCCGGGCACTCGATATGTCCTAGTTTGTAGCACAAGTCATGCCGAAATTCACGGAAATTTCGCATGACCTTTGCTAAAAGTGGACAAATCGAGAACCTGAAATTTGCTTAACAGAAATGAATCAACATTCCGGCAAAACATAGGCCACTCAGCATCATTCCCTGGAAACAACAAAGCCACCACTTGGGCACAATCGAACAACTTCAATGAAAAGATATAACATGACCACTTCAATGAAAAATAAAATTTGCCTAAATTCTTTTCCTTGAAAAATAGTGGTCTTTTGAAAAATCAAAAACCTTTGCCAATCTACTTAACCTAGCTTCTTATTCCAACGAACCTAATTAACCTACCTATTTAACCTAGTTAGTTAATCTAGTTTACCTAGATAATTAACCCTAATTAAACTAGTTAACGCAGCTAGTTCTCTGTCAAAGCCTAAAATAAATTTTTGCACTAATTAACATGGATAATTAACCTAATTAAACTAGTTAACCTGACTAGTTCTCTGTCAAAGCCCTAACTAAGTTTTTGCACTAACCTAGATAATTAACCTAATTAAACTAGTTAACCTAACTACTTCTCTGTCAATGCCCTAACTAAATTTTTGCCCTAACCTAGATAATTAACCTAATTAAACTGGCTAACCTATGCATGAGAGAGAGAGGAGGGGTAGAGCTTACAGATGATGGCTCCGGTGGTGGCGACGGAGGCAGTGTGGTGGCGAGGGAGGCAGGGGCGTCTCCGGTGACGGCGAGGAAGGTGGCGTCGACGGCGGCTCCGGTGGCGTTGACGAGGCCGCGCGGCTCCGTGGCGTTGGGGGCGGCTCCGGTGTCGTCGACGACGACGGCTCGTGGCGCGTCGTCGGCGGCGGCGAAGTGTGGGGAGACGGCGGCGCACGCGCGGGGTGGGTTTGAGGGATTTGGGGGAAGTGGTGGCCGGGGGGGAAACGGTTTTTTGGGTAAGTCAAACTTAGCGGTAGCGCGTTTCGCAAAACGCGCTATAGCTAAGATAGCTATAGCGCTTTCCTCAAAACGCGCTGCTGCTGTAGCTAATTTCCTATTCTGTTTCTATAGCGGGGGTCTAGGGCACGCGCTGCAGCTACGTTAGCTATAGCGCCTCTTACAAACAAACGCTGCTGCTATGCCTTCCTCCGATTTTTCACTTTTTCGTTTATTTTGCTTTACATTTTATTTTTCCCTTTCTCCTTTTTCTATTTCTTTCATTTTCATTTAAATTTCTATTTGTTTATCATCTTATTTTATTTCCGTTAGTAGTAGTGCTCTTCTCTGGAAACGCGCTGCTAACTGTCTTTGTAGTAGCAAGAGCGTTTACATTAAGCTCGCCATCGCTATGCGTAGCCTAGCATTCTGCCAATGGGAATATTAGTAGTAGTGCTTTTTTTACAACAGGCGCTACTGCTAAGTTTGTGTCTGTAGCGCGGTTTTTAATAGCTCGCTACTGCTATGTAGCACAAGCGCAGTTTTTTGAACCGCGCTGCTGCTAAGATTCTGTGTATAGCCTTTTCCCTAGTAGTGCATCTTTGATGTGAAAACTTGGAGGAAAATATTTAAAGATTGGAGAGGGAGGGGATTAAGGACCGATTGGATTGGATCATGCTCTTCTAGACGGACTGCAGCACAGATCGGGGTTGGATAGAAGAGAGTACATGGAGAGGCAGCGGAGCAGGACCGATTGTAATTGATCATGTTGTTCTAGATGGATTGCAGCACAGATCGGGGCTGGGTAGAAGAGAGGACATGGAGAGGCGGCGGAGGAGGGAGATCGGGGCTGGGTAGAAGAGATGGGAAAGATGCCAGACGGAGATATTTTTTACGGGGAGAGACGAACATGTTTTTTTTGGTAGGATCGGAAAGAACTCCTTACGTGGGATAGTTTGTGAGGACTCTATGAGGGATTTCATCTGACGGCTCCAGAGGTGCAACTCTCTGATCGGATGGATGATTTTGTTAAGTTTTCTAGGATTAATGTGGTGTCTCGATTTGTGCCTTCAATTAGTAAATATAAGATGCTAGCAATATGACAATGATGGAGCGTGTCATAATAAACGGAACGGTGGAAAGTTGCATGGCTGCTTTGAGGAAGGTATATGGTGGGTGTATGATACCGGCGAAAAGTGCGCGGTATTAGAGAGGCTAGCAATGGTGGAAGGATGGGAAAAAGTGCGTATAATCCATGAACTTGTTGCAAAATCTAGAAGTTATCAAAGAAAAGTATTACGTGCATGCTCCTAGGGGGATAGATTGGTAGGAAAAGACCATCGCTCGTCCCCGACCGCCACTCATAAGGAAGACAATCAATAAATAAATCATGCTCCGAGTTCATCACATAACGGTTTACCATACATGCACTCTACCGGAATCACAAACTTCAACACAAGTATTCTTTAAATCCACAACTACTCAACTATCATGACTCTAATATCACCATCTTCATATCTCAAAACAATTATCAAGCATCAAACTTTTCTTAGTATTCAACGCACTCAAAAGAAAGTTTCACATATCTTGAATACCAAGTATAATAACATTAAGCAAATTACCATGCTATTAACGACTCTCAAAATAATCTAAGTGAGCATGAGATATCAATAGTTTCTTTAAAACAAATCCACTACCGTGCTCTAAAAGATATAAGTGAAGTACTAGAGCAAAAATTATCACGCTAAAAAGATATAAGTGAAGCACTATGAGCAAAACTATCAAGCTCAAAAGATATAAGTGAAGCACATAGAGTATTCTAACAAATTCCAAATCATGTATGGCTCTCTCAAAAGGTGTGTACAGCAAGGAAGATTGCGGTAAACTAACAAGCAAAGACGTAAATAATACAAGACGCTCCAAGCAAAACACATATCATGTGGTGAATAAAAATATAGCTCCAAGTAAAGTTACCGATGAACGAAGACGAAAGAGGGGATGCCTTCCGGGGCATACCCAAGCTTAGGCTTTTGGCTATTCTTGAATATTATCTTGGGGTGCCTTGGGCATCCCCAAGCTTAGGCTCTTGCCACTCCTTATTCAATAGTCCATCGAATCCTTACCCAAAACTTGAAAACTCCACAACATAAAACTCAACAGAAAACTCGTAAGCTCCGTTAGTATAAGAAAATAAAACCACCACATAGGTACTGTAATGAACTCATTCTAAATTCATATTTGTGTAATATCTACTGTACTTCAACTTATCTATGGTTCATACCCTCCGATACTACTCATAGATTCATCAAAATAAGCAAACAGCACATAGAAAACAGAATCTGTCAAAAACAGAACAGTCTGTAGTAATCTGTATCAAACGTATACTTCTGTAACTCCAAAAATCTTACAAAATTAGGAAGTCCTAATAAATGCGTGTACCAATCCATCGCAAAAAGAATCAGATCAGAAAAACGTTTATGTGAATTAACAAAACTAATTTACTGGGTGCAAAAGTTTCTGATTTTCAGCAAGATCAACACAAATATCACCGTAAGCTATCCTAAAGGTCTTACTTGGCACTTTATTGAAACAAAAGATATAAAACATGATTAATACAGTAGCATAATCATGTGGACAGACAAAAACAGTAAGGATAAATATTGAGTTGTCTCCCAACAAGAGCTTTTCTTTAATGCCTTTCTAGCTAGGCATGATGATGGCAATGATGCTCGCATAAAAGATAAGAATTGAAACACAACGGGAGCATCATGAAGCACATGACTAGCACATTTAAGTCTAACCCACTTCCTATGCATAGGGATTTTGTGAGAAAACAAATTATAGGAACAATAATCAACTTGCATAGTAAGGTAAAACAAGCATAACTTCAAAACTTTAAGCACATAGAGAGGAAACTTGATATTATTGCAATTCCTACAAGCATATGTTCCTCCCTCATAATAATTTTTAGTATCATCATGAATAAATTTAACAATGTAACCAGCACCTAAAGCTTTCTTTTCATGATCTATAAGCATAGAAAATTTACCACTCTCCACATAAGCAAAATTCTTCTCATGAATAGTAGTGGGAGCATACTCAACAAAGTAACTATCATGTGAGGCATAATCCAATTGAAAACTAAAATCATGATGACAAATTTCATGGTTATCATTATTCTTAATAGCATACAAGTCATCACAATATTCATCATAGATAGCAACTTTGTTCTCATAATCAATTGGGACCTCTTCCGAAATAGTGGAATCATTACTAAATAAAGTTGACACTCTTCCAAATCCAGTTTCATATTCATCACAATAAGATTCAACATCCTCCAAAATGGTGGGATCACTACTTCCTAAAGTTGACACTCTTCCGAACCCACTTTCATAAATATAATCATCATAGGTAGGAGGCATGCTATCATCATAACAACTTTGCATATCAAAACTTGGGGTGCTAAAAAATCATCTTCATTAAACATAGCATCCCCAAGCTTGGGGCAAACATTAATTCCAGCAAATGTATTCTCAAATATTTCATCCTCATCAAACATAGCTTCCCCAAGCTTGGGCCCTTTCATATCATAAGCATAATCACTCTCATCATTAAAAATATGGATAGCACCAATAGTATAGCAATTATCATCATCACAAGTAGTAGTAGGAGCAACATCATTTGGGAGGGATACCTTTTTACCTTTTGTTGCTCCTTCTTTTCTTTTTCTTCTTCACGTTATGTGTAGGCTCAACCTTCCTCTTTGAGCTCCTTATTGATGAGATTGGTTGAATAGAAAGTTCCCCCTCGTTACGTGATTCATCATAAGAAATAATAGGAGGATATTGGGAAGTATCTTCCCTTTCGTTAGTATTCTCTTCGTCCTCTATTTGTTTTCTTTTCTTTATGTAATTGGCAATATAAGGATTTTCAATGCAATTCACCGCACAATACATATAAATCTTCTCTAGATCAAAATCAAGAACTTTATCAAGGGCAAATTTTGGAATATCCTTAGTTATACGTTTCATTTCTTCATAACCTGAGAAACCGAATGATATTTCTATTTCTGATGCTGAAACACAATCAGGTGATGAACATGAACCTAGTGATAATGTTAATGGTAATGTTCATGTTGATGCTCAACCTAGCAATAATAATGATGTAGAGATTGAACCTGCTATTGATCTTGATAACCCACAATCAAAGAATCAATGTTATGATAAAAGAGATTTTGTTGATAGGTAGCATGGTAGAGAAAGAGAACCATGGGTTCAGAAACCCATGCCATGCCCTTTCCTCCTAAACCATCCAAGACAAAGGATGATGAGGATTTTGAGCGCTTTGCTGAAATGATTAGACCTATCTTATTACGTATGCACTTAACTGATATGCTTAAATTAAATCCTTATGCTAAGTATGTGAAGGATATCATTACAAATAAAAGAAAGATACCGGAAGCTGAAATTTCCACCATGCTTGCTAATTACACTTTTAAGGGTGGAATACCAAAGAAATTTGGAGATCCCAGAGTACCAACTATACCATGCTCCATTAAAAGAAACTATGTTAAAACAGCTTTATCTGATCTTGGAGCCGGTGTTAGTGTTATGCCTCTCTCTTTATATCGTAGACCTGAATTGAAGAAGTTGACACCTACTAAAATATCTTTGCAAATGGCCGATAAATCAACTGCTATATCTGTCGGTATTTGTGAGGATGTGTCTGTTGTGGTTGCAAATATCACTATCTTAACGGACTTTGTTATTCTTGATATTCCCGGGGACGATAGTATGTCGATTATCCTTGGTAGACCCTTTTTGAATACTGCAGGGGCTGTTATTTATTGCAACAAAGGCAATGTCACTTTTCATGTTAATGGTAATGAGCATACGGTACTCTTTCTGAGGAAACAACCTCAAGTTCATAGCATCAATTCTATTCGAAAAGTTCCAACTATCATTATTGGAGGTTTTGAATTTTCTCTTCCTACTGTCAAGAAAATGTATGATATTCTTATTGTTGGGGATGTTCATATCCCCGTTGAGGTAACCTAGTGTTATTCAAAATTTCTCCAGTTTCGTGTTATTCGGAATGAGTTTGTTAACAAGACTTGATCAACCTTGTTAGTGGATTCATTTTGATGATCATGAGATGGATGAAACTAGAAGGCACAACCTTTTGTATCCTCTTTTTACTTTCTGTTATTTGGAATAAATAAAACAAAAATAGTATTATCTGTCCATTTTCTGAATTATCTGTGCAATAAAAAAATATCCCGAAAATAAAAGTGCTCCAAATGCCCTGCAAATTTAGTATGATTTTTATGGAATATTTGAGGATTTTAGGCACTGAAAACACTGCAGGGGGCAAGCACCTAGCCACGAGGGTGGAGGGCACGCCCACACCCCCTGGGCGTGCCCCCCTGTCTCATGGGCCCACGGTGGCCCCCCTCCACTTATTCCTGCACCCACACACTCCATCTTCTTGCCAAAAAATCCCCATCCAGCTCAAGCATGAGTTCTAGCTCATTTTGCTGTGATTTTCGATCTCCTTGCTCAAAGCTCCATTTGCAAAACTGCTTTGGGAGATTGTTGCTTTGTATGTGACTCCTCCATTGGTCCAATTAGTTTTTGTTCTAGTGCTTTATTCATTACAAATTTTTGCTGCATAGGTGACCGTTCTTGAGCTTGCATGTTAAATTTATGAGGTCCCAAGTAATTCTGATGCATGATATAGGCCCTAGGCACTCGTAGGAGTAGTTGCTACCAAGCTTGTTTAGTTTTATTCACTTTTATTTTGAAGTTACTAAAAATTTCAGAAATTTTTCAGAAAAAAATATGTCTAGGAGAATGTACCAAGGTGGTTCCTCAACAAAGAGAGGACCTAGGCGTGCTATGCGTGAGCAAGACGATGAACCACCAAGGGATGCCGAAGTGCGAGCATGTCAGTGGCCATCAGACGAGTTTATGGTCAATGAAGGCATCAAGGATGAATTTGACGCATATGTGTGTAATGTCGATCTTGAGGACTTCTTACAAGATAAGTTTCCTCAGTACTATCAATTGACTGATTCATTCGTAAGAAGGTTTAAACATAAATCTTCACGTAATTCTCAGAGTGTCCTGTTTGATATTTATGATAAATTTTATACCATGGACTTAGAAGATTTTACAACTGCTTGCAAACTCCCGCAGTGGGGCAATGTTCATGAACCCCACAGATCTGAATATAAAGACTTTCTTACTAGTATTACTATGGGAGAATCTAGGGATATAGCACAAGCTACCATAGGGAGCATTCATTTTCCTGCTATGCATTATTTTGCCCTCTTCATTGGTAGATGCATTAAGGTAAAGATGAAGCATGTCACATGTGTGTCCCTGATCTTTTTGTCCTCAAGAGTGTTGTGTTAGGTAATAAATATTACACCTTGGGGGCAATTGTTGCACGTAGGTTACATAATAATGCTATATCTGGAGATGTCTTTGGAGGGATTTATGCGACCCGTGTTGCTAATTATCTTGGTATAGCCCCACGAGAGGAGGATATGGAGTTGCTTCCTGCTTATTTAGATTATGACGCGATGGTCAAACATCGTTTTCTTTTGAGGAATGAACAATTCCTCCAGTATCGACTAATCTTTGACAGACGTAGCTCTGTCCATGTTACTCTCCCTACTCCTTCCCTTTTTGATTACCAGGCAAAATGAAGATATGTTGTTACCAGGGAGGAGATAGCTGAACACGAGGGGAGAGCGGAGGCGGCTCGCCAACATGCCGCAGCTCAGGATGCATTTGTTGTTGCATCTCAGTACGACCCCAGTTATAACTTCGGATATCAGCCAAACTATCCTTGGCATTAGACCAACTTAGGCCAAAAGCCTAAGCTTGGGGGAGTATGACTTCTCACCGACTTTACATTCATGTTCACACACTATTCTAGTTGTCGGTTCTCTTACTCTTTCATTGTATTATACATGCTAGTTTAATTTCTTTTTCTAGCTTTCTTCTTGTGTGTTTGATAAACCTTAAGAAAAACCAAAAAAGTTAGTTTAATTTCCATGCTTGTAGTAGTAATTAAAATGAAAACCCAAAAAGATTTCTCGTTTTTCTTCTTGCTTGTTGGGAGCTTTCCCGTGTAAATAGTTTTATTTCTTTTCTTACCTTTGGGGGTTGAGAGTAGAAGACCATATTGAAAATGTTTAGTGGCTCTCATATGCATGATTTTTTATTTAAATTAGAGCCCTTATTACTTTGTCTTCTCTCTTGAGTTGAATGCTTGCAGATTCCAGCTTAGTCCAATGCACGTGCACTATTATTATTATACACACCGTTCGGTCGTGCAAGTGAAAGGCAATAATGACGATATATGATGGACTGATTGAGATGAGAAAAGATGGTATGAACTCGACCTCTCTTGTTTTTGTAAATATGATGAGTTCATCATTCCTGATTCAGCTTATTATGAAGTAAACATATTTGCAATGACATTTAGAGATTATAGTTGCTTGTGCCATGCTTAATTAGCTATGAGTTATAATGGTTTACCTTGTGTGCCAACATGCTATTAAAATGATTATGATGTGGTATGATGGGATGGTATCCTCCTTTGAATGAATTGAGTGACTCGACTTGGCACATGTTCACGCATGTAGTTGAAACAAATCAACATAGCCTTCACGATATTTATGTTCATGGTAGATTATATCCAACTCATGCTTGTACTTGGTGTAAATTAATTCTAATGCATGTTCATGACTGTTGTCGCTCTCTTAGTTGGTCGCTTCCCAATCTTTTGCTAGCCATTACCTGTACTAAGCGGGAATACTGCTTATGCATCCAAACTCCATAAACCCCAAAGTTATTCCATATGATTCCACCATACCTTCCTATATACAGTATCTACTTGCCGTTCCAAGTAAATTTGAATGTGCCAAACTCCAAACCTTCAAATGAAATTCTGTTTTGTATGCTCGAGCAGCTCATGTTTCAACAAGGGTTGTTTGTATCTTCCATGCTAGGTGGGTTATTCTCAAGAGGAGTGTACTCCGCTCCTCATTCACGAGAAAATGGACGGTAACTGGAATGCCCAGTCCCATGATCAAAAAGATCAAAGAAAATCAAAATAATTAGACAAAACTCCCCCAGGGTTGTTGTTAGTTGCAGGCACTCATTGTTTCGAGCAAGCCATGGATTGATGCTTGTTGGTGGTGGGGGACACTACTAGGGAAAAGCCTATACACAGAATCGTAGTAGCAGCGCGGTTCAAAATAGAGCGCTGCTGCTAAGTAGTTGTAGCGCGTGTTACGTAAACTCGCTGCCGATAAATATTTAGCAGTAGCGCGCTCGACCAGAAACGCGCTGCTACAAATATCGACCGGCGGTGTTCCCCCAACTCTAAGTAGCAGTAGCGTGGTCGCAATAACAGCGCTACTGCTAAGTACGTAGTAGTAGCGTGGTTTCCTCGAGATCGCTGCTGGTAAGTTTCAAATTGCCGCAATTTTTTGTCCCAGTTAGCAGTAGCGCCTTACCTAAAAGCGCGCTGCTGCTAAGTTCTTAGCAGCAGCGCGTTTTCTCTCCCGCGCTACTACTAACCCCACCAACCCCCAACCCGTCCCTCCCCTTCCCCTTCCTTTTTTCCCTTCCCCCTACCTCCCCCTCTCCTCTCTTCCCTCCACCACATGCTCCCACTCTCACTTTTTCCCTTCCCCTACCTCCCCTCTCCTCTCTTCCCTCCACCACATGCTCCCCTCTCACTCTTCTTCTTCTCAATACTTCTCCCCCATTACTCTCTCTCTTCTCTATCCACCTTCTCTCTCTTCATTACTCCTACATAACTACACCACCTCCATTAATGCATCTCCTTTCTCTTTTTCCTTCCCCCTCCACTAGTTGAAGTTATCTCCTTCCAAATTAGGTAGCTAGGTAGATGTAGGATTTAGTTAATTGACCTATTTGCCCCCTAACTAGATCTATCTTTGTCAAGAAGAGCTTTGTGCACTTTTGATCTCCCTACAACATCATCTTCGGCCATCGAGATAGAGGTGATGAAAATTTCATGCTTTTGCAAAATGGAAATGTGTTTATGTGTGTGTGATATGTTTGTGGAAATTGTGTGTGTGGCATGAGTTGACACCGCCAAATTGTGCTTTTGAGTTGCCTATGTTTTGCGAAATGTCGATTTATTTCGTTTCGCTAATTCCGCAAACTCTAGATCCATATATGTCCTATTTTTAGGAAGGTCATGCCAAATTTTTTATGACTTTGATGCATGCATGCATTTTACAATCAATTTTTTATTATTACCGTGCAGAGTTGACGATGGTCAGTGGAACGATGGTGGACAGGTGGTTGCGGTCGGCGGTGCAAGACATGAAAGAAAATAACCGGACAGAGGTTTTATGTCCGTGTCGAAAATGCAAAGGAATAGTTTGGCTCGACCCCCATGACGATGGTCATGTCGAAGCGCACCTGCTCATGACTGGTTTCATGGATGGCTATACTAGGTGGATAATTGAAGATGAGGATGACGATGTTGAGGATGCCGACGGGGCAGGCAATGATGACACGGGGCAAGACGAAGAGATGATCGATAATGGCGGCGGGGAAGAGGCCGGACATGGCGGCGGAGAAGGGGCCGGACATGGCGGAGGAGAAGGGGCCGAACATGGCGGCGGAGAGAACGACATGGACTCCACGCAACAGAGTTTGTCGGTACTAAGTTCAATTGTGCGGGACCCTCATGTTCAAGCATTGCTTCGCAAGGAGACGAGTACTGAGAGAGCTGCTTCTAGAGAGGAGGCTAAGCTGGAGCAACTGGTGGTAGACTCAAACACTCCATTGTATGATGGTTGCAATCCTGAGGTGACCCGGTTGAGTTTCACGCTCCAACTCCTGAAGACGAAGGCTAAAAACAAATGGCCCGACACTAGCCTCGATGAGCATCTCAAGTACCTAAAGGATGTTCTTCCCGTGGGTAATCTATGTCCTACTAGTGTTGATGAGGCCAAGAAGATCGTGTGCCCTCTTGATCTGCCACACGTTAGATACCATGCATGCATCAACGATTGCATAATTTATCGAAGGAGCACGCGGAAAAACAAGCTGTCCGTGTGCAATGCTTCTCGATACAAGAAGGCCGGAAGAAATGTCCCCGAAAGTTGTATGGTACTTACCGATCACTCCCGCCTGTGAGGTATTTTGTAGATCCCAAGGAAGCAAAGCTAATGCTTGCACGCGGAGAGGAAGAAGCCCGACGATGGAGATGATCCGAAGCTGAGACACGTGAAGGATGGAAGCCAGTGGAGAGCGTTGAACAGCTTCTATCGGTATTTTGAATGTGATGCAAGGAACATCGTGCTCGGCGTGTGTACCGATGGCATGAATCCATTTGGCAACCAGAACACCAACCATAGTACATGGCCCGTGTTTGTATGGATGTACAACCTCCCCCCATGGTTGTGCATGAAATCGAAGTACATTCACATGAGCATGCTTATTCAAGGGCCGAAACAACCAGGAAATAATATTAATTTGTATCTGGGGCTACTTCAAGAGGAGTTAGACACGTTATGGAAAACATCGGCCAAGACATGGGACGCCAGCAAAGGTGAGTATTTCAACATGAGAGCAGCGCTGATCACGATAAAGGCAGGACTATCTCGTTACGGATATGTGGCAGGCCGGTGTGCCATGGATATTGCGGATGCACGCGGTGCATGGATGATACAACGTCTCAGCAGCTAACGTCAAGGAAAGATGGCGGGTCTGGGAAAACCGTGTACATGGGGCATCGAAGATGGCTTGAACAGGACGACCCGTGGAGAAACCGTGGAGATCTATTCAATGGTCACACTGAGCACCGAGGACCTCCACGTAAGCGGAGCGGTGCTGAAATCGATGAGCTGTTGAAAAACTGGAATGAGTGCCCCGCGCCGGGAAAGACGATGAGAAAGGCATCGGAGCCGCTGCTGAAGGTATGGAAGACGAGGTCTGTGTTCTGGGACTTGGAGTACTGGCACAAACTCGATACACCTCATTGCCTTGATCAAATGCATATCTGTAAGAATGTCCTTGAGTGCTTGCTCGCAACACTGATGAACATGCCGGATAAGACCAAGCATGGGCCGAAGGCAAGAAAAGACTTGCAAGATTTGAAAATCAGGGAAGATCTGCACATGCCGCCCCGTAAAATGTCAGACGAGACAGAGACGGAGACAGAGGCACGGGAGAAGAAGGGCAAGACATTAAAGAAAGAAGATTATTGCCCCCCTCTTGCTTCACCTTAAGTCAGGCTGAGAACAATCAATTCTTTAAGTGCCTTACCGGAGTGAAAGTTAGTTCCGGTTACTGTGGCAAGATAAGCAGATATCTAGACACGGACAAGAAAAGGTTCAGCCAGATGAAGTCTCATGACTGTCATGTGATGATGACGCAGATACTACCTGTTGCCCTTAGAGGGATAATGGACAAGTACGTCTGTGACACGCTTATTGGTCTCTGCAACTTTTTTGACGTCATCTCTCGAAAGTCGATCACTGTGAAGCAGCTCCAAAGGCTACAGGAAGAGATCGTTGTGATACTGAATGAGCTTGAGATGTACTTCCCGCCTGCATTCTTCGACGTGATGGTGCATTTGTGTGTCCATATTGTGGATGACATAATAGACCTGGGGCCGTCATTCCTACACAACATGATGCCGTTTGAGAGGATGAATGGGATCATCAAAGGATTCGTTCGTAACATGTCCTTCCGGATGGAAGCATCGTCCAGGGCTATTTGGCACAAGAGTGCATCTCTTTCTGTGAGAATTTTCTATATGGCGCAGACCAGCCGCCTGGTGTTAGTGTTGGTTTGCCCGTTAACAAGCACGATGGGAGGCTCGAAGGAGATAGTCACTGTAACGGTCGCAGGGAACCGCACGTGGCATACTCAGATCGACGCAGCGACTTTGACAGAGCAAACTTGGTAGTGCTACAACACCTAGACGAGGTAGATCCTTTCGTGGCACTGCACAAAGAAATTATCGCAAAGAAGTATCGTGATCGGGGGTATGCAGGATGGACGCCGGGTTACTAGAGAGCACAACTCCACTTTCCTGCATTGGTTCAAAGAGCATATTATTGCTAATCCCCCGGAGGAGGGCTCTAAGGATGGATTGCTCATATACGCCTTAGCACATGGCCCCTCGCCCAACCTCGTAACCTATCAGGCATATGATATCAACGGATACACGTTCTACACGGAGGCAAAAGATATGGACAGTGATGATCAGAACTCAGGGTTGACGATGGAATGCATGACCGGCAGCGATAACGGCACAACTGAACGATTTTGCGGAAGGGTCGAGGAGATCTGGGAGCTTGACTACTCTGGACTACACAACACGACGATGTTCCGTGTCAGATGGGCTAAGAATGTCGAAAGAGAAAGCCGGATTTTCACTACCATGACTATACCCGACGCCAAGAGCGCTACCGTGAACGCTATCGCAAAAAACGATCCATGGGTACACGCTAAGCACGTGACACAATGCTTCTTCATAACTGACCCGCGCAATCCCAGCCGTGTTGTCGTGAGGAGAGGCAAAAGGAACATAATTGGAATGGATGGAGTCTCCAACGAGGAAGACTATGATCAGTACGGCAACCCAATGAGGGAAGATGACGATGATGATGAAGTATACGTCAAAAGAAGAATCAATACTACATTACCTAAGAGAAATCGTACTCCATGGAAAAGGCAAAGTCACAATGAGGGGCTCAATTATTCTTCGATTTAACAAGAAGGGAAAGAAGCTGACTCAAAAACGAAAACGTCAAAGACCGAGGAAACGTATGTTATGGGTCCAATGATGTGTAATATATATATGTTCCTATTTTGTATACACACTTAGCCATTATTATGCATGGGTCCAATGATGTGTAATATATATGTTCCTATTTTGCATACATATTTAACCGCCAAATGATGCAATATATATCGCCTCCTTCGCTCACCGCCTCGGAAATAAAAGTGGGATAAAATAAAGGAAAAGAAAAAGGAAAACTGGCAGTAGCGACGGCAGTAGCAGCGCGTTTCCACCAAACCGCTGCTGCTATAGACCATAGTAGTAGCGTGTTTCTTATAAACCGCTGCCGCTACGCACCATAGTAGTAGCGTGTTTCCCATAAAGCGCTGCAGCTACAGATCATAGTAGTAGCATGTTTTGACATAACGCGCTACTGCTACGTCCACTTAACCCAAAATTCTCACTCGCCCAGCTTCATCCCGCCATTTCCCCCCAAATCCCCACTCTCTCTCCGGCCCTCGTCGCTCCGCCGCGCCGACCCGCCCGGCGCTTCGCCCGACTCCGCGGCGCCGGCGCTTAGCTCAAGGCCGCTTCGCCCGTCGACCCTCGACCCGACTCGGCGCTCGCCCGTCTCCCTCGACCCGACTCCGCGCTCGCCCCGACCACGCTCGCCCCGACCCACCGCTTCGCCCCGTCTCGGCGGCGCGCCTCGACCCGCCGCTCGCCCCGACCCAGCCGCTCGCCCCGACTCCGCGCCGGCCTTCGCCCGACCCGGCTCGGCCCGACCGTCGGCCCTCGCCTCCCTCCTCGCCCTGCACTCTCAGTAAACCCCCCTCTGCTAGGGTTCTTCATGTTAATTAATTAGGTTATCTATTTAGTTATGAATTTAGCTAGGTTTCAAAATTAGCTGAATTTATATGGAAATTTGAACTGGACATGTGATATGTGCATATGTGATGTTTTGGACATGTCATGTTTGGAAAATGATCCGAGTGGCCTATGTTACGCCGGAATGTTGATTCATTTCCGTTTGGTGAATTTGTGCACTCGATATGTCCATTTTTAGCAAAGGTCATGCCGAAATTTCCGTGAATAAAGGCATGATTTGTGCTACATAGTTGGCATATCGAGTCTTGGCACATAGATTTCTTTTTGTCATTTCTCATTTATTCATACTTTTAGAAATAAATGAGGCCACTTAATCATAGGAAACATGTCGAACAACGAAGAAACCGGGCCTTCACCAAGATGCATTTAGATGGATTATGATGGTGAACAAGAGTACCTCGACTATTTGACTGCTAAGCAAGGTTTGCAGGTCGGCCTCGATGATGGTATCGACGCCGACATCGACACCGACGGCGCCAAGATCGACGGCGCCGCACCGATGGCGGCGCCGAGACCGTGGGGAAGGTACCAGCGGGAAGGTATCAAGGGAAGGTACCGCCCGATGCCGATACCAAAAGAGGAAGCATAAGAAGCAGAGGATACGAAAACCTAACAAACTAGGGATTGGACGACTTGTGATCACAAAGATGGCACCTGGCAAGTTTGAGCCGTTAGAGCCGGAAGAACCTCGCAAGTGCTATGGGAACCAACTAGGATGCATCCTACGGGAATGCACGAGCATCAATGACGATGACTTAAGGAGTAAAGAACATTTGACGCAGTTGCTCCTAACGAAGTTGCACAAGAGATTCAAGTTCCCCGACCGGGATGATAACATAGAACAACCGTGGATGATCGAAGATGAAAAAGATTAACAATCACGCCATGGGCATGTTCAGCAATGATTTGGCCTCCTGGAAAGGGAGGGTGAAACGAGCTATTGAGGCTGATGAACCCCTGTCCAAGATTCTGGAGGAAAATCCGACACTTACGGAAGAGGAGTTCGAAAAGTTCAAGGACACTTGCGCTACCGTGGCAGCCAAGGCTAAGGCTGCGAAATTCAAAAGCCTTCAGCAAAGGAACACGGGGAAGCATCGCCTCGGAAGCCGTGGCTACCTTAGTAAAAGGCCCATATGGGATAAGGAGGACGCGGAACGTGAAGCCGCGGGTCTCCTAGACCCCTTCGCGAAGTTCACCAACCCCTTGGAGCAAGACTTCATCAGGGCCCGCTACAAGTGGGACAAGGAGAAAAAGGTTTTTTACACGGACAAGATCACGAGGAAATTGATTAGACTACTGGAGAAGCAACACCGGCTTGCAGCCGAAAGCCCTATTTCTCCGATGAGGCCCAAGTAGGACACCCTCTCAACCGGCCTTGAACGAACTTAAGGGACTCCCGCTGGACCAGCGGCCGCAATATGGTCGTGTGCACGGCGCCGAGACGGCGCCACGTGGAAGGTGTTTTACAACGACGCCCAGAGGCCAAGAAGCGAAAACGAAGTTTAGTCAGCGGACATCGACGCAAAGGTGAAGCTTGCGGTCGAAAAAAAGCAGCCGAGGACGCGAAAAAGCAGCCGAGGACAAATATGAGTTGCTAGAGCAGCAGTCAATGCAGCCAGAATCGCCGCAGAAATGATTTTGCTACTAACTTGGTTCCATTATCATCAATCGGGCGAAGGAAAATCCAAACAAGACGGTACATGATTTCCGATGCCCAGTTTAAATCGCGAGCAACTCCATGAACAACAACACCATCGCACCATCACTTGCTCAAGCAACGGGCCTCCTCTCGCAGCCGCTCCCGCCATAGCATCCGTCCTCGGCCTCAAAGCGCTTAGGTGGGCCTTCGTCTTTGGCTAAGCTCGGCGCCGCCACGGTAATTACATGTCGCACCAACATATATATATATATATATATAATATTCCATTTTGTTACCTTCGGTTGTTTTACACCACAGATATATGTGTTGCAAAGTAAAGAAACCCCATGCACCATACTCTACTTGATCAAAGGCCAGAAGGTGGACGTGGGAAAGGGGATGATAATGGACCCCTCTCAACGCACATTCCACAACCACCCGATCCCCGCTGGGCACTTCAGGGTTAGCTTGACCAGTGTGAAATCGGGGCACGAGGATTTGCCTCCTCCAGTACAGCATGTGGGAGCGGACGACGAGACCCCGCCGCGGATTGGACGATGCAAGGGTTGGGTGCTGCTATGGCCGAAGAATCTTATTCGTCTGGAGCCGGCCGAGAGCACACCAATAACTACCACACATCAACAAGCATGTGCGGAGACCACCACCCCACCTACGCAATTACCAGCTCCTGTAGTAGTGTCGGGTGAGAGCGGCGGACGACATGATGAAGGGGGTGCAATAGTACTGGCTGATGTACCTGTAGAACAGAGAATGGATGATGAGACGGAGGTCGACCCTATGGATTACCTCAATACAAACGCGTATGACTGTGACATAGATATGATGAGTCAACCATATGACGAATCGGGCTATCACCTTGCTAATGAGGATATGGATGATATGCCCGGGCAGGGCCGTACCATGGAATGCAAAAAGTGAAGGAAATATGCCCTAGAGGCAATAATAAAGTTATTATTTATTTCCTCATATCATGATAAATGTTTATTATTCATGCTAGAATTGTATTAACCGGAAACATGATACATGTGTGAATACATAGACAAACATATAGTCACTAGTATGCCTCTACTTGACTAGCTCATTAATCAAAGATGGTTATGTTTCCTAACCATAGACATGTGTTGTCATTTGATTAATGAGATCACATCATTAGGAGAATGATGTGATTGACATGACCCATCCCGTTAGATTAGCACTTGATCGTTTAGTATTCTGCTATTGCTTCCTTCATGACTTATACATGTTCCTGTAACTATGAGGTGAAGGAAATATGCCCTAGAGGCAATAATAAAGTTATTATATATTTCCTCATATCATGATAAATGTTTATTATTCATGCTAGAATTGTATTAATCTGAAACATAATACATGTGTGAATATATAGACAAACAGAGTGTCACTAGTATGCCTCTACTTGACTAGCTTGTTAATCAAAGATGGTTATGTTTCCTAACCATGAACAAGGAGTTATTATTTGATTAACAAGGTCACATCATTAGTTGAATGATCTGATTGACATGACCCATTCCGTTAGCTTAGCACACGATCGTTTAGTATGTTGCTATTGCTTCCTTCATGACTTATACATGTTCCTATAACTATGAGATTATGCAACTCCGCTTGCGGAGGAACACTTTGGTACTACCAAACGTCACAACGTAATCGGGTGATTATAAAGGAGTACTACAGGTGTCTCCAAAGGCAGATGTTGGGTTGGCGATTTCGAGATTAGGATTTGTCACTCCGAATGTCGGAGAGGTATCTCTGGCCCTCTCGGTAATGCACATCACTTAAGCCTTGCAAGCATTGTAACTAATGAGTTAGTTGCGAGATGATGTATTACGGAACGAGTAAAGAGACTTGCGGTAACGAGATTGAACTAGGTATTGGATACCGACGATCGAATCTCGGGTAAGTAACATACCGATGACAAAGGAACAACGTATGTTGTTATGCGGTCCGACCGATAAAGATCTTCGTAGAATATGTAGGAACCAATATGGGCATCCAGGTCCCGCTATTGGTTATTGACCGGAGACGTGTCTCGGTCATGTCTACATTGTTCTCGAACCGTAGGGTCCGCACGCTTAAGGTTTCGATGATGCTTATATTATGAGTTTATGAGTTTTGATGTACCGAAGGAGTTCGGAGTCCCGGATGAGATCGGGGACATGACGAGGAGTCTCGAAATGGTCGAGACGTAAAGATCGATATATTGGACGACTATATTCGAGTTCGGAAAGGTTCCGAGTCATTCGGTATTTATCGAGTCTTGGAGAGTTACGGAATTCGCCGGGAGAAGTATTGGGCCTTATGGGCCATACGGGAAAGAGAGAGGGCTGCCCTAGGCAGGCCGCACCCCTTGCCCTAGTCCGAATTGGCAGAGGGAGGGCCGCACCCTCCTTCCTTCCATTCTCTCTTCCCTTCCTAGTCTCCTACTCCTAATACATGGAAGGATCCCTAGTTGGACTAGGAAGGGGAATCCTACTCCCGGTGGGAGTAGGACTCCCCTATGGCGCCTCCTCCCTAGGCCGGCCTCCTCCTCCCTCCCTCCTTTATATACGGGGCAGGGGCACCCCATAGACACACAAGTTGATCCTTGAAATCGTTCCTTAGCCGTGTGCGGTGCCCCCTCCACCATATTCCACCTCGGTCATATCAGAAGCGGTGCTTAGGCGAAGCCTGCGCCGGTAGAACATCAAGATCGTCACCACGCCGTCATCCGACGGAACTCTCTCCCGGAGCTTTGCTGGATCGGAGCCCGAGGAGCGTCACCGAGCTGTACGTGTGTCAAGAACTCGGAGGCGCCGGAGTAACGGCGCTGGGATCGGTTGGATCGCGAGGAGAACGTACGACTACTTCCTCTACGTTGTGATCGCTTCCGCTTCGGTCTACGAGGGTACGTAGACAACACTCTCCCCTCTTGTTGCTATGCATCACCATGATCTTGCGTGTGCGTAGGAAATTTTTGAAATTACTACGTTCCCCAACAGTGGCATCCGAGCCTAGGTTTTATGGTTTGATGTTTTGCACGAGTAGAACACAAGTGAGTTGTGGACGATACAAGTCATACTGCCTACCAGCATGTCATACTTTGGTTCAGCGGTATTGTGAGATGAAGCGGCCGGAACGACATTAAGCCAGACGCTTACGCGAGACTGGTTTCACCGTTACGAGCACTCGTGCTTAAAGGTGGCTGGCGGGTGTCTGTCTCTCTCACTTTAGTTGAACCGAGTGTGGCTACGCCCGGTCCTTGAGAAGGTTAAAACGGAGTCTATTTGACGAAGTATCGTTGTGGTTTTGATGCGTATGTGAGATTGGTTCTTGCTTAAGCCCGTAGCAGCCACGTAAAATTTGCAACAACAAAGTAGAGGACGTCTAACTTGTTTTTGCAGGGCATGTTGTGATATGATATGGTCAAGACGTGATGAGATATAAGTTGTTGTATGAGATGATCATGTTTTGTTGAAGTTATCGGCAACTGGCAGAAGCCCTATGGTTGTCTCTTTCTTGCATAAGATGCAAGTGCCAAATAATTGCTTTACTTTATCGCTATGCGATAGCAATAGTTGCAAGAGCAATAGTTGGCGAGACGACCATGTGACGACACATTCATATAGATCAAGATGATGAAGATCATGGTGTCGTGCCGGTGACGATAAAGATCATGACAGTACTTTGGAGATGGAGATCAAAGGCGCAAGATGATCATGGCCATATCATGTCACATATTTTGATTACATATGATGTTTATCTTTATACATCTTATTCTTGCTTTGATTGACGGTAGAAGTTTAAGATGATCTCTCACTAATTATCAAGAAGTGTTCTCCCTGAGTATGCACGTTGCCAAAGTTCGTCGTGCCCAGACACCACGTGATGATCGGGTGTGATAAGCTCTACGTCCATCTACAACGGGTGCAAGCCAGTTTTGCACACGCGGAATACTCAGGTTAAACTTGACGAGCCTAGCATATGCAGATATGGCCTCGGAGCACGGAGACCGAAAGGTCGAGCGTGAATCATATAGTAGATATGATCAACATAAGATGTTCACCATTGAAAACTACTCCATCTCACGTGATGATCGGTTATGGTTTAGTTGATTTGGATCACGTGATCACTTAAATGACTAGAGAGATGTCTATCTAAGTGGGAGTTCTTAAGTAATATGATTAATTGAACTTAAATTTATCATGAACTTAGTCCTGGTAGTATTTTGCAAATTATGTTGTAGATCAATAGCTCACCTTGTTGCTTTCATATGTTTGTTTTTTGATATGTTCCTTGAGAAAATTGTGTTGAAAAATGTTAGTAGCAATGATGCGGATTCGATCCGTGATCGGAGGTTTATCCTCATTGCTGCACAGAAGAATTATGTCCTTAATGCACCGCTAGGTGACAGACCTATTGCAGGAGCAGATGCAAACGTTATGAACGTTTGGCTAGCTCAATATGATGACTACTTGATAGTTTAAGTGCACCATGCTTAACAGCTTAGAATCGGGACTTCAAAGACGTTTTGAACGTCATGGACCATATGAGATGTTCCAGGAGTTGAAGTTAATATTTCAAGCAAATATCCGAGTTGAGAGATATGAAGTCTTCAACAAGTTCTATAGCTAAAAGATGGAGGAGAATCGCTCAACTAGTGAGCATGTGCTCAGATTGTCTGGGTACTACAATCGCTTGAATCAAGTGGGAGTTAATCTTCTAGATAAGATAGTGATTGACAGAATTCTCTAGTCACCATCACCAAGTTAGTAGAACTTCGTGATGAACTATAGTATGCAAGGGATGATGAAAATGATTCCCGAGTTCTTCGTGATGTTGAAATCGACGAAAGGTAGAAATCAAGAAAGAGCATCAAGTGTTGATGATTGACAAGATCACTAGTTTCAAGAAAAGGGCAAAGGGAAAGAAAGGGGAACTTCAAGTAGATTGACAAGCAAGTTGTCACTCCCACGAAGAAGCCCAAAGCTGAACCAAAGCCTAAAACTGAGTGATTACACTGCAAAGGAAATGATCACTGGAAGCGGAACTGCCCTAAATATTTGGTGGATAAGAAGGATGGCAAAGTGAAAAAGGGTATATTTGATATACAGGTGTTTGATGTGTGATTTACTAGTGTTTATAGCAACCCCTCGGTATTTGGTACTGGTTCAGTTGCTAAGAGTAGTAACTCAAACGGAGTTGCGAATAAATGTAAACTAGTTAAGGGTGAAGTGATGATGTGTGTTGAAAGTAGTTTCAAGATTGATATGATCATCATGCACACTCCCTATACTTTCGGGATTAGTGTTGAACCTAAATAAATGTTATTTGGTGTTTGCGCTGAGCATGAATATGATTTGATCGTGTTTATTGCAATACGGTTATTCATTTAAGTAAGAGAATAAACTGTTGTTCATTTACATGAATAAAACCTTATATGGTTACACACCCAATGAAAATGGTTCATTGGATCTCGATCGTAGTGATACACATATTCATAATATTGAAACCAAAAGATGCAAAGTTAATAATGATAGTGCAACTTATTTGTGGCACTGCCGTTATGTCATATTGGTGTAAAGCGCATAAAGAAACTCCATGCTGATGGGATTTTGAATCACTTGATTATGAATCACTTGATGCTTGCGAACCATGCCTCATGGGCAAGATGACTAAGACTCCGTTCTCCGGAACAGTGGAGCGAGCAACTGACTTATTGGAAATAATACATACTGATGTATGCGATCCAATGAGTGTTAAGGCTCGCGGCGGGTATCGTTATTTTCTGACCTTCACAGATGATTTGAGCAGATATGGGTATATCTACTTGATGAAACATAAGTCTGAAATAGTTGAAAGGTTCAAAGAATTTCAGAGTGAAGTGGAAAAATCATCGTGACAAGAAAATAAGGTTTCTACTATCTGTTCGTGGAGACGAATATTTGAGTTACGAGTTTGGTCTTCAATTAAAACAATGTGGAATAGTTTCACAGCTCACACCACCTGGAACACCACAATGTTATGGTGTGTCCAAACATCGTAACCGCACTTTATTGGATATAGTGCAATCTATGATGTTTCTTACTGATTTACCAATATCGTTTTGGGATCATGCATTAGAGACAGCTGCATTCACGTTAAATTGGGCACCATCTAAATCCGTTGAGACGACACTATATGAACTGTGGTTTAGCAAGAAACCCAAGTTGTCGTTTCTTAAAATTTGGAGTTGCGATGCTTATGTGAAAAAGTTTCATCCTGATAAGCTCGAACCCAAATCGGAGAAGTGCGTCTTCATAGAATACCCAAAGGAAATTGTTGGGTACACCTTCTATCACAGATCCGAAGGCAAGATATTCGTTGCTTAAGATGGATCCTTTCTAGAGAAGGAGTTTCTCTCGAAAGAAGTGAGTGGGAGAAAAGTAGAACTTGATAAGGTAATTGTACCTTCTCCCTTATTGGAAAGTAGTTCATCACAGAAATCTGTTCCTGTGACTAATACACCAATTAGTGAGGAAGCTAATGATGATGATCATGTAACTTCAGATCAAGTTACTACCGAATCTCGTAGGTAAACCAGAGTGAGATCCGCACCAGAGTGGTACGGTAATCCTGTTCTGGAGGTCGTGTTACTTGACCATGACAAACCTACACTATGAGGAAGCGATGATGAGCCCAGATTCCGCAAAATGGCTTAAGGCCATGAAATCTGAGATATGATCCATGTATGAGAACAAAGTATGGACTTTGATGGATTTGCCCGATGATCGGCAAACCATAGAAAATAAATGGATCTTCAAGAGGAAGACGGACGTTGATAGTAATGTTACTATCTACAAAGCTCGACTTGTTGCAAAAAGGTTTTCGACAAAGTTCAAGATGTTGACTACAATGAGATTTTCTCAACTGTAGCGATGCTTAAGTCTGTCCGAATCATGTTAGCAATTGCCATAATTTATGAAATTTGGCAAATGGATGTAAAAACTGCATTCTGAATGGTTTTCGGAGGAAGAGTTGTATATGATGCAACCAGAAGGTTTTTTCGATCCAAAGGAGCTAACAAAGTGTGCAAGCTCCAGCGATCCATCTATGGACTGGTGCAAGCATCTCGAGTTGGAATATATGCTTTGATGAGTTGATCAAAGCATATAGTTTTATCTGCACTTATGGTGAAGCCCTGTATTTACTAGAAAGTGAGTGGGAGCACTACAGACATTTCGATAAGTATATGTGAATGACATATTGTAGATCGGAAATAATGTAGAATTATTCTCGCAAAGCATAAAGGAGTGTTTGAAAGAAGTTTTTCAAAGAAAGACCTCGGTGAAGCTGCTTATATATTGAGCATCAAGATCTATAGAGATAGATCAAGATGCTTGATAAGTTTTTTCAATGAGTACATACCTTGACAAGATTTTGAAGTAGTTCAAAATGGAACAGTCAAAGAAAGAGTTCTTGCCTGTGTTACAAGGTGTGAAATTGAGTAAGACTCAAAACCCGACCACGGCAGAAGATAGAAAGAGAATGAAAGTCATTCCCTATGCCTTGGCCATAGGTTCTATAAAGTATGACATGCTGTGTACCAGATCTATTGTATACCCTGCACTGAGTTTAGCAAGGGAGTACAATAGTGATCTAGGAGTAGATCACTGGATAGCGGTCAAAATTATCCTTAGTGGAATAAGGATATGTTTCTCGATTATGGAAGTGAAAAAAGGTTCGTCGTAAAGGGTTACGTCGATGCAAGTTTTGACACCGATCTGGATGACTCTAAGTCTCGATCTAGATACATATTGAAAGTGGGAGCAATTAGCTAGAGTAGCTCCGTGCAGGGCATTGTAGACATAGAATATTTGCAAAATACATACGGCTCTGAATGTAACAGACCCGTTGACTAAAATTCTCTCACGAGCAAAACATGATCATACCTTTATACTCTTTGGGTGTTAATCACATAGCGATGTGAACTAGATTATTGACTCTAGTAAACCCTTTGGGTGTTGGTCACATGACGATGTGAACTATGGGTGTTAATCATATACAGATATGATTATTGGTGTTCAATCACATGGCGATGTGAACTAGATTATTGACTCTAGTGCAAGTGGGAGACTGAAGGAAATATGCCCTAGAGGCAATAATAAAGTTATTATATATTTCCTCATATCATGATAAATGTTTATTATTCATGCTAGAATTGTATTAACCGGAAACATAATACATGTGTGAATATATAGACAAACAGAGTGTCACTAGTATGCCTCTACTTGACTAGCTTGTTAATCAAAGATGGTTATGTTTCCTAACCATGAACAAGGAGTTGTTATTTGATTAACAAGGTCACATCATTAGTTGAATGATCTGATTGACATGACCCATTCCGTTAGCTTAGCACACGATCGCTTAGTATGTTGCTATTGCTTCCTTCATGACTTATACATGTTCCTATAACTATGAGATTATGCAACTCCGCTTGCGGAGGAACACTTTGGTACTACCAAACGCCACAACGAATCGGGTGATTATAAAGGAGTACTACAGGTGTCTCCAAAGGCAGATGTTGGGTTGGCGATTTGAGATTAGGATTTGTCACTCCGAATGTCGGAGAGGTATCTCTGGGCCCTCTCGGTAATGCACATCACTTAAGCCTTGCAAGCATTGTAACTAATGAGTTAGTTGCGAGATGATGTATTACGGAACGAGTAAAGAGACTTGCCGTAACGAGATTGAACTAGGTATTGGATACCGACGATCGAATCTCGGCAACGTAATATACCGATGACAAAGGAACAACGATGTTGTTATGCGGTCTCGACCGATAAAGATCTTCGAGAATATGTAGGAACCAATATGGGCATCCAGGTCCGCTATTGGTTATTGACCGAGACGTGTCTCGGTCATGTCTACATTGTTCTCGAACCGTAGGGTCCGCACGCTTAAGGTTTCGATGCGATGCTTATATTATGAGTTTATGAGTTTTGATGTACCGAAGGAGTTCGAGTCCCGGATGAGATCGGGACATGACGAGGAGTCTCGAAATGGTCGAGATATAAAGATCGATATATTGGACGACTATATTCGAGTTCGGAAAGGTTCCGAGTCATTCGGTATTTATCGGAGTATCGGAGAGTTACGGAATTCGCCGGGAGAAGTATTGGGCCTTATGGGCCATACGGGAAAGAGAGAGGGCTGCCCTAGGCAGGCATGCCCCCTTGCCCTAGTCCGAATTGGGCTGGGGAGGGCCGCACCCCTCCTTCCTTCCCTTCTCTTCCCTTCCTAGTCTCCTACTCCTAATACATGGAAGGATCCCTAGTTGGACTAGGAAGGGGGAATCCTACTCGGTGGGAGTAGGACTCCCCTATGGCGCGCCTCCTCCCTAGGCCGGCCTCCTCCTCCCTCCCTCCTTTATATACGGGGGCAGGGGGCACCCCATAGACACACAAGTTGATCCTTGAAATCGTTCCTTAGCCGTGTGCGGTGCCCCCCTCCACCATATTCCACCTCGGTCATATCGTAGCGGTGCTTAGGCGAAGCCCTGCGTCGGTAGAACATCAAGATCGTCACCACGCCGTCGTGCTGACGGAACTCTCTCCCCGGAGCTTTGCTGGATCGGAGCCCGAGGAGCGTCACCGAGCTGTACGTGTGTCAAGAACTCGGAGGCGCCGGAGTAACGGCGCTGGGATCGGTTGGATCGCGAGGAGAACGTACGACTACTTCCTCTATGTTGTGATCGCTTCCGCTTCGGTCTTCGAGGGCACATAGACAACACTCTCCCCTCTCGTTGCTATGCATCACCATGATCTTGCGTGTGCGTAGGAAATTTTTTGAAATTACTACGTTCCCCAACATGAGGATTGTGTAACTCCCGTTTACCGGAAGAACACTTTGGGTACTACCAAACGTCACAACGTAACTGGGTGATTATAAAGGAGTACTACAGGTGTTTCCGAAGGTACATGTTGAGTTAGCATAATTCGAGATTAGGTTTTGTCACTCCGATTGTCGGAGAGGTATCTCTGGGCCCTCTCGGTAATACTCATCACCCAAGCCTTGCAAGCATGTAACTAATGAGTTAGTTATGAGATGACGACACGGAACGAGTAAAGAGACTTGCCGATAACGAGATTGAACTAGGTATTGGATACCGACGATCAAATCTCGGGCAAGTAACATACCGATGACAAAGGGAATAACGATGTTGTTATGCGGTTTGACCGATAAAGATCTTCGAGAATATGTAGGAACCAATATGTGCATCCAGGTCCGCTATTGGTTATTGACCGAGACGTGTCTCGGTCATGTCTACATTGTTCTCGAACCGTAGGGTCCGCACGCTTAAGGTTTCGATGGCGATGTTATATTATGAGTTTATGTATTTTGATGTACGAAGTTTGTTCGGAGTCCCGGATGTGATCACGGACATGACGAGGAGTCTCGAAATGGTCGAGACATAAAGATTGATATATTGGACGGATATATTTGGACACCGGAAAGGTTCCGGAGAAGTTTGGAGCTACCGGAGGTTACTGGAACCCCGGGAGGTATATGGGCCTATTTTGCCCATATAGGAAGAAGGAGAAGGAACAGGGGGGGCGCCCCAGCCCAATCCGACTGGGGAGGGGCCGCCCCCTTTCCTTTCTCCTTCCCCCTTCCTATTACTACTACTAGTACTTATTCCTAATGCTAGTACTCTTTCCTTCCCTCCAAATAAGATAAGGAAAGGGGGAAACCTACTTGGAGTAGGTTTCCTCCTCTATGGCGCCCCTTGAGCAGGCCTCCTCCTCCCTCCCTCCTTTATATACGGGGTAGGGGCACCCTAGACACACAAGTTGATCATTGAGATCGTTCCTTAGCCGTGTGCGGTGCCCCCTCCACGATATTACACCTCGGTCATATTGTAGCGGTGCTTAGGCGAAGCCCGCGACAGAGAACATCAAGATCGTCACCACGCCGTCGTGCTGACGGAACTCCCCCTCGGCGCCTCTGCTGGATCGGAGATCAAGGGTGCGTCATCGAGCTGTACGCGTGTCAAGAACTCGGAGGTGCCGGAGTAATGGTACCTGGATCGGTTGAACCGGGAAGACGTACGACTACTTCCACTACGCTGTGTCAACGCTTCCGCTTCGGTCTACGAGGGTACGTAGACAACACTCTCCCCTCGTTGCAATGTCATCACCATGATCTTGCGTGTGCGTAGGAAATTTTTTGAAATTACTACGTTCCCCAACAGTGGCATCCGAGCCTAGGTTTTTATGGTTTGATGTTATATGCACGAGTAGAACACAAGTGAGTTGTGGACGATATAAGTCATACTGCCTACCAGCATGTCATACTTTGGTTCAACGGCCATCATCATATTGTTGGATGAAGCGGCCCGGACCGACATTACGCGTACGCTTACGCGAGACTGGTTTTACCGCCGTGCTTTGCACACAGGTGACTAGCGGGTGTCTGTTTCTCCAACTTTAGTTGAACCGAGTGGCTACGCCCGTCCTTGTGAAGGTTAAACGAGTCTATTTGACAAACTATCGTTGTGGTTTTGATGCGTAGGTGAGATTGGTTCTTGCTTAAGCCCGTAGCAGCCACGTAAAATTTGCAACAACAAAGTAGAGGACGCCTAACTTGTTTTTGCAGAGCATGTTGTGATGTGATATGGCCAAGATGTGATGCTATATTTTATTGTATGAAATGATCATGTTTTGTAACCGAAGTTATCGGCAATCGGCAGGAGCCATATGGTTGTCGCTTTATTGTATGAAATGCAACGCATACTGTAATTGCTTTACTTTATCACAAAGCGGTAGCGATAGTCGTAGAAGCAATAGATGGCGTAAACGACAACGATGCTACGATGGAGATCAAGGTGTCGCGCCGGTGACGATGGTGATCACGACGATGCTTCGAAGATGGAGATCACAAGCACAAGATGATGATGGCCATATCATATCACTTATATTGATTGCATGTGATGTTTATCCTTTATGCATCTTATCTTGCTTTGATTGACGGTAGCATTTTAAGATGATCTCTCACTAATTATCAAGAAGTGTTCTCCCTGAGTATGCACCATTGCGAAAGTTCTTCGTGCTGAGACACAACGTGATGATCGGGTGTGATAGGCTCTACGTTCAAATACAACGGGTGCAAAACAGTTGCACACGCGGAATACTCAGGTTATACTTGACGAGCCTAGCATATACAGATATGGCCTCGGAACACGGAGACCGAAAGGTCGAGCGTGAATCATATAGTAGATATGATCAACATAGTGATGTTCACCATTGAAACTACTCCATCTCACGTGATGATCGGACATGGTTTAGTTGATTTGGATCACGTGATCACTTAGATGACTAGAGAGATGTCTGTCTAAGTGGGAGTTCTTAAGTAATATGATTAATTGAACTTAAATTTATCATGAACTTAGTACCTGATAGTATTTTGCTTGTCTATGTTTGTTTGTAGATAGATGGCTCGTGTTGTTGTTCCGTTGAATTTTAATGCGTTCCTTGAGAAAGCAAAGTTGAAAGATGATGGTAGCAATTACACGGACTGGGTCCGTAACCTGAGTATTATCCTCATTGCTGCACGTAAGAGTTACGCCCCTGGAAGCACCGCTGGGTGCCAGCCTGCTTGCTGATGCAACCGATGACGTTAAGAACGTATGGCGAGCAAAGCTGATGACTACTCTATAGTTCAGTGTGCCATGCTTTACGGTTTAGAACCGGGTCTTCAACGACGTTTTGAACGTCATGGAGCATATGAGATGTTCCAGGAGTTGAAGTTAATATTTCAAGCAAATGCCCGGATTGAGAGATATGAAGTCTCCAATAAGTTCTATAGCTGCAAGATGGAGGAGAACAGTTCATCGGTGAGCATATACTCAAAATGTCCGGGTATAATAATCACTTGATTCAACCGGGAGTTAATCTTCCGGATGATAGCGTCATTGATGAATTCTCCAATCACGCCACCAAGCTACAAGAGCTTTGTGATGAACTATAATATGCAAGGGATGAACAAGACTATTCCCGAGCTCTTCGCAATGCCGAAAGCATGGAGGTAGAAATCAAGAAGGAGCATCAAGTGTTGATGGTCAACAAGACCACTAGTTTCAAGAAGAAGGGCAAAGGGAAGAAGAAGGAACTTCAAAAGAACAGCAAACAAGTTGCTGCTCAAGAGAAGAAACCCAAGTCTGGACCTAAGCCTAAAACTGAGTGCTTCTACCGCAAGCGATCGACACTTTGGAAGCGGAACTGCCCCAAGTATTTGGCGGATAAGAAGGATGGCAAAGTGAACAAAGGTATATGTGATATACATGTTATTGATGTGTACCTTACTAATGCTCGCAGAGCACTGGTATTTGATACTGGTTCATTGCTAACATTTGCAACTCAAACAGGGACTACGGATTGCGAAGATTAGCTAAGGACGAGGTGACGGCGCGCGTGGGAAATGGTTCCAAAGTCGATGTGATCGCGGTCAGCATGCTACCTCTACATCTACCATCGGGATTAGTTTTAGACCTGAATAATTGTTATTTGGTGCGGCGTTGAGCATGAACATTATATCTGGATCTTGTTTGATGCGAGACGGTTATTCATTTAAATCAGAGAATAATGGTTGTTCTATTTATATGAGTAATATCTTTTATGGTCATGCACCCTTGAAGAGTGGTCTATTTTATTAAATCTCGATAGTAGTGATACACATATTCATAATGTTGAAGCCAAAAGATGCTGAGTTGATAATGATAGTGCAACATATTTGTGGCAATCGCCGCTTAGGTCATATCGGTGTAAAACGCATGAAGAAACTCCATCTCGATGGACTTCGGAATCACTTGATTATGAATCACTTGGTACTTGCGAACCGTGCCTCATGGGCAAGATGACCAAAACACCGTTCTCGGTTCTATGGAGAGAGCAACAGATTTGTTGGAAATCATACATACAGATGTATGTGGCCCGATGAATGTTGAGGCTCGTGGCGGATATCGTTATTTTCTCACCTTCACAGATGATTTGAGCAGATATGGGTATATCTACTTGATGAAGCACAAGTCTGAGACATTTGAAAAGTTCAAAGAATTTCAGAGTGAAGTAGAAAATCATCGTAACAAGAAAATAAAATTTCTACGATCTGATCGTGGAGGAGAATATTTGAGTTACGAGTTTGGTTTACATTTGAAACAATGTGGAATAGTTTTCAACTCACGCCACCGAACACCACAACGAAATGGTGTGTCCGAACGTCGAATCGTACTTTACTTGATATGGTGCGATCTATGATGTCTCTTACCGATTTACCGCTATCGCTTTGGGGTTATGCTTTAGAGACGGCCGCATTCACGTTAAATAGGGCACCATCAAAATCCGCTGATACGACGCCTTATGAACTGTGGTTTGGCAAGAAACCAAAGTTGTCGTTTCTCAAAGTTTGGGGCTGCGATGCTTATGTGAAGAAACTTCAACCAGATAAGCTTGAACCCAAATCGAGAAATGTGTCTTCATAGGATACCCAAAGGAGACTATTGGGTACACCTTCTATCACAGATCCGAGGGCAAGATCTTCGTTGCTAAATTCGGATCCTTTCTAGAGAAGGAGTTTCTCTCAAAGAAGTGAGTGGGAGGAAAGTAGAACTTGATGAGATAATCAGATCCACTCCCTTATTGAAAGTAGCTCATCACAAGAACCGGTTCTGTGACGACTACACCAATTAGTGAGGAAGATAATGATATTGATCATGAAACTTCAGATCAAGTTTCTATCGAACCTCGTAGGTCTACCGAGTAAGATCCGCACTGAGTGGTACGGAAATCCTATTCGAAGTCATGTTACTAGACCATGATGAACCCACGAACTATGAGGAAGCGATGATGAGCCCAGATTCGCAAAATGGCTAGAAGCCATGAAATCTGAGATAGGATCCATGTATGAAAACAAAGTATGGACTTTGGTTGACTTGCCCGATGATCGGCAAGCCATTGAGAATAAATGGATCTTTAAGAAGAAGACCGACGCTGATGGTAATGTTATCGTCTACAAAGCTCGACTTGTTGCGAAAGGTTTTCGACAAGTTCAAGGGTTGACTACGATGAGACTTTCTCACCGTAGCGATGCTTAAGTCTGTCCGAATCATGTTGGCTATTGCTGCATTTCATGATTATGAAATTTGGCAAATGGATGTCAAGACTGCATTCTTGAATGGATTTCTAGAAGAAGAGTTGTATATGATGCAGCCTGAAGGTTTTGTTGATCCAAAAGGTCTCGACAAAGTGTGCAAGCTCCAACGCTCCATTTATGGACTGGTGCAAGCATCTCGGAGTTGGAATAAACGCTTTGACAAAGTGTGATCAAAGATATGGTTTTATCTGAGACTTTTGGAGAAGCCTGTATTTACAAGAAAGTGAGTGGGAGCTCAGAGCATTTCTAGTTTTATATGTTGATGACATATTATTAATTGGAAATGATATAGAATTTCTGGATAGCATAAAGGGATACTTGAATAAAAGTTTTTCGATGAAAGACCTCGGTGAAGCTGCTTACATATTGGGCATCAAGATCTATAGAAATAGATCAAGACGCTTAATAGGACTTTCACAAAGCACATACCTTGACAAAATTTTGAAAAAGTTCAAAATGGATCAAGCAAAGAAAGGATTTCTTGCTGTGCTACAAGGTGTGAAGTTGAGTCGAACTCAATGCCCGACCACAGCAGAAGATAGAGAGAAAATGAAAGATGTTCCCTATGCTTCAGCCATAGGCTCTATCATGTATGCAATGCTGTGTACCAGACCTGACGTATGCTTAGCAAATAAGCTTGGCAGGTAGGTACCAAAGTAATCCAGAGTGGATCATCGACAGCGGTCAAGAACATCTGAAATACCGAAAAGGACTAAGGATATGTTTCTCGATATGGGGGTGACAAAGAGCTAGTCGTAAATGGTTACGTCGATGTAAGCTTTGACACCGATCCGGACGATTCTAAATCGCAAACCGGATACGTGTTTATATTAAACGGTGGAGCTGTAAGTTGGTGCAGTTCAAAACAAAGCGTCGTAGCAGGATCTACATGTGAAGCGGAGTACATAGCTGCTTCTGAAGCGGCAAATGAAGGACTCTGGATGAAGGAGTTCATTTTCGATCTAGGTGTCATACCTAGTGCATCGGGACCAATGAAGATCTTCTGTGACAACACTGGTGCAATTGCCTTGGCAAAGGAATCCAGATTTCACAAGAGGACCAAGCACATCAAGAGACGCTTCAATTCCATTCGGGACCAAGTCCAAGTGGGAGACATAGAAATTTGCAAGATACACACGGATCTGAATGTTGCAGACCCATTGACTAAGCCTCTCTCACGAGCAAAACATGATCAGCACCAAGACTTCATGGGTGTTAGACTCATTACTATGTAATCTAGATTATTGACTCTAGTGCAAGTGGGAGACTGAAGGAAATATGCCCTAGAGGCAATAATAAAGTTATTATTTATTTCCTCATATCATGATAAATGTTTATTATTCATGCTAGAATTGTATTAACCGGAAACATGATACATGTGTGAATACATAGACAAACATATAGTCACTAGTATGCCTCTACTTGACTAGCTCATTAATCAAAGATGGTTATGTTTCCTAACCATAGACATGTGTTGTCATTTGATTAATGAGATCACATCATTAGGAGAATGATGTGATTGACATGACCCATCCCGTTAGCTTAGCACTTGATCGTTTAGTATTCTGCTATTGCTTCCTTCATGACTTATACATGTTCCTGTAACTATGAGGATTGTGTAACTCCTGTTTACCGGAAAAACACTTTGGGTACTACCAAACGCCACAACGAATCGGGTGATTATAAAGGAGTACTACAGGTGTTTCGAAGGTACATGTTGAGTTAGCATAATTCGAGATTAGGTTTTGTCACTCCGATTGTCGGAGAGGTATCTCTGGGCCCTCTCGGTAATACTCATCACCCAAGCCTTGCAAGCATGTAACTAATGAGTTAGTTATGAGATGACCTATTACGGAACGAGTAAAGAGACTTGCGGTAGCGAGATTGAACTAGGTATTGGATACCGACGATCAAATCTCGGCAAGTAACATACCGATGACAAAGGGAATAACGTATGTTGTTATGCGGTTTGACCGATAAAGATCTTCGTAGAATATGTAGGAACCAATATGGGCATCAGGTCCCGCTATTGGTTATTGACCGAGACGTGTCTCGGTCATGTCTACATTGTTCTCGAACCGTAGGGTCCGCACGCTTAAGGTTTCGATGCGAGTTATATTATGAGTTTATGTATTTTGATGTACGAAGTTTGTTCGAGTCCCGGATGTGATCACGGACATGACGAGGAGTCTCAAATGGTCGAGACATAAAGATTGATATATTGGACGGATATATTTGGACACCGGAAAGGTTCCGGAGAAGTTTGGAGCTACCGGAGGTTACCGAACCCCGGAGGTATATGGGCCTTATTGGGCCCATATAGGAAGAAGGAGAAGGAACAAGGGAGGGGGCGCTCCCCAGCCCAATCCGAGTTGGGGAGGGGCCGCCCCCTTCCTTTCTCCTTCCCCTCTTCCTATTACTACTACTAGTACTTATTCCTAATGCTAGTACTCTTTCCTTCCCTCCAAATAAGATAAGGAAAGGGGGAAACCTACTTGGAGTAGGTTTCCCCCTCCTCTATGGCGCCCCCTTGGGCGGCCTCCTCCTCCCTCCCTCCTTTATATACGGGGTAGGGGCACCCTAGACACACAAGTTGATCATTGAGATCGTTCCTTAGCCGTGTGCGGTGCCCCCTCCACGATATTACACCTCGGTCATATTGTAGCGGTGCTTAGGCGAAGCCTGCGACAGAGAACATCAAGATCGTCACCACACCGTCAGGTCGACGGAACTCCCCCTCGGCGCCTCTGCTGGATCGGAGATCGAGGGTGCGTCATCGAGCTGTATGCGTGTCAAGAACTCGGAGGTGCCGGAGTAACGGTACTTGGATCGGTTGAACCGGGAAGACGTACGACTACTTCCACTACGCTGTGTCAACGCTTCTGCTTCGGTCTACGAGGGTACGTAGACAACACTCTCCCCTCGTTGCAATGTCATCACCATGATCTTGCGTGTGCGTAGGAAATTTTTTGAAATTACTACGTTCCCCAACAAAAAGTCTCTCTTCATGAAATCCTCACAGGACACGCCTGAAGATGCCGCCTCAACACAGGCTCAACTAGCCGGGCGCGAGGGTCGTCAAGATTTATCCCGAGAACACTTGGGCAGGGGTTAAGGAAGGGTCGGAAGGTGTGCCCAAGAAAAAGGAGAGGAAGAGATCGGGAAGGTAATCGCCTCCAAACAAGCCGAGCACACAGCAGCGACGATGCATTCTCAAGAGCGTGTACCCGTGAAAGGTGCGGTCATGTTCCATCTCACGGGCGAGCCGATGCTACCGCCGAAACCGCTGGAGGCACTATCGGGGATCTCGGAGACTCGCACGACCATGTCTTTGTCGACCGAGAAAAGCCTACTAGCCTCAAAGGATCCGGATATCCGACATACGCGGCTCGTGTGCACGAGGGGAAGTGCTACGTCGACACACGGCCCGCGGAGGTGTTCTTCTGCGGTTTGACCATATCTTTGAGATGTTTCTAACAAGGCGGCTTGATTTTACTATCGTCCGCTTTTTGCGCTAGATATGAGCTCCGTCGTGAAGAGTGAAGAAGTCTCGCAAATCTGTGTGGCGGATCCGTACTACATGCACGAGTCTTTCTTGAGTCTCGGCGACTTTGAGCGTGAAACTGCTAGGGAGTACCTCCAAAACTTCATGGTGCAGAATAAGGACCGGGAAATTGTCCTCATGCCTTATCATCCAAAGTAAGTCAGTTCCGGACATCCCTTTCGTACATTTCAATCATTCCTTCTCTCTCATATAGGGAATAATTTGAGGTGTCTTTTCCCCGCAGCAACGGGCGTGCCGTCCTTATCGTTCTTTACCCGCAAGTCTCCCATGCCGTGTATTTTGACCCTTCGAGAGACTACGAGAAAAAGGACTACACCCACATAATGAATATACTAGATGATTCTCTCCAAGGCTTCAGCTATAGAGGTGGCCACGTGCATATCAGGAAACAAAGGAACAAGAAGATGGGTTTCGCGCATAAAACTAACTTCTCCAGCATCCATGTCCCAAAACCAAGCAAGAAGGATGGATTCTACATCGTCCATCTCATGATTCAGTTCAACACGGATCACCAAAGCTTCAGATTAACAGCAGAATGATGATCATATCCACAAGTGGCTAGAATCTCATGGAGAAGCGAATTATAAACTTAGAGATGACTTCTTTCGCATCCAAAGCGACATTGCGACGATCATCATGAAAGAAGTCGTCGATGAGAAGGGATGTTCCACCACGGCCCTATATCGCGAAATGACGTCCGAACTCGCATAGGCATGCAACGTCTAGACCTCACGCCGCTCAAGCAGCTAGGGTTCGTCCTCGATGATATGGAAGGATGGAACTTCTAGTGATTTATGATGCCGATGATGATGATATGTGTCGGTTGAACTTGTATACTTTTGTAGCGATGAAACTTTGTGATGTCCACGGTCCGCCGAACTTGCGTAACGCTACTTTGTTAGTTGGCGACGATGACCTGCGTACCTCTAGTTAATTAATTTGCGTCTTGTATATGTTGCATCTAGTTGCTAACCCTCTTTTTGGTGTTGCTCTAGTATATTTTTTGCATATATATGATTGTACATCCTCTTCATGAACATGCATCTCTAACAGGTACCTAGTTTCTTGATGGTGAGATGGAAATGCTATGTCGTGTACAAACAGAAGGTTCCGGGGGTGTACAACGAGTGGCATGAGTGTCAGGCACAAGTGAATGGGTTCACGGGCGCCAGCCATAAAGGCTTCAAAAGCAGACAAGAAGGAGAAGCTAGTTACTTGAGGTTCACGCTAGCGCGAGAGAGGACTCGTAACCGCCACCTCATGTACTGCATGGTTCCGCTCTAACTCATAGTGATAGCACTTCTTGCGTATGCCTTTGTTTAGATGGATGTTGTTGTTGTAGTTGCAAGTATTCGAGACTTGCATGTATTGCTATTTTCGAGATGATAACAAGATATCACTTTGTGTTGGATGATGATTATGAAGAGACTATTTGTATGTACATGCTATGATTACATTTGTGGTCTCGCAGGCATTTGTATGTGTATCATGATGAAATTTCTATGTGCTAAAGATTCTTCTACAAAGCCGGTTCAAATACAAAACAAATATGCCAAAAAAACTACTTAAATTAGCAGTAGCGAGAGTACAAAAGTTAGCAGCAGCGCCGCAATAGTAGTAGCGCGTCCTGCCAAAGAGCGCTAGCGCTACTAGCGGTAGCAAGCTTCCCACAACCGCGCTGCTGCTAGACTTGTATAGCAGTAGCGCGGGTGGTCACGCCATCGCTATGAGTTAGCTGTAGGCCAGATAGTAGCGCTGGTACCCCCTCATCGATACATCTAAAACCCGCGCTGCTGCTAGCCTTTTCCCTAGTAGTGGGAGTATAAACTTTTACCATTCTGTTTGGGAACCGCCTATAATATGTAGCATTGAAGATATCGCCATCTCATAGTTGATGCGTTGACAGTGAAAGTATGCCGCTCAAAATGTTATTCATCTATATTTTAAAATCGAGCTCTGGCACCTCTACAAATCCCTGCTTCCCTCTGCGAAAGGTCTATCTATTTACTTTTATGTTGAGTCATCACCCTCTTATTAAAAAGCACCCGCTGGAGAGAACACTGTCATTTGCATGCATTACTATTAGTTTATATTGGGTATGACTTGACTGGATCTCTTTTACCATGAATTACAATGTTTAGCCAGTCCTTGATCTTCAAAGGTGCTCTGCATTTATGTTTTGCTGTCTCAGACAGGGCTAGCAAGATACCATCTTGTTATATCATATTATGATTGTTTTGAGAAAGTGTTGTCATCCGAGTTTTATTATTATTGCTCGCTAGCTGATTATGCCATTGATATGAGTAAATGTGAGACCTAAGTGTTATTGTGAATATGGTAAGTTCATAATATTTGCTGAAAACTTGAATGCTGGTTAGTTTTTCTTTATCACTTTCAGTTTATCAACTGAATTGCTTGAGGACAAGCAAAGGTATAAGCTTGGGGGAGTTGATACGTCTCCAACGTATCTACTTTTCCAAACACTTTTGCCCTTGTTTTGGACTCTAACTTGCATGATTTGAATGAAACTAACCCGGACTGACGCTGTTTTCAGCAGAACTGCCATGGTGTTGCTATTGTGCAGAAAACAAAAGTTCTCGAAATGACCTGAAAATCCACGGAGATAGCTTTTGAAAAATATAAAAATTACTGGCGAAAGAATCAAGACCAGGGGGCTCACACCCTGTCCAGGAGGGTAGGGGCGCGCCCTCCCCCCTGGGCGCGCCCCCCTGTCTCGTGGGCCCCCTGATGCTCCACCGACCTCAACTCCAACTCTATATATTCCATTTCGCGAAGAAATAAATCAGAGAGAAAGTTTCATCGCGTTTTACGATACGGAGCAGCCGCCAAGCCCTAATCTCTCTCGGGAGGGCTGATCTGGAGTCCGTTCGAGGATCCGGAGAGGGGGATTCGTCGCCGTCGTTATCATCAACCATCCTCCATCACCAATTTCATGATGCTCACCGCCGTGAATGAGTAATTCCATCATAGGCTTGCTGGACAGTGATGGGTTGGATGAGATTTACCATGTAATCAAGTTAGTTTTGTTAGGGATTGATCCCTAGTATCCACTATGTTCTGAGATTGATGTTGCTATGACTTTGCTATGCTTAATGCTTGTCACTAGGGCCCGAGTGCCATGATTTCAGATCTGAACCTATTATGTTTTAATGAATATATGTGAGTTCTTGATCCTATCTTGCAAGTCTATAGTCACCTATTATGTGTTATGATCTGACAACCTCGAAGTGACAATAATCGGGATACTTCTCGATGATGACCGTAGTTTGAGGAGTTCATGTATTGACAATGTGCTAATGCTTTGTTCCGGTTCTCTATTAAAAGGAGGCCTTAATATCCCTTAGTTTCCACTAGGACCCCGCCGCCACGGGAGGGTAGGACAAAAGATGTCATGCAAGTTCTTTTCCATAAGCACGTATGACTATATTCGGAATACATGACTACATTACATTGATGAACTGAAGCTAGTTCTGTGTCACCCTATGTTATAGCTATTACACAAGGAATCGGACCCGACATAATTATCCATCACTGATCCAATGCCTACGAGCTTTTCACATATTGTGCTTCGCTTATTTACTTTTCCGTTGCTACTGTTACAATTACTACAAAATTGCTATCGTTACTTTTGCCACTGTTACCATTACTATCATACTACTTTGCTACTAAATAATTTGTTGCAGATGCTAAGTTATCCAGGTGTGGTTGAATTGACAACTCAACTGCTAATACTTAAGAATATACTTTGGCTCCCCTTGTGTCGAATCGAAAAATTTGGGTTGAATACTCTACCCTCGAAAGCTGTTGCGATCCCCTACACTTGTGGCTTATCACTATGCATCACCATGATCTTGCGTGTGCGTAGGAATTTTTTTGAAATTACTACGTTCCCTAATAGTGGCATCCGAGCCAGGTTTATGCGTAGATGTTATATGCACGAGTAGAACACAAGTGAGTGGTGGGCGATACAAGTCATACTGCTTACCTTCATGTCATACTTTGGTTCGGCGATATTGTTGGATGAAGCGGCCCGGACCGACATTACGCGTACGCTTACGCGAGACTGGTTCTACCGACGTGCTTTGCACGTAGGTGGCTGGCGGGTGTCAGTTTCTCCAACTTTAGTTGAACCGAGTGTGACTACGCCCGGTCCATGAGAAGGTTAAAACAACACTAACTTGACGAACTATCGTTGTTGTTTTGATGCATAGGTAAGAACGGTTCTTGATCAGCCCGTAGCAGCCACGTAAAACTTGCAACAACAAAGTAGAGGACGTCTAACTTATTTTTGCAGGGCATGTTGTGATGTGATATGGTCAAGGCATGATGCTACATTTTATTGTATGAGACGATCATGTTTTTGTAACCGAGTTATCGGCAACTGGCAGGAGCCATATGGTTGTCGCTTTATTGTATGCAATGCAATCGCCTTGTAATTGCTTTACTTTATCACTAAGCGGTAGCGATAGTCGTAGAAGCAATAGTTGGCGAGACAACAACGATGCTACGATGTAGATCAAGGTGTCACACCGGTGACGATGGTGATCATGACGGTGCTTCGGAGATGGAGATCACAAGCACAAGATGATGATTGCCATATCATATCACTTATATTGATTGCATGTGATGTTTATCCTTTATCCATCTTACTTTGCTTTGATTGACGGTAGCATTATAAGATGATCTCTCACTAAATTTCAAGATAAAAGTGTTCTCCCTGAGTATGCACTGTTGCCAAAGTTCATCGTGCCAAGACACCACATGATGATCGGGTGTGATAAGCTCTACGTTCATCTACAATGGGTGCAAGCCAGTTTTGCACACGCAGAATACTCGGGTTAAACTTGATGAGCCTAGCATATGCAGATATGGCCTCGGAACACTGAGATCGAAAGGTCGAGCATGAATCATACAGTAGATATGATCAACATAGTGATGTTGACCATTGAAAACTACTCCATCTCACGTGATGATCGGACATGGTTTAGTTGATTTGGATCACGTGATCACTTAGATTATTAGAGGGATGTCTATCTAAGTGGGAGTTCTTACGTAATATGATTAATTGAACTTTAATTTATCATGAACTTAGTCCTGGTAGTATTAGCGTATCTATGTTGTAGATCAATAGCTCGCGTTTAGCTCCCCTGTTTTATTTTTGATATGTTCCTAGGGAAAACTAAGTTGAAAGATGTTAGTAGCAATGATGCGGATTGGATCCGTGATCTGAGGATTATCCTCATTGCTGCACAGAAGAATTATGTCCTTGATGCACCGCTAGGTGACAGACCGATTGCAGGAGCAGATGTAGACATTATGAACGTTTAGCAAGCTCGGTATGATGACTACTTGATAGTTTAGTGCACCATGCTTTACGACTTAGAATCGGGGCTTCAAACATGTTTTGAATGCCACAAAGCATATGAGATGTTCCAAGAGTTGAAATTAGTATTTCAGACTCATGCCCATGTCGAAAGGTATGAGACCTTTGACAAGCACTTCGCCTACAAGATGGAGGAGAATTGCTCAGCTAGTGAGCATGTGCTCAGAATGTCTGAGTACTACAATCACTTGAATCAAATGGGAGTTAATCTTCCAGATAAGATAGTGATTGGCAGAGTTCTCTAGTCACTATCACCAAGTTACTAGAACTTCGTGATGAACTATAATATGCAAGGGATAACGGAAACGATTCACAAGCTCTTCGTTATGCTGAAATCGACAAAGGTAGAAATCAAGAAAAACATCAAGTGTTGATGGTTGACAAGACCACTAATTTCAAGAAAAGGGCAAAGGAAGAAGGGGAACTTCAAGAAGAACGGCAAGCGAGTTGCTGCTCAAGTGAAGAAGCCCATGTCTGGACCTAAGCCTGAGACTAACTGCTTCTACTTCAAAGGGGCTGGTCACTAGAAGTGGAACTGCCCTAGATACTTGGCGGATAAGAAGGATGGCATAGTGAACAAAGGTATATTTGATATACATGTTATTGATATGTACTTTACTAGTGTTTATAGCAACCCCTTAGTATTTGATACTAGTTCAGCTGCTAAGATTAGTAACTCGAAATGGGAGTTGCAGAATGAACAGAGACTAGTTAAGGGTGAAGTGACGATGTTTGTTGGAAGTGGTTCCAAGATTGATATGATCATCATCGCACACTCCCTATCCTTTCGGGATTAGTGTTGAACCAAAATAAGTGTTATTTGGTGTTTGTGTTGAGCATGAATATGATTTGATCATGTTTATTGCAATACGGTTATTCACTAAAGCTAGAGAATAATTGTTGTTCTGTTTACATGAATAAAACCTTCTATGGTCATACACCCAATGAAAATGGTTTGTTGGATCTCGATCGTAGTGATACACATATTCATAATATTGAAGCCAAAAGATGCAAAGTTAATAATGATAGCAACTTATTTGTGGCACTGCCATTTAGGTCATATTGGTGTAAAGCGCATGAAGTAAATCCATGCTGATGGGCTTTTGGAATAACTTGATTATGAATTAGTTGATGCTTGTGAACCATGCCTCATGGGCAAGATGACTAAGACTCCGTTTTCCGGAACAATGGAACGAGCTACTGACTTATTGGAAATAATACATACTGATGTATGCGGTCCGATGAGTGTTGAGGCTCGCGATGGGTATCATTATTTCCTGACCTTCACAGATGATTTGAGCAGATATGGGTATATCTACTTAATGAAACTGAAACAGTTGAAAAGTTCAAAGAATTTCAGAGTGAAGTGGAGAATCATTGTAACAAGAAAATAAAGTTTTTCTGCGATTTGATCGCGGAGACGAATATTTGAGTTACGAGTTTGGCCTTCAATTAAAACAATGTGGAATAGTTTCACAAACTCATGCCCCCTGGAACACCACGGCATAATGGTGTGTCCGAACATCATAACCGTACTTTATTGGATATAGTGCAATCTATGATGTCTCTTACCGATTTACCACTATTGTTTTGGGGTTATGCATTAGAGATAGCTGCATTCACGTTAAATAGGGCACCGTCTAATCTGTTGAGACGACACCGTATAAACTATGGTTTAGCAAGAAATCTAAGTTGTCATTTCTTAAAGTTTGGGGATATGATGCTTATGTGAAAAAGTTTCAGCCTAATAAGCTCGAACCCAAATCGGAGATGTGCGTCTTCATAGGATACCCAAAAATAAAATGTTGGGTACAGCTTCTATCACAGATCTGAAGGCAAGACATTCGTTGCTAAGAATGGATCCTTTCTAGAGAAGGAGTTTCTCTCGAAAGAAGTGAGTGGGAGGAAAGTAGAACTTGATGAGGTAACTGTACCTGCTCCCTTATTGGAAGGTAGTTCATCACAGAAATATGTTCCTGTGACTCCTACACCAATTAGTGAGGAAGCTAATGATGATGATCATGTAACTTCAGATCAAGATACTACCGAACCTCATAGGTCAACCAGAGTGAGATCCGCACCAGAGTTGTACGGTAATCCTGTTTTGGAGTTCATGTTACTTGACCATGACAAACCTACGAACTATGAGAAAGCGATGATGAGCCTAGATTCCGCGAAATGGCTTGAGGCCATGAAATCTGAGATGGGATCCATGTATGAGAACAAAGTGTGGACTTTGGTTGACTTGCCTGATGATCGGCAAGCCATAGAAAATAAATGGATCTTCAAGAGGAAGACAGACGCTGATAGTAGTGTTACTATATACAAAGCTAGACTTGTCGACAAAGGTTTTTGACAAAGTTCAAGGTGTTGACTATGATGAGATTTTCTCACTCGTAGCGATGCTTAAGTCTGTCTGAATCATGTTAGCAAATTGCCACATTTTTTGAAATCTGGCAAATGGATGTCAAAACTACATTCCTTAATGGATTTCTTAAAGAAGAGTTGTATATGATGCAACCAGAAGGTTTGTCGATCCTAAAGGTGCTAACAAAATGTGCAAGCTCCAGCGATCCATCTATGGACTGGTGCAAACATCTCGGAGTTGGAATATATGCTTTGATAAGTTGATCAAAGCATATAGTTTTATACAGACTTGCGATGAAGCCTGTATTTACAAGAAAGTGAGTGGGAGCACTACAGCATTTCTGATAAATATATGTGAATGACATATTGTTGATCAGAAATAATGTAGAATTTCCTGGAAAGCATAAAGGAGTATTTGAAAGGAGTTTTTTCAAATAAAGACCTCGGTGAAGTTGCTTACATATTGAGCATCAAGATCTATAGAGATAGATCAAGACACTTGATAAGTTTTTTCAATGAGTACATACCTTGACAAGATTTTGAAATAGTTCAAAATGGAACAGTCAAAGAAAGAGTTCTTGCCTGTGTTACAAGGTGTGAAATTGAGTAAGACTCAATGCCCGACCATGGCGGAAGATAGAGAGAGAATGAAAGTCATTCCCTATGCCTCAGCCATAGATTCTATTAAGTATGCCATGTTGTGTACCAGATCTATTGTATACCCACTACTAGGGAAAAACCTATACACAGAATCTTACCAGCAGCGCTCTTCAAAATACCACGCTACTGCTACTTAGCAGCAGCGCGTGTCTACAAAACGCGCTGCTGACATGGAAGTAGCAGTAGCGCGTGTATCGCATACAGCGCTACTGCTATAGTTGCCATGACCTTGCCCCCGCTAGCTATAGCGATGCGCGACTTCATCAGAGAGCGCCATCGCTACTCAAAGTTAGCTGTAGCGCGTTTTGGCAAACGTGCTACAACTATCCCTACCTTATCCCCACGCGCACGACCGGCCATCTCACTCACACTCTCACTCTCGCCCGCGTCAACCGTCGTCGTCCGTCGCCGCCGCCGCCGCCTTCGTCCGTCCGCCGCCGAGGTACTCCCCTCCTTCCGTCCCTCCTCCATCCTCCTCGCACATCCTCCTCTGCTGCCGCCTCCCTCCTCCGCCGCCTCCTCCCTCCGCTGCCGCCCTCCTCCTCCTCCGCCGGCAGCCTCCTCCCACCGCCCTCGACCTCGCCCCCTAGCTACCTCTCCGCCGCCCCACCCCTGCCACTAGTTAGTACTAGATTTAGTAGTAGTAGATGTTAATTTAGGGTTAGCTAGTACTAGATGTTGCTTAGTTAGTACTAGATTTTTAGTAGTAGTAGTAGTGGTAGTTGAACTACTTTAGTTGTAGTTGAACTAGTTTAGTAAGTAAATTAATAAACTAGTTGAACTAGTTGAATTAATGAACTAATCTATTTTTAGTAAGATAATTAATATAACTAGTTGAACTACTTTATTTTTAGAAAGAACTAGTTTTTTCTATTTATAGGAAGTTTATATTTAGTAAGAACTAGTTGAATTAATAAAACTAGTTGAACATGTCATGTTTGTTGTTAGTGATAACTTATATGGTTTCAGTGACCCCGTCGTCCCCTGTCACCGACCCCCTCCGACATCCCCGCTTGCCGTCACCACCGACCCTCCGACATCGAGGTGAGACCAGCCAAATATCCTTGTATATCTTGTGTTGTTGCTCAAATTGGATATGTGGTTGCCCAAGTGGCCGTTCATGTTCAGTTTACATCTCCGAGTGGCCTATGTTTTGCCGGAGTGTTGATTAATTTCCGTTCCGGCAAATTTCAGGCGCTCGATATGTCCTTTTTTAGCAAAGGTCATGCCGGATTTTGTCGTGAATTCTGGCATGACTTGTGCTAGAATATGTACAAGTTTAATCTTTGAATTATGATTGTAGGAAATGTCGTACTCGGACGACGATGGTCTCCCGGGGGAGTGTAGCTGGTGCCACGACGATCAAGGTATGTGCGACAGGTTCGTTCGGCTGGACGAAGATCGGCGCTTCAGCATTAAGCTCGAGGAGACCTTCGATTGTGAAACGGTACGCAACAACGACAAGTGTTTTTTTTTTCATTAAGCATGACTTCAACTATTTCAACGTCTAATTTTCATATTTTACAATTCGACTAGCTTATCCCATGCCATGCAAGATGCTATGTCTTGGAGAGGATGGGTTTTGAAGACCATGAAAATTTCGAAACAAAGAAAATACACCTAAGGACCCATAATGATATGGATTTTGAAGTAAATCTGTGCAATGCTCAGAGCGTAACCCATTTTGGTTGCCAAAATTGGGAAGCACTTTGCAAAATGTATGGTTTTTATGAGGGTATGATTGTCACCATGGATCTTGGTGATCCTGACAGCGAGGAAGACAATATGGACATTTGGTCCTTGTTGATACGCTTCCGATTGTACCGCTATGTGAGTTTCTCAAACATAGTTATTAACTAATTTATATTGTTTATTTCAAAATAGTTGATAGCTTATTTCCATTGACAACTTATTTTGATTCTTCAAAGACTGTGCGGAAGATGGTAGATAAAACCCACTACACCGAAGGCACCCAATTAACGTATAAGGAGAAAAATCATCTGATCGCATTTTGTACTCTTCTTGAGAATTACAATGACTATTATCGAACTCCTCCAAATTATGGTGAATACATGCCACTAGTGCATGTGTTGAACAACGATAACTTCTCTGGAGATACCATGGTAAGATTTCTTACTATTACGACATCCGTGCATTTTTTGCATACTTCTAAAACTAGTACATCATTGCTAACTACGAAGTTATTATTATGTTTTTCAATGAAACTCCCGATGGATTGTGTGCCTCATCGATGTCTCGCATGGTCGCCTCTCGATCTTGAACATACTGCCGGGTAAATCTACGGAGCTCACCTATGCATATCGGATTTCTAAAACACGTGAACACATGATCATCAGAGAATGGAAGAAATGTATGGACATTCGCAAGGAGGTTCTTGGAAGTAACATTCAGCGAAAGGCAAGAATGGGAGACATGCTAATCTCCATTCTCCATAATGGTGAGACAGGGGCTATCTTGTTTTTTGTTATTTTACCTTAGAAAATGTAGTAGGTCTTAATCGAATGTAATAGGTCCTATGAGGTACAATATGTTTATTATGTGGTAATGTGTTAGAGTTCATAATGATGATCTTGAGGAGGTGTTATGTGATGTCAATGATGAAAATGATGATATTGAGGAGGTGTTATATGACAATGATGTATTATGATGCTAAGTTGTTAATGATATGATGATGATGATGATATTATTACATCATTGGGTGAAAGAACATGGATTAGTTTCAAGTGGATGGACATCCACTTGAAACTAGTCCACGGTTCTTTCACCCCATGATGTAATAACTCATTATGATGTAAAACAATCTCTAAATTCCTGTTGTATGAAAACCTGTGTAAAGGTGTATGAATACAACATGAAAAGAAAAGAAATAAAATACTAAATAATAGTAGTAGCGGGTAAGGAGAAGCGCTACTACTAATTACCAAGAACGATGTTCTAAAGAACCGCTGCTACTAAGTCAATTTAGCGATAGTGTGGGTCAAGACGCAGCGCTATTGCTAAGCATCATCAGATGGCGCCTTATCGAGAGCGCTACTACCGCCATCGATAGGCCCAAAACCCAGCCGCTGCTAGGCTTTTCCCTAGTAGTGACCCTATACTGAGTTTGGCAAGGGAGTACAATAGTATCTAAGGGTAGATCACTGAACAATGGTCAAAATTATCCTTAGTGGAATAAGGATATGTTTCTCGATTATGGAGGTAACAAAAGGTTCATCGTAAAGGGTTACGTCGATGCAAGTTTTGACACTGATCCAGATGACTCTAAGTCTCAATCAGGATACATATTGATAGTGGGAGCAATTAGATAAAGTAGCTCCGTGCAGAGCATTGTAGACATAGAAATTTGCAAAATACATACGGATCTAAATTTGGCAGACCCGTTGACTAAACTTCTCTCACAAGCAAAACATGATCACACCTTAGTACTCTTTTGGGTGTTAATCACATGGTGATGTGAACTAGATTACTGACTCTAGTAAACCCTTTCAGTGTTGGTCACATGGCGATGTGAACTATGGGTGTTAATCACATGGTGATATGAACTATTGGTGTTAAATCACATGGTGATTATTGACTCTAGTGCAAGTGGGAGACTGAAGGAAATATGCCCTAGAGGCAATAATAAAGTTGTTATTTATATTTCCTTATTTCATGATAAATGTTTATTATTTCATGCTAGAATTGTATTAACCGGAAACTTAGTACATGTGTGAATACATAGACAAATAGAGTGTCACTAGTATGCCTCTACTTGACTAGCTCGTTGAATCAAAGATGGTTAAAATTCCTAGCCATAGATATGAGTTGTCATTTGATTAATGGGATCACATCATTAGAGAATGATGTGATTGACTTGACCCATTCCGTTAGCCCAGCATTTGATCATTTAGTATATTGCTATTGCTTTCTTCATGACTTATACATGTTCCTATGACTATGAGATTACGCAACTCCCGAATACCGGAGGAACACTTTGTGTGCTACCAAACGTCACAACGTAACTAGGTGATTATAAAGGTGCTCTACAGGTGTCTCCGAAGGTACTTGTTGGGTTGGCATAGATCAAGATTAGGATTTGTCACTCTGATTGTCGAAGAGGTATCTCTGGGCCCTCTCGGTAATGCACATCACTATAAGCCTTGCAAGCAATGCAACTAATGAGTTAGTTGCGGGATGATGCATTACGGAACGAGTAAAGAGACTTGCCGGTAACGAGATTGAACTAGGTATTGAGATACCGACGATCGAATCTCGGGCAAGTAACATACCGATGACAAAGGGAACAACGTATGTTTGTGGCACCCCGCCTCAGAGAAACCGGAACGCCCCGTATTCCAGCCCAGAGATCGAGGAGAAGTCTTCCGGAATACGGCACTGCTTAGCATACAACAAACCAGCTCTTTATTGCAATCTATAAGGGTACAAGGGGGGTTACATCGGCACGGCGACACTAGGCCTGCCATGGTTGCTCCATGCAAGCAGTAGAACAACTCAGCGCAACGGAATAATTCTAGCAACGGAACAGCGACAACGGTGGTGAACTCCACTCCGCAGGGACTTTGGCTGGAACGCTTATCCTAGCTCGCAAACAAGGAATCCACGGCAAACAAGCAATCAAATCCGGCATGACCTGCAAACTAGCATGACACGCCAGGTTAGTACATTGAATGTACTTCCAAGCTCACAGCAACCAAAGCAATCAAGGCAAACAACAGCTTGGCAATTACAGGTTAACAAGGATTAACATGATACTATCACATCAATCATGCCATGAACAACATGATACAGCTAGCACAATATAATCATGGCATGAACATATAAACATGATGAAACTAGCATGCAACATGATGACACTATCATGCACCAACTTACTCTACTCGGGTTACATCGTAACCATCACCTGCACACACTTACCATCATGGACATCACACGATCATCTCAGGATCCAATCAAGCTTGGTATTAACAATACCGTAGTAATCATTCATGACGACAGGGAGCTTGAACGTTACCCTTGACCTTCGCATAACATCCCAAATATCCAACAAGTTGGTATTCCTGATACCACAGTGATCCTCTCTGATCACATAAATATCAACCAACTTCTTTCATCATCGAACAAGGGTTGTTAATAATCAAATTATATTATTACTGTTGACCCATAGTGCGACCGACACGAACTGGGCCCATATTCGCGGGTGCGGCTATCATAGATTAAAAACACACACTCTGCAGAGGTTAGCACACTATACCCACACTACGGAACCGTGGCCTCACACTCCCATTCGGGTGGACCAACGGTGTTCCGACAAAACCGTTCTACTGCCATGCCACGCTCCCGGCCACTCCGACCAACTCCCCTTTGGGCTAAGTCCTGGGTGGCCCCGTGCCTACCAAAGGCACCAACGGCCACCATCGTGGCAAAATGGTCCCAAACGGGGACAAGGATCCATACTCAACAACGGGCACACAAGGCTTATGACTTCCTACCTGGCCAAGGTAGCGCCCGCGCATAACCTTCCCTCGCGGGAGGCACCAGTGAGGGTCATGACAATAGACCCAGTTAGGGCCTTCCCATAGGGCAAGCGTGGTTGCACTAGTCAGATCGATATGGTGGCACCATGACTCAGCCAACAGTTGTTCAAGTTCAATTTAATCTGGTTAAACTTGAATGCAATATGCTGAGCCATGATAAAAATAACATGATGCAACTACAATGCATGAACATGATATCAACATAAGCATGGTGACGCAACATAACTATTAACCATATCAACAATAAATCATATCCAACTGGGCATGGCATAATGACGAGCATGAATATAACAAGTATAACACTACTCATAGCATAACATGACCTCTAGCATCAACAATAAACATCATACAAGAACATACCGATAAAACTACCATGCAAGTATTTAATCAACTGGATGCAAAGGAACAGGCATAACAACAGTACTCGGAACCGACGATAGTCAGGCACCGAAGACCATCACCAACATGTACTACTACCAAACATTGCCACTATTAAAGTAATAGTAGCACGAAGAACAAAATAACAGAGTGCAAGAAAACATGACGGTAAATACCGATCCATAAGCATAACCGAAATAACGACAACAGTAGCAAAATAATGAAACAGTTATTTAAAGATTCAAGTTGAAAACCAATGCTTCTGCATGGCTATCATGCAAATGGTGGTTGTGGCTTGCCTGGGGATGAAAAAGGCTCCGGGAAGATTTGCCGGAAAACGTTCTCTCTCGGAGGGGGCTGATTAGGGGCAAGGGCAAAATGGTCATTTTTAAAATGTTAAAACATAGTGACAATGGCACCAAAAGTTTGGGCTCGAAGAGAGGAGGATGTGAGCGTTGGATTCACCTCATTCGGAGTTATGGTTCTGGAGATATGAGGTGTAGAAGATCAGGGACTTTCCTATAAAAATAATATTCACAGCCGGGTCCCTGAGTGGATAAGACAGAGGTGCAAAATTGGTAATACACTTTCTGACTAAGAAAACGCATACAGGGTTGAAACAAGGAGGAATACGCTTTCAGTAAGAGAAAACGTACTAACGGCTGAAGCAGAGGGAAAATATGCTTTCTGAAATCGAAAACGTATTCCTGGGTTTATGCCTCCACTTTATCGAAAACGTATGCCTGGGTCGCTGACGTGCATGTCCCACTGCGCTCTCTCTCTCTCTCCTGCCTCGCTCCCTCTTCTTCTCCCCGTTGCTCGCATGCAGAACCGAAGGAGGTCACCGGCGCGGGGGCTCGTCCGGCCGGCTCCGGCTGTCTCCCATGGCGCTTGGCACATGGATGAGCTCAGCGCGACACGACATGGGCGCCTAGACCGGTTGTGGCCACCGAGGAGGATGGGCACTGCGAGGGCGGGGGCGCCGGCGGACAGGAGCTTATGGCGACCTTGGAGACGAGGCCACCGGCCGTCCGACGAAGAAGAAAGGTGGTGGGGCGGCATAATGGAGGTGGTATGTGATGCTGGTGGTGGTAGGGTGGAGGGAGAGGGCCAGAACTACCCAAATTTAGGAGAGGGTCGGCGATGGGCACGGCGGCCATGGTCGGGGCGGAGAGGTTCGCGAGGTCGGGCGAGTGGTCGGGGCGGTCTAGTGGAGTGCTGTGAGGAGACTGGTGAGCTCGGGGCTGGCTATAAATAGCCGGGTGAGGTCATGGCCGAGCTGGCGTCGCCGCGGACGCGTGGAAGGTGCCGCGGACGCGTGTGCTCGAGCATGAGCTCGAGGAAGACGACTGGGAGGGAACGGACGAGCGCCAGGGGTCACGGTGACGAGCGGAGCTCGAGGACAAGGGAGGAAGAAGCCAACAGAGGAGAAGACGACGGTCGGCTACAACACGCGCATAGTGTGGCAAGAGGGACGGCTCACCGGAGAAGAAGATGGAGGGGGCAAGCGCTCAGGGCGACGTAGTCGATCACGGGGAGGCTACTGGACATGGCTGCGGTTTGAGACGAGGAGAGAACGGACGGGCACAGCGTCGAGACGGAGCCAGAGCGCGTTTAATGCTTGCCAATGCGGTGGTCACCGCGTGGACACGATGCTAACCCGTGCTCTGATCGGCCAAATCATGTGTGGGAGACAAGATGTGCAGAGGGTGGTGCCAAGGAAGAGAGAAACAAGTATAGTGCTCACTGACGTGACCCACAGGTAGCAAAGATACAAGGGAACAACAAGGTGCTCGGAGTTTGCTGTGGCTCACATGTGTGGAGATTAAGTATGAGCTTTGACTGGGGTTGATCACTAACTAAGGTGATCAGGATGGCAAGGTTTCAGCTCAAGAGGAGGAGTTTAGATAGCACTTGCTGTAGAAATTGTCATACTGGCCAGATTTGGAAATGAGGAAGAAGCACTCACTAGGAGTGTCTACTTGATCTCAACTTGGGCAAGGCAGAGTTATTTGATCATATGAAGATGCTGAAAAAGGTTTCACACCATCTTATATCTTATATTTACCAATTGAAGGCACTAATTGAGACACCACGTTAATCCTAGAAAACTTAACAAAATCATCCATCCAATCTGAGAGTTGCACCTCTGGAGCCGTCAGATGAAATCCCTCATAGAGTCCTCACGAACTATCCCACGTAAGGAGTTCTTTCCGATCCTACCAAAAAAAACATGTTCGTCTCTCCCTGTAAAAAATATCTCCGTCTGGCATCTTTCCCATCTCTTCTACCCAGCCCCAATCTCCCTCCTCCGCCGCCTCTCCATGTCCTCTCTTATACCCAGCCCCGATCTGTGCTGCAATCCATCTAGAACAACATGATCAATTACAATCGGTCTTGCTCCGCTGCCTCTCCATGTACTCTCTTCTATCCAACCCCGATCTGTGCTGCATTCCGTCTAGAAGAGCATGATCCAATCCAATCGGTCCTTAATCCCCTCCCGTTCCAATCTTTAAATATTTTCCTCCAAGTTTTCATATCAAAGATGCCTAATGAATCACTTGTGGATGTGTATTCCTGATAGTTTGAAGGAGGGTGCCATAGATACGTGAGAACTCAGCTGAGTTGAAGAATTACGTTTGACTGATGGCAGCTCACAATCCAAACCATATTCAAGTTGGAGTTGCAGAAGATCCACGCTCAGCCGTCCCATCTACGGAATCAGCTTCCCTTTGGCAGTTGCATCATAAAAATTCTAGAGCACGCATGTCAGGAGCTGACGGCAAGTACAGGCCGAGCCAGCTTCATCATCTACTCCTGCTTGGTTTTGTCTCTACAGCTTATGGTACGTATGCACATATATTTTATCTCCAGATAATATATAAGTTTCTCCATATGAAGGCATCTTTTTTTCTGAAAAAACAGATGCAGGCAATCCATGAATCATGAAGGTTTGATATAGGATTATAGGTGACTGTCCGTCCTCAGCTAAGCTGACATTTGACAATTATTACTAGGCTACACCCTGTCCAAAAATTAATCAGGCAAGCTGAAGCTATATTAATTCTGTACATTTTCTCATGGTTGACGAAGATAGATGATGCAGTTTGGCGATCCCAAAAATCATTATCTAATATGTAGTTTTCAACAAATAATTCCAGTGTCAGTTTTCAGCACTAATCTACTCTCTGTTTCACTTAATTTTCTCTCTGAAGAACATAACACACACACCTGAGGTTGAAGGAAACAGAGAAGAGAAACGCAGTCATAGAGAGAGGCTTTTGCCACGCCAAAACTTGCGTTAGTTTCTGTCTTTCCTTTTATTTCATTGCTTAACTGAATCAACGGGAAATTAGTCATGATCTAATAGTTGCATGTGCCGTCCCACAAGCTCGGATCATGCCGTGTCAAAAGCTAACTAAACAAGCTAAAAGAAGGTCTGGGCTCCAGCAGGAACGCAGCAAGATTCTGGCTACAGTAAACATTTAGATCAAAGACATATTTGACTGCTTATGTAGGTACTGAAGAGATAAGAGAAACTAAAGAAAAAATTGAAGACACATTGAGGTTAACATCAACATCCACAAGCACGAATCGTCCGCCAGGAAAACAGCAAGCAACACCAGCCCTTCGTCAACTCTAATAGTACTGTTGTACGTACTGAAGTTCATTTGTTTCACTTCTTTTTTTTATAGCCATGAAACAGCCTTGGTATGTTACTCATTTTAGATTCTTAGATATGTCTGCACATGGTTCCATGTGGTAGCCATTGCTGTTTCGTTTCATAAAAGTTACCATATTCGAGCATTCTTATATGCATATTTGTTTCCTAGATCTGTTAACACGAGTGTCTCCCTAAGGTCCTAAAACATTTATGGTGAATTATGTATTACAACAAAATCATTCTGCGAAAAAAGCCCATGTAGAAAATTACCCGATATTCTCTCTTTTATACTAAAATCTAACATATAGTAAATCGAGAAAAATAGCATGTGCCATCCGCAGCTCCTTACTGTTCTTTGCATATCGTATATTTATAATACATGGAGCTTTACCAATGTGTACTGTATTTGAAACAATACGTGGATTATGGCATCAAGGGTGAAAACAAATATGTAGTTATATATGATCTCCAAATTTTGTTTGTCCTAGGTATTTTAAGGATACACAAATGTAGTTGTATATAATCTCCAAATATCTATTTCCTCAACAAGCTTCTATAGTCCCCTTAATTTCATTTGCACAGTTGTTTTGATAAATTAGGTCTAGATTCATTGTGCCACTTCATATTTCAGAATACATGTGTGGGAATGAAGCATATAACTAATATTTCTTCATGTTGTAATTATAAGAGGCTGATTTCATCTATTCATCGTTTCATCCATGTTGCATGAAAATGCCAATTGTATTTAAAGAAGAAAGAAACACTCATTGTTTGAGTTCAGTCCAATATATTGTAGCAGCAAATATTCTTATCCCTGAAAAAATATCTCAATTTTGAATTAGTATGAATTTGCTGTGGCCCATCCTAGAGATAATTAGACCGCTCCTGAAATTAAGATTACACATTGCTAATGTAGCAAGTGTTTAAAATGGCCACTCTGACTACATTTTCAGCTAAGGGTTACTCATTTAACTAATACGTACTACACTTTGGAGTACCTTTCACGCCAAATAAGAGTACTATATGCAGCAGTTTTAAGAAAACTTCTCTTTCCCTTAAGGTTCTCTTCCAATTTTGTTTTCTTATAATCCAGAAAAATCATGAAAAACGATTTTGTAGTCAATTCATTAAATTTTGTATGACAGATTTGGAATGATGAACAGTGACCTTTTTTCCTATCTAGGGGTAACTTACAGGGTAAGAAATCAAATTATGAGCCTCATGCATGATCAGATATAAGTGTAATCTTTGTTGGTTATTAAAAGACAAAATATGAGATACATTTGTTGTAAACTTATAGGATATGAAATATCCTAAATCGTGTTCCCACAAATGGCCAAGACTAGGATTAATATGAGATCTTTTAAAGTGAGTAGTCGTACATAGTTTAGATTTTTGCGGTACCGGTAAAATACATGTAGCAATAATGCATTTGTACGAGTGTGCGCTTGCTTCCTCAACACAAATTAGTGGACTAGACAAATTAGTGAAGCTGTCATGGTTTTCCGATAACCAAAGACTTATTTTTTGGCATTTACTTATCATTTTGCTTGATACTGACATACTGCATTTTTCACTTAGCATCACTTACCCTGCTTGACGAACTACATCTCATTGAAAAGCTCATATAGTTTGTAATCAATGTTTATATGTAAAGAGATTTGTCTTAGGTGCAACAACAGATCGATTTGGTGTGCAAGAGGCTGAATTTACTTGATTTTTTTCTTTACCTCTCTGACATGATTAATTTTCATACCCATAGGATTATGTACTTTACAACACTATGGCTGCCTATTATCAGCATTTTTTAGGATGGTAGGACCAAGCATTGAATGATATTTCACAACCTAAATCATTTTTATCTTTTCTAAAAATAAAGTTTATTGAATTTAATACTTTAGTTCACTAAGCTTTGTAAATTTTACTTGCTTCGAATGTTAGCAGAAAATATGTATGGGCCGACTAAGCACATATCGAAGTTCTTATATAAAGAATAATGTTGCTCAAAATACTCATACATTTGGTTGTGTTTTAACCGAAAAATCACTACTGAAACCTCTAAATCATACATGCAATTGTATTATATTGTATGGATGGCCAATGAAATTGTCCCATGCTTTGACTCATTATATCTCAAGTGTGGATTCATCATATATTTTCCATCTTTCTAATTTCTACAAATATTCCTTGAATATCATATTTTTGAAAAATATACTAGCCCGTGCGGATGCACGGGTTGACGACTAGTTTGGATAAACCAAAATGGTACTTCCTTCACAAACATTTCCACTGACCAGAAACTTGCAAAAATTATGTAGGGAAAATGGCTAGATGAAATATTCCCAAATTGGGTGGAGATAGGTTATATGGATAATAGAAGGCCTAGGAAAATTTACAGCCATAATGGAGCAAGATAAAATATACTTGCTTCACAAACTGAAATTTTGGACAGAATACAGGAATTGAAGATGAGCTCACATGGAGGCATGACATGAGCTCTACTTTGGGGGAGGGCTATGATTTGATGAACCCAAAGGTATGTGGTAAACTACTCACAACTCATCGGAGAGGCCTTGGAGATGATGTAGAGGCCCTACCTGGTTGATTCCCCCTCCAGCGGAGGGCCGGCGAAGGCTCCAAGATGGGATCTCGCGGATACAGAAGGTTACGGCGGTGGAAATAGTTTTTGGTGGTCGCTTCTGATGTTTTCGGGGTAAATGGGTATATATAGGAGGAAGAAGTAGGTCGGTGGACGCTCGAGGGGCCCACGAGGGTGGAGGGCGCGCCGGGCACCCTCGTGGCCACCTCCTTTGTTTCTTGACTTCCAATCCAAGTCCTGTGGATCACGTTTGTTCCAAAAAGATCGCTCCCGAAGGTTTCATTCCGTTTGGACTCCGTTTGATATTCCTTTTCTTTTAAACACTGAAATAGGCAAAAAAAAAACAACAATTCGGGCTAGGCCTCCGGTTAGTAGGTTAGTCCCAAAAATGATATAAAAGTGTAAAGTAAAGCCCATAAACATCCAAATACGGGTAATATAATAGCATGGAACAATCAAAAATTATAGATACGTTGGAGACGTATCAAGCATTCCCAAGCTTAATTCCTGCCCGTCCTCGAGTAGGTAAATGATAAAAACAGAATTTTTGATGTGGAATGCTACCTAGCATAATTCTCAATGTAATTTTCTTTATTGTGGCATGAATGTTCAGATCCAAATGATTCAAAATAAAAGTTCATATTGACATAAGAAATAGTAATACTTCAAGCATACTAATCGAAGCAATCATGTCTTCTCAAAATAACATGGCTAAAGAAAGTTATCCCTACAAAATCATATAGTCTGGCTGTTGCTCTATCTTCATCACAAAAAGTATTTAATCATGCACAAACCCGATGACAAGCCAAGCAATTGTTTCATACCTTAATAATCTCAAACTTTTTCAACTTTCACGCAATACATGAGCGTGAGCCATGGATATAGCACTATATGTGGAATAGAATGGTGGTTGTGGAGAAGATAAAAAGGAGGAAGATAGTCTCACATCAACTAGGCGTATCAACAGGCTATGGAGATGCCCATTAATAGATATCAATGTGAGTGAGTAGGGATTGACATGGAACAGATGCACTGGAGCTATAAATGTATGAAAGCTCAACAAAAGAAACTAAGTGGGTGTGCATCCAACTTGCTTGCTCACAAAGACCTAGGGCATTTTGAGGAGGCCCATCATTGGAATATACAAGACAAGTTCTATAATGAAAAATTCCCACTAGTATATGAAAGCGTCAACATAGGAGACTCTCTATCATGAAGATCATGGTGCTACTTTGAAGCACAAGTGTGGTAAATGGATAGTAGCATTGTCCCTTCTCTCTTTTTCTCTCATTTCATTTTTTTTCTTTTTTTTTCTTTCTTTTTGGGCCTTCCGTTTTTTTCTTTTGGCCTTTCTTCTCCTTTTTTTTTCTTTTTTTCTTTTTTTCTTTGATGGGCTCTTTGCCCTCTTTTTTTGTAAAGTCCGTAGTCTCATCCCGACTGTGGGGGAATCATGGTCTCCATCATCCTTTCCTCACTCGGATAATGCTCTAATAATGAAGATCATCACACTTTTATTTACTTACAACTCAAGATTACAACTCAACAAGATATGACTCTATATGAATGGCTCCGGCGGTGTACCGGGATATGCAACAAATCAAGAGTGACATGTATGAAAACTATGAAGGTGGCTTTGCCACAAATACAATGTCAACTACATGATCATGCAAAAGCAACATGACAATGATGATATGTGTCATAATAAACGGAACGGTGGAAAGTTGCATGGCAATATATCTCGAAATGTCTATGGAAATGCCATAATAGGTAGGTATGGTGTCTGTTTTGAGGAAGGTATAAGGTAGGTGTATGGTACCGGCGAAAGTTGCGCGACACAAGAGAGGCTAGCAATGGTGGAGGGTGAGAGTGCGTATAATCCATGGACTCAACATTAGTCATAAAGAACTCATATACTTATTGCAAAAATCTACAAGTCATTGAAAACAAAGTACTACGCGCATGCTCCTAGGGGGATAGATTGGTAGGAAAAGACCATCGCTTGTCCCCAACCGCCACTCAGAAGGAAGACAATCAATAAATAAAATTGTGCTCCAACTTCATCACAAAGCGGTTCACCATACGTGCATGCTACGGGAATCACAAACTTCAACACAAGTATTCTTTAAATTCATAATCACCCAACTAGCATGACTCTAATATCACCACCTCTATGTCTCAAAACAATTATCAAGTTTCAAATTGATCATAGCATCCAATTCACTTCCTATGATAGTTTTTATTATACCCAACTTGGATGCCCATCATTCTAGGACTAATTTTATAACCATAGCAAATACCATGCTGTTCTAAGAGACTCTCAAAATAATATAAGTGAAGCATGAGAGATCAACAATTTCTTTAAAATTAAGCCACCGCCGTGCTCTAAAAGATATAAGTGAAGCACTAGAGCAAAACTATCTAGCTCAAAAGATATAAGTTAAGCACATAGAGTATTCTAATAAATTCTAATCAAGTGGGATTCTCCCAAAAGGTGTGTACAGCAAGGATGATTGTGGTAAACTAAAAAGCAAAGGCTAATATCATACAAGACGCTCCAAGCAAAATACATATCATGTGTTGAATAAAAATATAGCTCCAAGTAAAGTTACTGATAGACGAAGAGGAAAGAGGGGATGCCTTCCGGGGCATCCCCAAGCTTAGGCTTTTGGCTATTCTTGAATATCTTGGGGTGCCTTGGGCATCCCCAAGATTAGGCTCTTGTCACTCCTTATTCCATAATCCATCAAATCTTTACCCAAAGCTTGAAAACTTCACAACACAAAACTCAACAGGAAATCTCATAAGCTCCGTTAGTGCAAGAATGAAAAACCACCACATAAGGTACTGTAATGAACTCATTCTTTATTTATATTGGTGTTAAACCTACTGTATTCCAACTTCTCTATGGTTCATACCACTTAATACTAAGCATAGATGCATCAAAATAAGCAAACAACACACAAAAAACAGAATCTGTCAAAAACAGAACAGTCTGTAGAAATCTGTAACTCTCGAATAGTTCTGAAACTCTAAAAATCCTACCGAAATAGGAAGTCCTGTGAAATTTTTCTATTGATCTACGGCAAAAAGAATCAACGCAAAATCATGTCTTTGTGAATTACTAAAATTAGTTTCGTGTGCGCAAAGTTTCTGTTTTTAGCAGAATCAAATTAACTATCACCGTAGGTTATCCTATAGGTTCTACTTGGCACAAACACTAATTAAAACATAAAAACACATCTAAACAGAAGCTAGATGAAATATCTATTTATATATAAAAAGTGATTGATGGGTTAATTAGAAGCAAGAGAATTAGTCTAGAAAATTCTACATTAGTCTAGAAAATACTGACCCTCGATCTGGTGGGTCTTCTAAAACTATAATTATATAACCGTTAGATATGTGTAACATATTCCGTAAAAAAAGATATGCGTAACATGTATACAATTGTCCTAATCGACAATGAGTCGTGCCATACCTCAGTTTTTTTATAAGCTAACGTGTCATACTTGGTCTCTCCATAAAAACACAAACTCACTTTTGGAAATTCTGCTACGGAAGGGTAACTATAGATCTAATACTACTACCGATTAACATTGGAGACGAAAAGAAATTACCCACCTATACCATTACTATTTCTCTTGTCATACAGAATTCCAAGAAAAGTGATCTAGGATCCTATCGTACAGAATTCCTAAGAAACTGATGTAGGTTACGATCTCTGATTAAGAACAAAAAGGAAAGAAAGCTGTGTACGTCCCCTCAAACTATTTTATCTCATACCTTTTCGATCTCTCTACCCAACAAAAGAATATGGAAGCAAAAATACGATGCCACAGCCATAATCGCCTCTCACACATCATGATCGATGAATCATCTGGTCGTCCTTCCATCTCAGGCTAATTGCGCCTTGAATCACAGCAACCCGACAAGAAGGCCATGGCCCCTAATCGGAGCTGAAAGAACGGATGTTTCTCCTGTCAGGCATGGTCCTGTATCCTGAACCGACACTGCCACACAGCAAGATGATCGCCCCTTTGGTCGCCGCCACCCTCCACAGCCTGGCTCCCTCACAGCCTCATTGCGGTGACACAACTCCATCTTTGGAAGCTCACCGAAAATTCTCCTCGCGCTACACCTGCTCGGCGCATTACAAGTTTACAACGCAAGCATGCGACCAACGCATGATCCCTTGAAGCCTATCAAGGATGCATGGAGGCAAGAAAGCATCATCAATGTCTATGTTAGCCTACATGTACCGATGATCTAAATTTTCTCCTCGGGCTACACCTGCTCGGCGCATTACAAGTTTACAACGCAAGCATGCGACCAACGCATGATCCCTTGAAGCCTATCAAGGATGCATGGAGGCAAGAAAGCATCATCAACGTCTATGTTAGCCTACATGTACCGATGATCTAAATTTAGATCTATTTCTGTTTTCCTTGATGTCCTCAATGCAATTTTCTACATCAGGTTGACCAACAATTTTCAGTTTTCTACAGGATGCTCATGTGATGCTCCTAGAGGCATGGATCTTGGCACGAAGAGATATTCAGAATAGAAGGTACAGTGAAATCGAGTTGGTTGTAGCTTGATGGAAGGAAGCGCAATTTCCCATACAATTGCAATATTATGCATCAATCCTGAGGAAGCACATAAGTTTTTGTAAGCTTTGTAGTGAGGTGGACTTGACCCTTGAGAGGAAAATCGAGTTCCCATAACGGATGCCCTCGACATGTTTGTCTTACCAGCTGCTGTAACAAATAATCAAGGCATAGTAGTACTATCACTTATCCGTGTTCGCACGATGTGTTTGTTGGCTGCAGTTCTCCATCCATATCGGACAAGATAAATTCTTTATAGACTCAAGGCTCTAGGTCTTGGTCTAGACTCAGGAGTACGTATGTCTCCTTCTGATTCCTCTCTCCATTCCTATATAATAACGTACAATTACTTTAGGCATCGAGCAGTACATTGTCTTCTGAGTTATCTAATCGTTTGGTGCATCCTTTGCTTTCTTATGAATTACCCATGTATGAGAGTCCAGTCAATCAACATTCAACAAAATAGAAGAGTTGTGCTGATAATGGGCTCCGTGTAACAGTAATATGTATGGAACATGTACGTATAGTGTTTTAGTCTAAATTAATTAGTTCATGCGTAAAGTGCTCCTGTGTTCTTATAGTACTGCACATGGATGGAGAATAAGTTTTAGTTTTAGATTGGTGCTCTGAACATGGCTATGTTGTGGTCTTGTGGAGGTGTTCTGTCCGTTTCAGATTGGCTCTCTGAAAATGGCTATGTTGTGGTATTGTGGAAGGGTTCTTTCGGGCAGTTTTCGCAAGCGCGTACACCAAGAAGGAAAATAACAAAGTGGGTGCCACAATCTCTCGGATGCTGCAAGTTAGAAACACAGCTGATATATTTTGCTAGATCGGTTTGATTCTTTTTACATAACAGCACTCAGATCGTTGTACTTTTGTTTGCTGTAGGTACCCAAGATCAGCAGTAGTTGGTACAACACTTCATATACGCTTATTGGTACAGCTTTGGTGTAACTAGCATTCTGACATTTCCTTAGGACTCCTGATTTTTAGCATACATGTTACTTCAGTCTGTGACAGAGTTGGAGACAGTACACCTTCATTGAAAAGTAGTTGTAGATTCAGGAAAAGTACATAAACCAGCAATTGTCCTACTAGCTTCCAATCACATATTTCTCTACTTCATTCAGAAATATTAATAGGTCTTTTTTATGTTCTCAATTATTGCAGCTTTCAACCAAATATTTCTCTCATTCTTTCATAAATACTAATAGGTGATGTTCATCTCCCCAATTATTATGTTGCTGAGCTAATACACTAACGAAAAGCACTAGCATATCACATCCGCCTGCATCCTGAACTTGGAATTGGTAAGATGAACTAAAGGATTAAACGATTTTATAATAAAGGTATGGTCTAGCTAAGGCATACAGGTTTTGTTACCGTCATGAAATTCTCCAGATTTCAAGACATTACGAAAAAACACAAGAAAAGCAAAGGAAAAACATTCCTCCAAGAAAATATGGAAATAAAGACAAGGGAAATTTAAATATACCGTTGTTGTGCATGTTAACTTTGCATAGTACATCTTCATTTTGAGTTAAACACGGAATTAGTACTACTTGCATATATATTTTTCATATACTACTGTTCCATTCTATCGAGATAAGTTGTCGATAAATTTGCTAGGAAGAAAAGGTTTATCATCTTACTTTCAGTTGCAACTTAGCTTAATTTTTAGTAAACTGATATAAAATTAGATGATTCCTAGCGTTCTAGCATTATATCTATCTAACGAAGCCTTTTGTTGTTATAGGTTATACCAAAATATACCGAGTATTTAACGTGCTCCATTCTCTCTTTAGGTGTTTGTTACCTACTTCTAGGTTTCACTTTCTGTGTATTTAAGAACCATAATTAATCTTCGGGTCTATCTATTTGCTTGTATAACTTATCCATGTATTACGGATACTTTTGGATTCATATTAGTAGTCAAGGTATTGTTGTAGCATTATATTTCAATGGAATATGCAGTTTTCATTATTTGTTTCCTGGGAGCAAATATATTAACCAGGTAGAGGTTTAGGATAGAAAAAGAGCACAAGAACATAAAATCACTTTATTTTTTGTACCGTCGGGAGTTTGTAGATTGTTTTCTTACTCTAGAATTTTTTATTGATATTAAAGGAAAAAAATAATTGTTTTGTGGCATCTATATAAAGAGATGGTTTTTCATGCGGCATATGTCCAAGTTGATCTTCAAAATTTGTACTTCACACCAGTTGTTTGAATGAGCATCTATGGAATTCTACTTTGGCAAGTGATTTGGAGTTGTTTAATGCATACTGCCTTTTATAGGGATTTATCTTCTTCCCATAGCCTATAGGTTAATTAATTCACTTTGGATTTTTTTATGTGCCTTAAGATTAAACGTATACTTATTCCAGTGAACATACTCCAAATTATTAAGAACATATCAGCTAAACGATTCATTGTAGATTTTTTGCAATAATTTCCGTCTTATATGCATACCTATGACGAAACTATGATTGCGAAAGTCTTATATTTGTAAGTGCCATCATATTTGGTTTACAATTTTTCTTTACAAAAATCAAAATCTAATATGTTTTCATTATGAAAAATAATGTTTATGAAATTCTAGCCCGCGCATCGAGCGGGCCACTGTGCTAGTTTATTGAATAACAGCAAAGAAAAATATTGGGTTGTCTCCCAACAACGCTTTTCTTTAAAGCCTTTTAGCTAGGCATTGATAATTTTAATGATGCTCACATGAAAGACAAGAATTGAAGCGCAAAGAGAGCATCATGAAACACGTGACAAACACATCGAAGTCTAACATACTTCCTATGCATAGGCATCTTGTAGGCAAACAAATTATCATAGCAAGCAAAAACTAGCATATGCAAGGAAGAGGAAAGAGATGATAGCAATGTCAACACGAAGAGAGGTAATTTAGTAACATGAAAATTTCTACAACCATATTTTCCTCTCTCATAATAATTACATGTAGGATCATAAGAAAATTCAACAAAATAGCTATCACATAAAATATTTTCAACACGATCCACATGCATGCGAAGTTGACACTCTTCCAAAGTAGTGGGATTAACATTAACTAAAGTCATGACCTTTCCAAGCCCACTTTTATCAAAATTTTCATAAGATTGATCAAAATCCAAATATGTGGGATCTAAAGTTGACACTCTTCCAAACCCAGTTTCAAAATTATTGCAAACACTATTATCAATCTCATATTCATCATGGGGGTTAAATAAATTTTCAAGATCAAAAGAAGAATCACCACAATCATGACCATTGCAACAAGTAGTAGACATAGCAAAACTAGCATCCCCAAGCTTAGGGTTTTGCATATTATTAGCACAATTGACATCAATAGAATTTATAGTAAAATCATTTCAATCATGCTTTTTATTCAAGGAGCTATCGTGAATCTCTTCATAAATTTCTTCAACACAATTTTCAGATTCACGAATTTCAAGCAAAACCTCATAAAGATAATCTAGTGCACTCAAATCACAAGAGGTTGGCTCATCATAATTGGATCTCTTAAAGAGATTAGCAAGTGGATGGGGATCCATAAACTTTTAGCAAGCAAAGATTCAAGCAAAAAGAAGGCACATGGAAAAAGGGCGAATAAAACGACAAGGGTGAATTGGGGGAGAGGAAAACGAGAGGCACATGGAAAAAGTGTCCTCAGTCCTATCAATTGGCTGATTCATTCGTAAGAAGGTTTAAATTTAAATCTTCACGTAATTCACGTAATTCTCAAAGTGTCCTCAGTACTATCAATGCATTTTCGAAACTAATTTAGGAGCATTTAGCTGACCAATTAAACAACTCTGTTTCAATAATATCAGATTCGTATTTGAACATCTTAACTTGTTTAGCTTGATGGGTGGAGCAGTGTTATTATGACTCGAAGCACGTATTCTAATCGTATAGTGATCATAAAAGGGGGAACTCTAATCATATTTTTTTAGCAAAACAGGGTTTCCCCTCCGATTTCTATTAAAGAAACCACCCCGGAACCAAGATGATCAGTTAAACCCTAAGCATGATCAATTAAACCGTATTATGGTTGTGCCATGGCAGATATGAAGCTGCAAACCGGAGAAATGATATTTAGCATCCATTGTTTGCTTCGAACTAAGAACTACTCCCTCCGTCCCAAAATAGATGACCCAACATTGTACTAACTTTAATACAAATTGGGTCATCTATTTTGGAATGGAGGGAGTAAATTTTAAGAGCTGAAAAGAAAGTAGAGTAACCAAGTTAAGATCTATTTTCTGGTTGAGATCAAAAAGTTGAGGAGATATGAAGTACCACCTCTCTTGCGGCGCCGTGTAGGCATCGGGGTGCGATGGCTGTAGGTGGCGTTGAAGCAGATCTGCGATGGTAGACGGGTGCATCGGGGGATAAGTCCCGTTGCGGTGGAAGAGAAGGTCGTGTGAGCGGCCCTGGCAAAGAGGACGATGTCGCCGATGAAGCGAGAGGACGCGATGCAAAGCTATTGGTCTGTCGCCGTGGATGAGAAACGTCCATATCTAGCAGTGGACGACGCGGTCTTGGTAGGCGCTCCGTCATGGTGGAGGACAGTGGCGATGGATGTGGTGGAGGACGGCGGCGATGGATGGGGTGGCGGACGGAGGCTGGTGCGGGGATGGGGTGTTCTAGCGCGGACGGTGTATGGATGGGAAAATGGAGGGAGAGGTATGGGGAACCATGTTTTTGGGACGTGCCTGTCTGAAATATGGGAAAGTTACGAACTTAGCCCCCGTTTAAAATTTGGACGTGTCGTCGGTTGGGGATAGGACGGTAATCTCGCATCTCGCCAATATTTGCCCAGAGCGATTTCGGGCGAGGAGAGGGTGGTTCGCGCCCATGGTTGGCGCCCACGGTGTATGAACGGGGCTGACAGGTAGGGCGGTTGTGTCACGTCTGAGTGAAGTTACAAACCTGCCCCTATTGAAAATATTTGCCTACATCGATTTCGGCCGAGTCGAGTTTGTTTTGCCGCCCACCGTGTATGAATGGGGAATGGAGGGAGAAACAGAGGTCTTTCGGACGAGCTTGAATCAAATGTGTTTTGCCGCCCATGTTAATGTTTTACTGGCTCCGTTAATGTTTTACTAACATCTATATCTATCTCTATCAGATCTCATCCTTGCAAGTGATCGTGAAGGGATTGACAACCCCTTTATCGTGTTGGGTGCAAGTGGTTGATTATTTGTGTAGGTATACATATTGGGGACTTGCTTGTATCTTTTACTGGATTGACACCTTGGTTCTTAACTGAGGGAAATACTTATATCTAATTTGCCGCATCACACTTTCCTCTTCAAGGGAGAAACCAACGCAAGCTTAAGAAGTAGCACACCACAAGCTTTAGGAACTATATAATATCTCGGTGCCAATAGAAGCTTTAGCAAAGGCAACCCCTGTCCAGACGCAGGGACCCCTATAATAACTACAAGTAAATAACACCAAAAAACCTAGGAGCATTCAAATCAAATCACACCAAACCTTATGGCCTAAAAAACAAGCCCTTTTATATCAAGTTGATGAGAAATTTCATGGCTATTCTACTAGTCCCTACTCACTTGTTACACAACAAACGGTTAGAGGAAGAGCCAAGCAAGGAGGACAACGAGTAGGAGAAATGGAAGTTTGGGCTTTAGAAAGATTTGGTATTGCTCATATTTTACAAGAGATACTTACTTATAAATCTGACCACCTTATAGCTCGCCAAGAAATACTTAATGCTTAGATATGGAGAAAAAGAATACCTAATCATGAGGATCCTCCAGAATATTTTTGAGTTCTCGTTCGAGAACTACGATCTTTGGCTCTAGAAATGAATCATTTCCTTGTATCTGAAAAGAACTTCCATGTTAACAGGGAGGAAGTCTGATAGGAATAAATATTAATTCTTTTCTTATTTCTATTTTATGATTGACCAATATAAACATCAACAACTTGGAATTGGACTCGTTTCCCCTCAACAAATTTTTGTAAGCTCAACAAGTGCACTACACAGATCCTCTATAGATTAAGAAAATCATGCAGACTTGTCCTTCGGGAAGTCTTCATAGTTAAACAAGGAAGGAGAAGGCAAAGTAATAGTCTCAAAATAATTCTTATCAAATATCAGTCTATAATTAAGCTCCCTTTTGTTGTTCTTAACAATAAAATCATGTGCTAGCATACTCTTATAGTCTAGGAAAGCAGTAGGCAACAACTTTTCTCCTTTCTCAAAATGCCTGATAGGTATGTTAAAATATGCAGCAAGGCGCGAAGCGAAGATACCTCCCAAGATGGGGCCCTTTGCACGGTTTAGGTTTAACCGCTTTGCAACAATAGCGCCTATGCTAAATGTGTTGTCGCGGAACAAGGCATGGCACAAAATAATAATATCAGGGGCACTAAGGTTGCCACAGTTTCCACGACCAATTAAACATCTACTAGAAAATATTGCAAAGTAACGTAGAACAGGAAAGTGTATGCTAGTAATTCTCGCATCGGAAACCTTCCTTGTTTCCCCTACAGCAATTGTATCAATAAACCCTTCCACATCGTTACGATGTGCACTACAAAAAAAATACACTTCCGTGATGTATGTACATCCATGACAAATTTATGACAGAATCAAGATAGTCATACCTATAATGTCGTAGAAGTGTTCCATGACATTACCAAAATTATCATCACGGAAGTGTCCACTTCCATGATGATAAATCGCGCATCACAGAAGTGCTTTCGTCAAGGGTGACCGACACGTGGCATCCACCGTAACGGAACGCCGTTAAGCAATTGGGTCGTATTTTGGATCCGATAATCCGTTAACAACCTCGACCAATGGGAAATTTCCACGTGTAAAATTCTGATTGGCCGAAGTGAACACCTGTCAGCTCGTCAGTGGGCCAGATGTCGCCCGTCCATTGGAGGAGACATGCCTATGGTACGTCGACAAGTGGCTAGCCCCAACAGAGGCCCATATAGGTTAAAAAGGCCCGCCCAGTCAAAAGCCCGTAGAACTTAATCAGGTACTAGTGGGCTAGCCCAATAACGGCCTGCTTAATAAAGGCCCATTTACGGCTCGAAGCCAGATCTGGCCCATTATTGGTTCGCCCAATATTTAGGTCCATTTATGGCCCGAAGCCAGATCTGGCGCGTTAATTGTTCGCCCAATATTTGGGCCCATTTGTGGCCCGAAGCCAGATCTGGCCCGTTAATTGTTCAATATTCGGGCCCAACTACAGCCCAGTGACTTTCGACCTGTTAGAGGCCTGATGTAGGCATGGGCCAATTTCAGCCTGGTGTGACTTTCGGCCTGGGAATTGCCCGTGCTGCCCATGGGCCATAGATGGTCCGACGGGACATCGGGCCCACTAACGGCCCGTGCTAAAGGTTAGCTAGGCGCTTAGTGGACAAGCTTGTTGGGTCAAAGGATCAAGCTCACAATGCAAACTAAAAATCATGCCAAATCTGGCTATGCGCACAAAGTGTTCGACAGAATGCTAAGGGCACCTAGGCAATTCTTGGGGTGGCCAAAAACTCCAGACCAGTGTCTCTTTAGATGATAGAGAGGGTGGCAATGTTAGTTGGGCAAAACCAGAAACTTGTTAGTGCAAGTTTTTGAGAAAACCAAATCTGGACAGAAACTAAAGGCTATCATTTCATGGACCAAAAATATTCCAATGGGTCCACCCTCATCGACTTAAGGTTTTGGTAGGGAGGACTATAAGAAGGAAAAAGCTCATGGGCAATAGAGCAAAACAAAATAGAGTTGCAGTAGAAAAAGCCAATCTGGTCCAGAGAGCAAAAGAGGATGATTTGCTCAAAATTTTCAAATAACACTCATGGGTTTTTGCGTAAAGTTGAATAATATACTCCTACTAACATCCCCTAATCTTGGTGGAAGTTTTAAAGGAATATTTAAATAGGTTGTAGTGAAAAATTACAAACTGGACCAGATTTGAAAGCTTGGGGTAGAGCTCAAAATCTCCCATGAATAAAAGATGTTTTTGCATCAGAGTGATTTAAAAACATCACATGACATCCCCAAATTCTGGTGAAATTTTTTAATGCATTTATCAAATGGTTGCAGTGCAAAAGAGGCTCTAAAACTTTTGAAAAAGCATTTTTAAAAGAATAAAGTTCAGGCAAAACAATTATGCAAATAAATCCACTGACAAAAGAAATTGTTTTCTTGAGAGGGTATACAAGTCCAATAATATTTTTGGAAAGTTTTCGTTTGGGGGAAAACCCCCACAATATTAAAGAAAAGGGAGGTTCTGAAATCAAAAGATAAATCCAGAAAATAAAAAGAATTTAATTTCCCGGCAAAATTTTAACAAATCATGGTTAAAATTTTGGGGTGTTACACTTTTGTCATGAAGCCTCATGATATATACACGCCATGGTTTCACAGAAGACCAGTTTAGTACATTGAGATGGTTTTTGTCAAGTTAAACTCCTAACCAGAGCAGTAGAGAAAGAACCAATAGAGACACCATTGTGATACACATTTGTTGATGAACTTGATGATAATGATAATGAATCAGTTCCTGAGATTACAAGCGATGACGCAATACATGGTCAAGAAATAAATCATGAGCCTGAGCATCACGTATCTGCACATGGTACAATCAAGAGGAGGAGCGTTACCAAGCATAAAAGCAACGTAAAAGAAGAAGAAGAAGAAGAAGAAGAAGAAGAAGAAGAAGAAGAAGAAGAAGAAGAAGAAGCTCATTCCTCGGATGAGGAAGAAGTTATTTTTGTGTGGAAGAAGTTATTTCATCTTCTTCCTCGGATGAGGAAATGGAAGGACCAAGTGATCATATAGACCTGAATAATGATATTTTCCCTGACTACAAAGAGGAATATACTATATTTTTCAAGTCGTTAATAAATACTTCACGCCCTTCCATTTTCTTTTGCATGTTGTTATGGTACTAACTGATTCAGTTCTATGTGCTACAAAATTTTGGTCGGTAGGTATTAGTACATTTGAAGTGCTATAACTTTCTATTTTTTCTTGATTGTGAAGGTTTGCTAGGTGTTCACTTTTTTCTGTGGGACACCGTTATAAATAGCTTCTGCCATAATTGACACAGCTATAGCTCGGACCATGAATGTTTTCTATTAAGTTGGTACTGTTAATTTCTTGAACTACTTTCTTTTCGCTCAATAAAGATGAACGTGTCAATCATGATGATGCAGAGGCCGGGTACCTCTGCATTTTGAAAAAGAAAATCACACGATAAAAGATTATGATTTTATTGTATACTGGATGGTTTACAACATGCAGTTGCATGCAAGCAGATCTAGCTAGGTACAGTAGCTAGAAAGCTTTAATGTATAGGCGAGCGATACCAAACAAACTGAGCTCGCATTATTTATTTATTTTATTTTAAGCATTTTGAGCTGGCGAGGCGACCGCGTAGTCTATCCGATGACCGGAACCTCTAGGACGATGAAGTTCCAATAGACATCATAGGAGCACCAGAGGATGACACGGTTAGGTTGTTCGAATCCCGGTGGCGCGTCACCCAAGAGCATAACCCTGACAATCAGTTCCGGACAGTCGGCGAGGATAACACTCTTGGCAGCATCGCTAGTCTTCCCCATCACTTCCGGCCATGAAGACTTCCGGTTGGGCATTTTCTCTCCCTCCCTCCTTGGTACTGTACGTTCGCTGCTTGCATGCGGATAGTTTAACAAGAATGTATAGAAATAACAATCCAACAGTAAACACCGATGAAGATAAAAGTACCACAAAACAATACAACATTCATATATGCAAGAGAAAAACCATACCACGGGTAAAAAATGATGAATGTAGTGGATGGACACATGGCTATGCGGTTGAAATTTTGAAACTAATACAATATGACGGAATGCGACCTAGCTGTGTTATAATGACTAGCAAAAAGGCACGTGCGTTGCAACGGGAGAAAATATGCTCTCGTATCTCTAGCTGGGTGAGCTTGACAAACTGTACGTGACTGGTTGGTGGGTTATGAGGTCAAACCCTGTCCTCGACTATTTTATTTTTTGCCAGCTCTTCGGACATGGGCCGCCGTGCGGCGTCAGGTGGGCTTTCTCCGTTGGGCCAAAATGGGTGGCAAGTAACGGAACCAAATAGCGTACGTGAGATTAATTGAAGCGGGACCAAACAAAGCGGGACGAAACCAAAAATATCACCTCTTCCTAATAATAGGTATAGATAAGGTGATGTGATTAGTCATCGGCGGAAAAGAAATACATTCATGTGAAGGAATTAACAAACCTGCAGCCGCAGATGAGAGAGAGAGGTCGAAGATGGATGGAGCGGACTGCACTTCCAGATTAACCATGTCCTGATGGTGTATATATATTGAGCCGGTGCTCCTCCATATGTATACATGCAAGATGCATGCATATCGACATGCATGACGCTGAGTAGTGTACATAAGATGTATCGAATGAATGCATGCATGATGCATGCATGTGTACACTCATGATACATGCCTCTCCCAATGTCGATGCCAATGATGCATAGTTTTAATATCATATATTTAGGCAATGATGCATCGTGTAGGTCGCCCTCGTGCGTGGCCTAGCGAAACACGGGAAGATATATTCCTTAACTACTTGCACTTATTCCACCTAGCCAGGAGAATATAGTCCCACGGCACAATGTAATCTTCTTTTGCTTCTCCTTCCTCTAATCCCCATGTATTCTGATGCCCCCTATGTAAAACCCCCGCTAGTTGATAATAAAGGTTCAGGCAGGCATAAGCCCGCTGTTGACGCGTAAAAAAATGACTTGCACTTGTTTACGTGCACGGCTGAGCGTCATGTTACGTGATGCTGCAAGGCCCATGCTACGTGTCGGTCAATTAATGTTTGGCAAAGATCAAACAGGTCACGAGGTATTGGATCAGTGTGATTGAGCAGCCCAACATCGCGACACGAAGCCCGGCGACACACCGCCAACTACCGTTACATTGGCCATGTCGCAATCTTAGCCGTGAGGACATTGCGGCCGACGACCACGATATCGACGGTGGAAATCACTTGCAAGAGGGTGGCAACATGGGTCATGTTGCAAGTTGCATTTTTATCTCATGTACTATTTGCAACACAAGCACAATATGGGTCACGTTGCAAATCTCTTGAGCGCAACATGGATCGTGTTGCAAACTTCCAAGAACAACATGAATTATCACTACCAGGGAAAACTCTAGTAATGGCGCTCGTTTTATATCTACTAGTAGCGCTTGTGCAAGGTCTACCAATAAGGCGCTATAGCTAACTGGTAGCAGTAGCGCTCGTTGTGCAAAAGCGCAACTGATAATGGTGAGTAGCAGTACCGTTCCTTCTGATAAGCACTACCGCTAAATTTTCCTGCATTTTTGAAAATGCAGCTTATTGTTGTTGTATTTGTATAGGTTTTATATATAGTATTTTCATCATACACTAGTAGAAAAAGGGTCAAATATGAGACACATTAGTCCCGGTTTGCATTTCAGCCGGTCCATTAGTGCCGGCTCAAATGGATAGGCGGGAGGAGATCTTTAGTACCGGTTCATTGCGAACCTTTAGTACCGGTTCGTGCCAGGAACCGGTACTAAAGATGCTGGGGCCCGGCCAGCACCTTTAGTACCGGTTCGTGGAACGAACCGTTAGTAAAGAGGTTGTGGCAGGCTATTTTTAGTCCCACCTCGCTCCCCTAGCAAGAATTTTACCACCTTAAATATGTTAATTCTCAAACTATCACAAGCATTTGGTCTTCGTTGAGCTTTATGTGTATAATTTGTGGACTCAAATGAGTCTTCACCGGTTTCTAAACCGTTGAGGACTCATATTGACAATTCAGATTGTACACAAAAAGATCATTGATAATTAATGTATTTTTACATGTTTACGCCCTCACTCTCTCCACTCGCTCGGTCTCCCCCTCAATCCCCCGCGCCGGTCCTCCCCCGCCGGCCGCCACTCACTTCAAAATTGGACGCACTTCGTGTACAAACTGGACAATCTCTTTCGGAGTGTCAGGGTTACGGACGAGAACTCATCTGTTACATGGGCACTTCATTTTTTTTAACTTATTTGAACTCCAGACTTTTTTTGAGCCGGCATTATGCAGCATTCTAAGCGACGTCATCAATTTCTAACATGTTCTGACATCATTTGCTGTTTTTCAGTCACTGATTTGTTTAGATCAGAGCTAAATGACCGTGAAATTGAAAAGCACTACAAAACGAACTCTGAAAATGTTTAAGGTATCATCATTTCACCCGCATAGCATGTGCGAAAGAGTAGATAGTGTCACGGCAAAAACTGGACGCACTTCGTGTACAAACTGGACAATCTCTTTTGGAGTATCAGGGTTTCGGACGAGAACTCATCTGTTACACGGGCACTTCATTTTTTTAACTTATTTGAACTCCAGACTTTTTTTGAGCCGGCATTATGCAGCATTCGAAGCGATGTCGTCAATTTCCAACAAGTTCTGACATCATTTGCAGTTTTTCAGTCATTTACCAATTTGTTTAGAGAGCTAAATCACCGTGAAACAATAAATCACAACAAAATAAAGTCTGAAAATGTTGAAAGTTGGCATGGTATCATCATTTCACCCGCATAGCATGTGCGAAAGAGTAGAGAGTGTCATCGCAAAAACTGGACGCATTTCGTGTACGAACTGGACAATCTCTTTCGGAGTATCAGGGTTTCGGACAAGAACTCATCTGTTACATGGGCACTTCATTTTTTTAAACTTATTTGAACTCCAGATTTTTTTGAGCTGGCATTATGCTGCATTCGAAGCGACGTCATCAATTTGTTTAGAGAGCTAAATGACCGTGAAATTGAAAATCACTCCAAAATGAAGCATTATGCAGCATTCGAAGCATCTAAAGCAAAATATTCACAAAGAAACTAAATACAGCAAAAAAACAACTCAAAAATAAATAGAAGAAAAAAAATAAAGCAGAAAAGAAAAAACTATATAAAACAATTACTCAAAAATAAATAGAAGAAAATAAATAATGCAGAAAAGAAAAAATTATATATAGCAAACAATATTCACAAAGAAACTAAATACAGCAAAAAAACTACTCAGAAATAAACAGAAGAAATAAAGAAAGCAGAAAAGAAAAAACTATATCAAAAAATTACTCAAAAATCAATAGAAGAAAAGAAATAATGCAGAAAAGAAAAAATATATAAAAAATAGTTGGGTGCTGCCTAGTGGGCCTACCAGACCTAGAGTGTGCAAATTCAGGCCCAGAAGGGCCGGCAGGCTCACAGGGCAGCGCGCCCTAGTTAGGCCCAAAAGCTTGTTATATAGAGGAGTTCGAAGGAGCAGCCGCGGTTGGGTTTATAAACCAGTGCGGCTGCCCTTCGCTCGGCAAGGTGGGACTAAACATAGTGCATCGCGGGTGGCAGCACACAACCATTAGTACCGGTAGGTGGCTCCAACCGGTACTAATGGGTTGTCCTTCGGTACCGGTTGGGGTAATGAACCGGTACTAAAGGAGGCCGTTTCCCGCCGCTTGGCCGGGCCAGAATTGGATTTTAGTACCGGTTGGTGGCTCCAACCGGTACTAAAGGCCCCTCCTATATATATGGCACTTACGAAAAATCAGTTTCATCGACCACTTCTTCTCCAACTTCTCACGCGACTTGCTGCTGCCGCTTGCTATATCGCTTCGCCGTGCGCGCGTCGCCACGCCGCCCCGCCCTCGCTGCGTCGCCCTTCGCCGCTCGTCGTCGCCGTCCCGTCGTCGCCGTCTCGCACCGCCGCCCGTACTATGTCGCTGTCTCGATTGCGCGTCGATCGCTTGACCCGCCGCCCGTCATCGCGTTGTCCCGTCGCGTCGCCGTCTCTCGCCGCCGCCTGCACGCCGGCACCCCCCGCTCGTACACACACACATATACATGTACACACACACACTACACACACATTGTACACACACATACACACACACTACACACACACATATATTTTTTACTTATTTTCTGTTTTCTATTGTTTAGATTAATGTTAGATGAATTTCGTAGATAAGAATGTTAGAATGTTAATTTTAGATGAATTAGATAGAAAAGTTGTTAAATGTTAATGTCAATTGTTAGCTAGATGAATTAACTAGATATTAATTAGGTATATATATATATATATATATATATATATGAGATTTGACCTGTTGAATTAATATAACTAGTTTATTTTAGTAAGAAAATTAATTGAACTAGTTTATTTTTAGTAAGAAAATTTAGGCATATGAGATTATTTGAACTAGTTGAATTAATACACCTAGTTTACTTTTAGCAAATGCTTAGTTGAACTAGTTGAATTAATATAACTAGTTTATTTTAGTAAGAAAATTTAGGTATATGAGATTATTTGAACTAGTTGAATTAATATAACTAGTTTATTTTTAGTAAATGCTTAGTTGAACTAGTTGAATTAATAAAACTAGTTTTATTTTTACTAAGAAAATTTAGGTATATGAGATTATTTGAACTAGTTGAATTACTATAACTAGTTTATTTTTACTAAATGCTTAGTTGAACTAGTTGAATTAATATAACTAGTTTATTTTTAGTAAGAAAATTTAGGTATATGAGATTATTTGAACTAGTTGAATTAATATAACTAGTTCATTTTTAGTAAATGCTTAGTTGAACTAGTTGAATTAATAGAACTAGTTTATTTTAGTAAGAAAATTTAGGTATATGAGATTTGATGATCTAATTAAAATATTACTATATATAGCTACTTTATATATTTTAGTAAGTACATTAATAGAAGTAGTTTGTTTTTAGTAAATTCCTAGTTGAATTAGTTGAATTAATAGAAGTAGTTTATTTTAGTAAGAAAATTAATAGAACAAGTTTATTTTTAGTAAATGCTTAGTTCAATTAGTTGAATTAATAGAACTAGTTGAATTAATAAAAGTAGTTGAATTAGTTGAATTAATAGAATTAGTAAGTGTTTAATGTTTCACCTATATGAACATAGGAAATGTCGTCTGACGACGAAAAAGATTTCATTATGTGCGAATACTGTGAAGACCAGCGCGGCCTGTGCGACAGAAATTTCCTTGTTGATCATAGGCGATTCAACATCAAGCTGGATGAGACCTTCGAATTTGATACAGTAAGTCACAACGACAAGTATTTTTTCGTAATTAAGCATGACTTATATATGCTTCATCTGCTTCAACTTATAATTTTTAATTTTCACTATTCTACTAGCGCATTATCTCCTATGCAAGAATTTTTGTCTTCGATAAGATAGGTTTCAATGCTATGGAAACTATGGAGGTAAAGATAGTTTACATGAAAACTGAGCATGGTTATACTTTCATAGTCAAAGTATACAATGCAGACACGTACACCTATTTTGAATGCAAAACTTGGCAAGCACTATGAAAGGCTTATGCATTTGAGCCTGATATGATTATCACCTTTGATATTCGTCCGGAAGATAATATTGAAGGTAATAGAGACATCTGCGTCGATGTGCATACGCCTCCAGTTCTACCATTATGTGAGTTCTTCTCAACCATATTTATGTCTTTGATATTGTTTATTCAAAAATAGTTGACAACTAATTTCTATTGACAGCTTATTTCCATTCAAGCAAACATGTACGGCGCTTGGTAGACAGGACCTACTACTATCCCGGAGCTGAACTAAACTATGAGGAGGTAAGTCATTATGTTTCATGGCTTGAGGATCTTCATACTGTCAAGACAAATTTTCTTCCTGCACTTAGAAATATCAGTACTCAAAATGTGCGACCAATAGTGATCGTATTGAACTACGGTCACATCTATTTAGGAATGATGGTAAGATTTTTACTATTTGTCCTCAGTGCATCTTTTGCACACATAATTTTTTGCTAAACTTTCATTAATAAGTATATTAATTACTATACAATGTTCTTCAACAGGGACTCCCGATGACAGTTGTGCCTCAGTGGATCGAGACTAAAAGTCGCATGTCAATTGTTAGCTTATGGCCAAGATATCCTGCATTGCACATGAGTGCATTCTGGATTTCTAGAAGCGATGAATGCTTAATATTGAAAGATTGGAGGAAAATTGTTAACGATCGCAGAGAACTACTGGGGGCAGCAATGAGAAGCGCAATCCACGATTAGGAGAGAGGTTCATCTGCATGCTCCAGTATGATAAATCAGGAGAGCTGTACATGTTCTATGCTATTTTACCTGAGAGAGAGCAGCAAGAGTGATTTAGCTAGTTCATGCTCTTAGTACTTGTCCTCTCATGTCCGTGTTCTTTTCCTAAACTTAATCTCAAAGAGTGATTTTCTTTTGTGGTGTTATAAACGCTTATAATATCATGACCATGTTGAACTCGAAGATATTTTTGCTTCTGGTACAAGTGAATGTTTCTTCTTTAAGCTAGTGTTGGTGGTGATTAGATAGTGGTAATGACTATGATGATTAAATAGTGGTAATGATGACTATGCTGATTTTTAGCTAGCTAGTATACTGATGTTGATGATATGATGCAAGAGTTTTTATATTAATATGATGATGATGAGTTATTATATCATTTATGAAAGAAATCGCAGATTAGTTTCAGCTGGATGGATCCTAGCTAAGTGATCAAGTATATATATGCCATATCCATATTATACTTTATCACCTAATTAGGTGATCAAGTATAATATGGATATGGCATATACTTGATCACTTAGCTAGGATTCACATGCATCCAGTCGAAAGTAATCTGTGGTACTTTCACGTAATGATTTAACAACTCATTATAATGTAAAAAAATCACTAAATTAAATTGAAAACACAAAATTAAAGGAAAAATAAAAAAAACAAAACATGTCCAGACATTTAGTACCAGTTGGTGTTACCAACCGGTAGTAATGTCCTACACGCACCCGGGCCTGGCTCGTGCCACGTGGTGGCACTTTAGCGCCGGTTCATGACGAACCAGTACTCAAGGCGGGGTGGGGACCTTTGGTCCCCACTCTTTAGTGCCGTTTGAACCGGCACTAAAGGCCGTTACCAACCGGCGCTAAAGCCTGGTTATGCACTAGTGATATGATTTTATGACCATGATTAGTTAAACTCTAGTTTGGATTAGTAGTACTTTCGACATGCACCACATGTTGCCTCCACTTCAATCTAATCCATAGCAAAGTCATAGCAACATCAATCTTAGAACATGGTGGACACTAGGGATCAAACCCTAACAAAACTAACTCGATTACATGATAAATCTCATCCAACCCATCACCGTCCAGCAAGCCTACAACGGAATTACTCACGCACGACGGTGAGCATCATGAAATTGGTGATCGAGGAAGGTTCATGATGACCATGGCGACGGATTCCCCTCCCCGGAGCACAGAACAGACTCCAGATCAGCGCTCCCGAGAGAGTTTAGGGCTTGGCGGCGGCTCCGTATCGTAAAACGTGATGAATCCTTCTCTCCTCTTATTTCTACCCGGACGTGAATATATGGAGTTGGAGTTGAGGTCGGTTGAGCACCAGGGGGCCCACGAGGTAGGGGGGTGCGCCCAGGGGGTAGGGCGCGTCCCCCACCCTCATGGACAGGGTGTGGGCCCCCTGGCCTTAATTATTTCGCCAGTATTTTTTATATATTCCAAAATAATTCTCTGTTGATTTTTAGGTCATTCGGAGAACTTTTATTTCTGCACAAAAATAACACCATGGCAATTCTGCTGAAAACTGTGTCAGTTCGGGTTAGTTCCATTCAAATCATGCAAGTTAGAGTCCAAAACAAGGGCAAAACTGTTTGAAAAAGTAGATACGATGGAGACGTATCAACTCCCCCAAGCTAAAACCTTTGCTTGTCCTCAAGCAATTCAGTTGACAAACTTAAAGTTATAAAGAAAAACTTTGACAAACTCTGTTTGCTCTTGTTGTTGCGAATATGTAAAGCTAGCATTCAAGTTTTCAGCAAGGATTTTGTACTAACCACATTCATGATAACAATTAGGTCTCATGTTTACTCACATCAATGGCATAATCAACTAGCCAGCAATAATAATAAATCTCGGATGACAACACTTTCTCAAAACAATCATAACATGATATAACAAGATGGTATCTCGCTAGCCCTTTCCGAGACCGCAAAACATAAATGCAGAGGACCTTTAAAGATCAACTACTGGCTAGACATTGTAATTCATGGTAAAAGAGATCCAGTCACAGTCATACCCGATATAAACTAATAGTAATACATGCAAATCACAGCGGGACTCTCCAACTGGTGCTTTTTAATAAGAGGGTGATGACTCCACATAAAAGTGAATGGATAGGCCCTTCGCAGAGGGAAGCGGGGATTTGTAGAGGTGCCAGAGCTCGATTTTGAAATAGAGATAAATAATATTTTGAGCAGTATACTTTCATTGTCAACATAACAACCAAGAGATCTCGATATCTTCCATGCTACACACATTATAGGTGGTTCCCAAGCAGAATGATAAAGTTTATACTCCCTCACCACCAACAATCATCAATCCATGGCTTGCTCGAAACAACGAGTGCCTCCAACTAACAACAGTCTTGGGGAAGTTTTGTTTAATTATTTTGATTTGAGCATGGGACTGGGCATCCCGGTGACCAGCCATTTTCTCGTGAATGAGGAGCGGAGTCCACTCCTCTTGAGAATAACCCGCCTAACATGGAAGATACAAATAGCCCTAGTTGATACATGAGCTATTTGAGCATACAAAATAGAATTTCATTTGAAGGTTTAGTGTTTGGCACATACAAATTTACTAGGAACGGAAGGTAGATACCGCATATAGGAATGTATGGTGGACTCATATGGAATTACTTTGGGGTTTAAGGAATTGGATGCACAAGCAGTATTCCCGCTTAGTATAGGTGAAGGATAGAAAAGACTGGGAAGTGACAACCTAGAGAGCGACAACAGTCATCAACATGCATTAAAATTAATTTACACTGAGTGCAAGCATGAGTAGGATATAATTCACCATGAACATAAATATCGTGGAGGCTATGTTGATAATGCATATAAGAGCCGTTAAACATTTCATCATGGTCTTCTCATCTTGACCCCCAAAGAAAATAAAGGAAAGAAAACTATTTACACGGGAAAGCTCCCAACTAGCAAAAGAAGAATGAGAAATCTTTTTGGCTTTTCTTTTAATTACTAGTAATACAAGCATGGAAAGTAAACTAGCTAGAAGCTATAACTAATTTTTTGTTTTTTCTTAAGGTTTATCATACACACAAGAAGAAAGCATGGAAAAGAAAATAAACTAGCATGGATAGTACAATGAAAAAGTATGAGCACCGACAACTAGAATGAGTGTGTGAACAAGAATGTAATGTCGGTGAGAAATACGTACTCCTCCAAGCTTAGGCTTTTGGCCTAAGTTGGTCTATGGCCACAACTGATATCCAAAGTTGTAGCTGGGGTCGTACGGAGGAGCATCCTCGGATTGCCACTGGTTGGCGATCTCCTTCGGATTCCACTGATAAACAGACTGACGGTGAGGATCGAGTGGTGGTTCCGGCTCAGGCTCTGGAGCTGGTATTGGGTTCCGGTAGGCATGAATGGCTGCCGGCAGAACAAGGTACTTGCCTGCAGACAAGTTAAACAAGGAAGGAGCAGGCAAAGTAATAGTCTCAAAATAATTCTTATCAAATATCAGTCTATAATTAAGCTCCTTTTTCTTGTTCTTAACAATAAAATCATGTGCTACCATACACTTATAGTCTAGGAAAGCAGTAGGCAACAACTTTTCTCCTTTCTCAATATGCCTCACAGGTATGTTAAAATATCCACGGTTTAGATTTAACAATAGCGCCTATGCTAAATGTGTTGTCACGGAACAAGGCATGGAACAAAATAATAATATCAGGGGCACTAAGGTTGCCACAGTTTCCACGACCAATTAAACATCTACTAGAAAATATTGCAAAGTAACGTAGAACAGGAAAGTGTATGCTAGTAATTCTTGCATCGGAAACCTTCCTCGTTTCCCCTACAGCAATTGTATCAATAAACCCTTCCACATCGTTACGATGTGCACTACAAAAAAAATACACTTCCGTGATGATACGTGTTTGTCATAGTAGGTCGCGTTTTTTGTCATGCATGTACATCTATGACAAATTTATGACAGAATCAAGATAGTCATACCTGTGATGTCGTAGAAGTGTTCCATGACATTATCAAAATTATCATCACGGAAGTGTCCACTTCCATGACGATAAATCGCGCGTCACAGAAGTGCTTTTGTCAACGGTGACCGACACGTGGCATCCACCGTAACGGAACGCCGTTAAGCTATCGGGTCGGATTTTGGATCCGATAACCCGTTAACAGCCTCGACCAATGGGAAATTTCCACGTGTAAAATTCTGATTGGCCGAAGTGAACACTTGTCAGTTCGTCAGTGGGCCAGATGTCGCCGTCCATTGGAGGAGACATGCCTATGGTACGTCGACACGTGGCTAGGCCCAACAGAGGCCCATATAGGTTAAAAAGGCCTGCCCAGTCAAAAGCCCATAGAACTTAATCAGGTACTAGTGGGCTAGCCCAATAACGGCCTGCTTATAATAAAGGCCCATTTACGGCCCGAAGCCAGATCTGGCCCGTTAATTGTTCGCCCAATATTTGGGCCCATTTATGGCCCGAAGCCAGATCTGGCCCGCTAATTGTTCGCCCAATATTTGGGCCCATTTGCGGCCCAAAGCCAGATCTGGCCCGTTAATTGTTTGCCGAATATTCGGCCCCAACTACAACCCAGTGACTTTTGGCCTATTAGAGGCCTGATGTAGACATGGGCCCATTTCAGGCCGGTGTGACTTTCGGCCTGGGAATGGCCCGTGCTGCCCATGGGCCATAGATGGTCCGACGGGACATCGGGCCCACTAACGGCCCGTGCTAAAGATGCAATAGTTAAGCCCAACGTGACTTTGGGCCCGTTAAAGGTATGTCGCGTAATTTGGCCCGTTGATGCCTGTACTAAGCTTTCGGCCTCTTAAAGGCCCATGATATCAGTGGGCCAACTAAGGCCCGAGATATGTTTCGGCCTGGTAACGGCCCATGAGCTAACTGGGCCCAAAACGGCCTGATCCACATTTTGGCCTGCTGAAGGCCCGTCGACGACTAGTGAAAATTGAGGCCCAACATGCATTTTGGCCTGCTAAAGGCCCGTGGTTTCATCTCGGCCGTAACAGGCCAGTACAATATTCAGCCTGTTAATGGCCCAACGCTACCTGGGCCAAACTAAGCGTTGGGTCGACACAAGGCCCAACTAAAATATAGGACGGTGTAAGTTTGGGCCTGGCGCAATGTGTGAAGGCCCCAATCATTCGGGCCCAAGAATAACGCAGGCCAGCCCAATTGTGGCCCGCTAAAAACCTGGCCTGTTAGAGTCGAATGTTTCGGCCTGGTCGACTACATCTGATTGTTTTTCAGATAGCGAATGATGGCAGTAACTAGTAGGAATTAAGAACAAACCTACTCTATACAATAAACAAATTACGGCTAACTAATAATAAACCTACACTATACAATAAAGGAATTAAGGTATATTACATCCACTGGGCATCGAAGTTCGCCACCAGTGATCATAAAGCGCAACAAAGAAGCAGATTACAAAAACTGGGCACCATTGCAGCATAACAAAATAATACCGAACCGAGACCACTTCCAAGACAGTTCAAGAAAGGTTAGCCTTGCGGGGGAACTACTGCGCAAGCTGCTGAGCAAGGCTTTGAGACCGGCCTAGCATGTCGGTCACAGCTTCCAGGTGTAGCTATTAGTGATGAGGTTCTCATTGGTGTTCTCCGCAATCTTTCTTAGAGATAGGACTTCAAGTCGAAGTTGAGTTGCAGAATGCCTTTCTGCTAGAACTTGGGACTGAAGAAGTCGAACTGATTCATACAATGAATTCTGTGAGCTTGTCTGACTGTTAGTCTCAAGTAACTTGAACACTGCATCAAGACAAGACTTTGAGGTTGTCTCGCTATCTTCAAGATATTTTGCCTTCTTTGCTGCAATATATGTTGGATTTGTCTCACAGCCTTCAGCAGACTTGTGCATGCCATCAGGCATATCACCCTGAAACAAAGCAGAGAGATGAAAGGTTTTGCACGTGTATAAACAAAGATGATAACTGTTCTGTCAATTCTATCCAATTTCAAATTAGAAAATAAAGAGTAAGTTCAAAATATCAATAGCATAATTTGAAATTGTTCATAATGCGGGGAGCTTCACCACACTACTGGATTACCATGTCAACATAACAAGCATAGATGAAGGGCAAAGAAAATCATTGTATCTATTTTGGATAATGTGCATGGCATGTTGTTCATATCATCATCCACATCAGTAAGATAAAACAGGAGATGACAAGGTGCAAACGTGGGCTGCTTCACCACACACTGGATTATAGATCCACAAAACCAATCATACATATAGGGAGTATGAAGTAATGTGCATGGTATAAATAAGGAATTTGGTTTTAAAAGTAAAACTTAGAACTTACGGTTCTTACGAAGATGCATTTTGGTAGAAACAACAAACTAAACAGCAGTAAACGATAGGGAGTATGAGCAAATTAAACAGCAGTTGAGGATAAAGGCTTTAGAAGGACTGTCTTACATTAACAGTTAACACCGGCTTTGTAATGCCCTTCTCCATGTCAAGGGAAGGATAACTCAAGAATTTCAGCACATAATCTTCTTCATAAGCATTGCCTGTACTCTACATTTTTTAGAGAGTATAGATATGATAATTCTAGAAGGGATAGAGGATAATGAAGATAAGATGCAGATTGATGCTACATAATCAACTACCAATACCTGGAAGTACAAGCGTTACACAGACAAAATGTCTTGACAAGAGCAATGGGCTACACTTCTGACCGGCATTGTCATGTATTCTACTTGTTGGTAAGATTAAATATAGATCTGATCTTTTTTAGTAAATGGTGGGCGAGGGAGATAAGATGCAGAATGCTAAAAAATGAACCAATCCCGCTTCCCATAATACAAGAGTGTTTTGAACACTGGTGTATTGTACAAAACGTTCTTATATTATGGGACGGAGGGAGTAGCTGTTAATGTAAGTACAGTGATAGACCACGTTCAGTCCTTACAAGAGGACTGTAGAGCTAAACCTCTTCAAAAGCATTTGGTTGATTCTAAATTTGTGTAAGAGTCCATACGGATCTTATAATGTCCACCAAATGGACGATTACAAGGCTAACATGTGTAGTGATGCTACATAATCAAACAACTATGAAAGTAAGTATGGTCATACAGGGCAAGAGGTACTCACAAGAGCAATGCAGTGTGCAGTATAGTTGCGAGATTCTGTGGTCCCTTGAAAATGAATGTTCTTCTGATAACAGTTTTCGTACAAGTGAGACATTAAGGCAAATGCAGAAATGTAGTTCAAATTGTGATGTGATATCATAGACAGTACCTTACGCTGCAGCCGAGACCAATGTGTAACAAGATTATTCCAGTCACCGTCGGATAAATGTAGCACCGGAGACTTTATAGAAATTTCGTTCAGAGGCTTGCCATCGAAGTGCGCTTGCCTCAGGTAGGAACGATACTTCATCAACGAGTGCTTGAAAAGCGCAACCAACTCTTGCTCGTCATCACAATCCAGTTTGCTCCTTGCCTATTTAAAAGAATGAAATCTTGTGTCTTCTGTCAGCAGAAACATATGCAGTAATGACCATGAATAACATTAGTACATTAATTACGCGTAAGTTGCGGAGGAAGACTGGAAATTGTTCTATGACTGCGGTATAATCTTTCCAAGAAGGAAAGATGCACACAAAGTTCCTGACAACAACATAAGCTTCGTCATCTAAATTGGGAAGAAATAGAACAGGGGTCCTATTTGCTGCAATTGGGGCTCTCTCTGGTTTGAAAAGGGATTTGGCAACTGGATTTGGTGTACTCTTTGCTGGAATGGGGGTTTTGCGTCGTACAGCTGGTGCTATGTCAACTGGCATAATCATATTGTTTGCTGCAGTTGGGGTCTGCTAAGTTGGGGCTTCAGAAATGACCAGTGTATGTAGTGGGCTAGAGTCTGCTAGAGTTGGGGTATTTTGTGGGTCAGGTGATATTGCAACGACACCTAATGGGCTATTTGATTTATGAGGTGCCACTACCTTTTCCAAATACTTTGCTTGTGCTCCTCCACGATCAGAAATCGCCCTCTTCCTTTTGAACGTCTGATACGCAAGAACAACATTTGAATGGATAAATATGGTATGATGACAGATGGAATATGTACTGAAAATGGATAGGCAGGGCGTATTCACATACACGATGTGTAAACTAAGCTAATGGCAGTTCAACAAAGTAGAAGCAATGCAAATCATCAGTTGCAAGATATGTGCGAGCAATGTAACCTTGGAAAGTTAGAGCAAGTACCTTGATGGTTGAATAAGATAGGGCATCTTCCTCTGACTCCTCCACTAGGGAGCTACATTGACTTAGGTCTCCCTCTAGCTCAGAATCACTGTTAGGATCATATTCTGAGCATGAATCTGTAGGTGGAGAGCGTTTGCATTGCATTGCATCCAGACTTGATTTCAGTCCCTTAATGCCAAGTTTGACAGCCATGCGCGCAAGCTCATAATCATTATGATGCTGTTCAGAATCTGAGATTCATGAAAACATAGAATGCATTGCGGATTCAACTTGGAGAGTGTCTCCCTATAAACCCCTGCACATGCAAAGTTCACCTCCCCAACCGTGCTGACCAGACCACACACAGAAATACAAACCCCTTATGTCTCTATAACAGGCAGGCACACATTTCAAAACTAAAGTAGGAACATTAGAATCATATGAAATTCGTATTTGAACAAATAAACATAGCAATTATGAGTGGCGTAATGTTTAGCTTCATGGGTGGAGTGTTGGTAGTGCGACACAAAGCAAGTAGGTAGATTGTATTCCAGGTAAAAGATGGAAACCTATGTAAAAGCTGGAAATGACACTTTCTTTCTATCCAATGCAGTGTTTGTTACCCACACATGATGGAAGAGATCACATAGCGAAATACTATTCACTCATGTCTACGGTTCCAGTATTTAGAAACAGGGAGGTCCACCCTAAAAGAATATTGACAACAAATATGACAAGGCAAGCATAGATGTAGTGAATCAATAATATACTTGTGAGCTTATTAGGACAAATATGCGAATCAGAATCATGATGAAGAGACCGTCCAAAATCTGAATGAAGAAGTTTGTCTAGCACTTATTGTTTGCAACTAATCGACGTGAATAATTGGATATTATATCGAATGAGTAAGAAAGACAAGTAAAATTTTCAACAAACCCGGCTTGCAGTAGTAATCTGGGTCAATGTCACTACGACCAACAATCCAAAATGACTAGTTTCTGTTACGAGGGCCGGAATTTTGAAAACCCTGTGAACTTTAGAGGTACTAAAGATTACCGAAATACATCTGAACCATTAAGTGTAGGTAGCACTGAGCACAAAACAAACCCTAATGACAGTCCTACCTAATGAGTAATGAATCAATTAGAAAATGGGTGATGAGGAGTGTCTGTTGAGTGTTGAGGACGTATCTCACGATAGATCGGGTTGGCTTGGTGGGTGCTGCAGGCCTGAGCCTTGAAAGGACTGGGAAGGTAGGCACGGCGGCTCGCCCGGGCAGCGGTGACGCTGTTGGGCGAGCGGCTCCTGGCCTCCTGTTAGTCCGACGTCTCCTCCTAGAGTCATGCCGTCCGGGGACGGCAAGTCGCCGGCGAGGCAGGCGGCTGGGGGCGAGTAGAGATCGGAAGCGCGCAGCAGAACAGAGGGGAATCGGGGCCTGGGACGACCCAAAATCCCAGGGTGGGCCGGCCCACCGTGGGCACCCTGTAGAGATACACACCCGAGCGGCGAACATGCATTTTCGAAACTAATTTAGGAACATTTAGCTGACCAATTAAACAACTCTGTTTTAATAATATCAGATTCGTATTTGAACATCTTAACTTGTTTAGCTTGATGGGTGGAGCAGTGTTATTATGACACGAAGCACGTATTCTGATCGTATAGTGATCAAAAAGGGGGAAACTCTAAGCATTTTTTTTAGCAAAACAGGGTTTCCCCTCCGATTTCTATTAAAGAAACCACCACGGAACCACCATGATCAGTTAAACCCTAAGCATGATCAATTAAACCGTATTATGGTTGTGCCATAGCAGGTATGAAGCTGCAAACCGGAGAAATGATATTTAGCATCCATTGTTTGCTTCGAACTAAGAACTACTCCCTCCGTTCCAAAATAGATGACCCAACATTATACTAACTTTAGTACAAATTGGGTCATCTATTTTGGAATGGAGGGAGTAACCAAGTTAAGATCTATTTTCTGGTTGAGATCAAAAAGTTGAGGAGATATGAAGTACCACCTCTCTTGTGGCGCCGTGTAGGCATCGGCGTGCGAAGGCTGTAGGTGGCGTTGAGGCAGATCTGCGACGGTAGACGGGTGCATCGGGGGATAAGTCCCGTTGCGGTGGAAGAGAAGGTCGTGTGAGCGGCCCTGGCAAATAGGACGATGGCGCCGATGAAGCGAGAGGACGCGATTCAAAGCTATTGGTCCGTCGCCATGGATGAGAAACGTCCATCTCTAGCAGTGGACGACGCGGTCTTGGTAGGCGCTCCGGCATGGTGGAGGTCAGTGGCGATGGATGTGGTGGAGGACGGCGGCGATGGATGGGGTGGCGGACGGAGGCTGGTGTGGGGATGGGGTGTTCTAGCCCGGACGGTGTATGAATGGGAAAATGGAGGGAGAGGTATGGGAACCATGTTTTTGGGACGCGCCTCTCTGTAATATGGGAAAGTTACGAACTTAGCCCCCGTTTAAAATTTGGACGTCTCGTCGGTTGGGGATAGGACGGTAATCTCGCATCTCGCCAATATTTGCCCAGAGCGATTTCGGGCGAGGAGAGGGTGGTTGGCGCCCATGGTTGGCGCCCACGGTGTATGAACGGGGCTGACAGGTAGGGCAGTAGTGTCACGTCTGAGTGAAGTTACAAACCTGTCCCTATTGAAAATATTTGCCTACATCCATTTCGGCCGAGTCGAGTTTGTTTTGCCGCCCACCGTGTATGAATGGGGAATGGAGGGAGAAACAGAGGTCTTTCAGACGAGCTTGAATCAAATTTGTTTTGCCGCCCATGTTAATGTTTTACTGGCTCCATTAATGTTTTACTAACATCTATATCTATCTCTATCAGATCTCATCCTTGCAAGTGATCGTGAAGGGATTGACAACCCCTTTATCGTGTTGGGTGCAAGTGGTTGATTATTTGTGTAGGTATACATATTGGGGAATTGCTTGTATCTTTTACTGGATTGACACCTTGGTTCTTAACTGAGGGAAATACTTATATCTAATTTGCCGCATCACACTTTCCTCTTCAAGGGAGAAACCAACGCAAGCTTAAGAAGTAGCACACCACAAGCTTTAGGAACCATATAATATCTCGGTGCCAACAGAAGCTTTAGCAAAGGCAACCCCTGTCCAGACGCAGGGACCCCTATAATAACTACAAGTAAATAACTACGAAAAACCTAGGAGCATTCAAATCAAATGACACCAAACCTTATGGCCTAAAAAACAAACCCTTTTATATCAAGTCGATGAGAAAATTCATGGCTGTTCTACTAGTCCCTACTCACTTGTTACACAACAAACGGTTAGAGGAAGAGCCAAGCAAGGGGGACAACGAGTAGGAGAAATGGAAGTTTGGGCTTTAGAAAGATTTGGTATTGCTCATATTTTACAAGAGATACTTACTTATAAATCTGACCATCTTATAGCTCGCCAAGAAATACTTAATGCTAAGATATGGAGAAAAAGAATACATAATCATGAGGATCCTCCAGAATATTTTTGAGTGCTCGTTTGAGAACTACGATCTTTGGCTCTAGAAATGAATCATTTCCTTGTATCTGAAAAGAACTTCCATGTTAGTAGGGAGGAAGTCTGGTAGGAATAAATATTAATTCTTTTCTTATTTCTATTTTATGTTTGACCAATATAAACATCAACAACTTGGAATTGGACTCGTTTCCCCTCAACAAATTTTTGTAAGCTCAACAAGTGCACTACACAGATCCTCTATAGATTAAGAAAATCATGCAGACTTGTCCTTCGGGACATGTAATATGGGAGGTGAGGTCAGATCATTACAACACATAAGAGAATAGATAACACCAAACCATCAATCATTTATTACATCGTACACAGTTTCTTGCACTTGCTATACAAGTGGAATATGCTTTGAGGCATCTTTAAGAGACAAAAGTAACTCACAACCACACAAAAGTAACTCATGTCCCTTAATAAAGTTTTTTTTAAAATAGTTTAAGGATCAATCATATATCTAATACTACCCCACAATTATATATAACAGTTAGATGAATTGTGCACATTGCAAAACTATGTAACCTCAAAAATAGAGACATACAAATCATCTAAAGGCAAAAAAAGTCATACCTTGTAGGATAATCCTTGAGAAGGAAATATGGCAGACTATATCATTCGTAAAAGGATCAACATGACCCAGACTTTGATATTTTTCGTTCACCTCATACACTTTATGAATGTCCGACACTTGATATCCATGTGGAGTCACATTGGCCCATCTCCATGAATAAAAACTGAGCATTGTCCCCCACCGGTTTTACTTTGAGAGAAACATTATAATCTAACATCCTCAAAGTCGCACAAACCTCACTCAAACAAATTGTGTCCACCGGCAACCATTGGTGGTCATTATGCAGCCAGACGCAGAGCTCAAGCCTGTTGACATGAATGAGGGACACACCAAACGCATCCCTGGGCTGCGACAATATGGTGTTTCTTTTTGTAACGACCGGATTTTCGGGATATCAATTTCCTAGAAAATGGTCCTTGTGCTCACCTGCCCCAGGATTACTGTAAGCTGATGAGGAACCAACTTGATACAGAAATTCCAAGCAAAATACAAAATATGTAGTACAAGACCATTCTGGCCTATGAGTACAACAATTGGTTTCTAGTGGCTGGTGGCAGAAGAGGTGTGTGGTTCATCTGCGTCTATGGGACTGCCATCGCGAGGCTGCCATGGATAACTCCTATCTTCGTGAGGCTGCTTTCATCATTGCGTAGGTTCCGGGGCTATCATCGCAACGCTCCTCTCCATGAAAGAAATCTGGCCAAGACCATAGCCAAGGACAAGCCAGTGAGTACTTTTGAATGTACTCGCAAACATTATGAACACAGGTATAATATAACAAATGATAATCATGCTCTGAAATATTCTATGATCACAACGTCAGTCACAAAATACAATCCATGATGCATGCAAGCAGGGTTATTTATATACAACATGAATTTGTAGTAATAGAGTAGAAATAACATGCACCGATCGGGTATCTGAAGCGACACCTCGAAAGGATAATAATTTAAAACATGCCTCAGTGACACCACATAAAGGGCTTATAAATAATAGAAATAACCAGCATGCCTCAGTCAGGAGTATGAGCGACACCTCATAAAGGGCTTATAACACTACTAGAAAAATGGCTACTAGTGGCGCACCTGTTTTCGCTACTAATGGCGCACTACAGGTGCGCCACTAGCACCACGCCATTAGATTTTTTTTCTAATGGCGCACCGCTGGTGCGCCATTAGAATAGCCCATGGTGCACCATTAGTATCTGGTATACTAATGGCGCACCACATAGAAATGCGCCATTAGTAACAATTTTTTTTCAAATATTTTTTTTATTTTTTTTCAATTTTTTTGTTTTTTTTATCTCAGGTCACTGTGGCTTAATCTCGGGTCAATATGCTTAATCTCAGGTCAAATCGCACTCCGTGGTCAAACTTCCCGAAAGGTCACCCATCCTCACACTACTCCAGCCCAAGCACGCTTAACTTCAGAGTTGGCGCACTACAGGTTTTGAATTTCAAAAATATAGGTGCGCCACTAGCACCACGCCATTACGTATCATTTTTTGAAAAACAATTCAAAAAAAATTCAAAACCAATTTTTTTTGAAATTTTTTGAATTTTTTTGCCTCTAGATCTTGGAAGCCCCGTAAAAAAAAAATTCGGTTAGGTTTTTGGGGATTTTGAAAATGTTTAACGGGGTTTCCCATATATAAAACTTTTTAATCCGAGTTCGTATGCAAAAGTTATGCCCATTTTAGAAATTTCCAGAGAGATTTTGCAAATAAAGTCGAAATTCATATTTGTAAATTTTCCCAACAACTAGACCACATATTACACAGGAAACTTATTTTCTTTTATTTTTTTGACATTTCCATCATTTTCTTTTATTTTTTTAACTGAAAAGGCGGTCCAAGGGGGGTGCATTCGGTGTTGGGCCAAGTTAGTAATGGCACACCGTGGGGTGGTGCACCATTACTAATTTAACTAGTAATGGCGCACCACACTCACGGTGCGCCATTACTAGTTTAGAAAAAAAATAAAAAATTATTTTTAAAAAAAAAATTGATTTTTTTTTTCAAAACTACTAATGGCGCACCGTGGGTGTGGTGCGCCATTACTATGTCAAACTAGTAATGGCGCACCACCCCCACGGTGCGCCATTAGTAGTTTTGAAAAATTTAAAAAACATGTTACTAATGGCGCACCGTGGGCTGTGGTGCGCTATTAGTATTTGCACACTAATGGCGCACCAACACGTGGTGCGCCATTAGTATTTAGTAATGGCGCACCATATGTACAGTGCGCCATTAGTGTCCATCCTATCTATAGCCCTTTTCCTAGTAGTGTAAGTGAAAGAAGGAACAAGCATGCCACAGTCGGGCGTCTGAGCGACACCACATAAAGGGCTTATAAATAATAGCAATAATAAGCGTGCAACAGTCGGGCGTCTGAGTGACACCACATAAAGGGCTTATAAAAATAATAATCACAGTGAATATCCAGGAGGTAGAACTGTACCAGGGATACTCAATAATTCAAATAATGTAAATGGTTAGTCCATAATAACAATAATCATAATCATCATGAGTCACAAGTCATGATCCATGTTCTAGCTTGGCAATTTTTCCTCCGAAGACCGACACTTGACCCATCCCAGACTATAGTCCTTAACCATGGACACGACTATTCGAATAGATGTTTAATCTCTGCATAGGGTCTACTCTTTACCCACGAGTAACGGGTCCCTTTAGTCCATCGGGACTAATTTCGTCTACGGTCTTTTAATTGAAAACACACCTGACTGCACGCACCAGTCTGACTTACCGATGTCTGGAATCATCCACGACACTTGTTAAGCAGAACTCTAAGTGGGGAGGCTACAACCTCGATTAGCATGGGATCACAAAATTTATAACGCGCGCAAACTAGGGGAGCTACCCCCTCGGCTACAACCGGAAACACCCATGCCCCCGGACCAAGTGGCATGCCTACCGAATGCCGCCGATATCTTCCACCATGGCCTCTCTATACGTTGTGTGCTAGAAAGGGGTTGACAACTTACTGAACCGTACCGTACCTATGGCAGGGACAAGTGTAGCACAAAACAAGTATGGGGGTTACTGGAACAAGACTCGATCTACAGCCGACTCAGTAGGTTTAATTATTCCCTGCATGATTAGCACAACAAATATGTTTCAACCAACAGACAGAATCACCACTCATCATACCTTCTTATGCCATACCGGACACAACAATCTCGACGAAGACTGTAGACGAGCTCATGTCTACCCAAGACAGAGGCTTTCCCGGATTCCTTCCGACAGGCATGAAAGGCATACGAGGGTGATTACTATCACAAGCTTATCAAATTCCAACAGCAAGGAACATTCAATTTGCACTCAAGAGTATGATCAGATCATCACATAAAATAACGAATCCTCCATGTCAAGGTGGTGTTGCAACCGTATCAAACAACACACAAAAGATTTTATGCCAGTGTTCAGAATGCTTGCCTTCAAGTTGTGGAGAGGCAGGGGGTATTCCAAAACTTTTGAAAGTTTTCTTCTCTCTCCAACAAATCCTATTTTGAGAAAATTCAAATTAACACATAGTTTCAAAACAGTACAAAAAAGTTGTTTGGAAAATTTTCAAATAAATATGAAAATAAACTAGAGAAAATTTGAGAAATAACAGAAAAAGAATCAAATCATTTGGACTTATATTTAAAAATTTATAACTAGTCAAAGTTTAGTCAAAGTTCAGTTGTTTAAAAAAATAAATAACAGAAAAAAAAACGGTTCGGGGGGAAAGCATATTCTGTGCTTTACGCTTTCACTTAATCCAGCGTGGACCGGCTCCTAGGTCACTGACAGTGGGTCCCTTGGGCCCACTGGTCAGGTTTGACCAGTCGCCCGCCTCCTTCCTCCTCTGTCCGAGCAGAGGCGAGGCTCCGGCGATGGACGCCGGCGAACGGCGGCTCCCCACGGGGTTCCAAGGGCGGGAATGGATCCGCCAGTCTAGGGCGGTCCTCCTGGTGGTCGACAGGCTGGCGGGGGCGAAGGGAGTCGCCGGCGGCGAGCTCTGCGGCAGAGGTGGCTTCGGGAGGAATTGGGGGTTTGGGCTACGGTGGTTCCCGAGCGAGTTTGAGGCGTTGGGTGGCTCCGCACGATCAAGGGGAGTCGGGTGGTGGTGCTGGATGGGCGGGCGAGGGCTTGCTCGCGATGAACGGAGCCAGAGCGTGGCGGCGTCCGAACTGGCCGGAGGCGAGGAAGACGGCCTTCCTCCGTCGATTGCAGGCTAGGGGCGCTCCAGAAGGATGGCCTGAGGCTGCCTGGGGGTTTGGATGAGCTCGGGGGTCCCTATTTATAGCGCGACTATGTCGGTTCCGCGGAGGCCGGAGATAAGATCGGCGAAGCTCCGTTCTATAGCTTGCAGGGCGACGTGGTGGCGACGGGCGCTAGCAGGCGGCTTGAGGATGAGCTCGAGCTGCTCCAGAGGGCAGCTGGCGCACGCGCATGGCTTGGGCGGCGCCGTCCACGGCAGGAGCCTGCGGTGGCCGACCGCTAGCCGCCATGGCCGACCTGACGGCGGCGCTATGGGGCTCCAGGGGTGGTCTGGAGGTTTCTGGTGAGCGGGCGAGGCTGGGGGGCGGCCCTGCGGGCGAGCAAAGGCTAGGGGCACAACACGGCGGCTCGGCTACGCACGCGTGCAAAACGTGCGCTCTGGGTGCGCCCAGAGCACGCACGCTACATGCTCGGCGTAATGACAAAGCCTGCTAGAGGGCTAGGATGAGACTGGGGGTTAGCAGGCCTAGGTTATGGTTAGCTAAGAGCTTAATGGACAAGCTTGTTGGGTCAAAGGATCAAGCTCACAATGCAAACTAAAAATCATGCCAAATCTGGCTATGCACACAAAGTGTTCGACATAATTCTAAGGGCATCTAGGCAATTGTTGGGGTGGCCGAAAACTCCAGACTAGTGTCTCTTTAGATGATAGAGAGGGTGGCAATATTAGTTGGGCAAAACCAAAAACTTGTTGGTGCAAGTTTTTGAGAAAACCAAATCTGGACAGAAACTAAAGGCTATCATTTCATGGACCAAAAACATTCCAATGAGTCCACCCTCCTGGACTTAAGGTTTTGGTAGGGAGGACGATAAGCAGGAAAAAGCTCATGGGCACTAGAGCAAAACAAAATAGAGTTGCAGTAGAAAAAGGCAATCTGGTCCAAAGAGCAAAAGAGGATGATTTGCTCAAATTTTTTAAATAACACTCATGGGTTTTTGCATAAAGTTGAATAATATATTCCTACTAACATCCCCTAATTTTGGTGGAAGTTTTAAATGAATATTTAAATAGGTTGTAGTGAAAAATTACAAAGTGGACCAGTTTTGAAAGCTTGGGGTAGAGCTCAAAATCTCCAATGAATAAAAGATATTTTTGCATCAGAGTGATTTAAAAACATCACATGACATCCCCAATTTTTGGTGAAATTTTTAAATTCATTTATCAAATGGTTGCAGTGTAAAAGAGGCTCTAAACCTTGTGAAAAATCATTTTTAAAAGAATAAAGTTCAGGAAAAACAATTATGCAAATCAATCAACTGATAAAAGAAATTGTTTTCTTGAGAGGGTATACAAGACCAATAATGTTTTTGGAAAGTTTTCGTTTGGGGGAAAAATCCACAATATTAAAGAAAAGGGAGGTTCTGAAATCAAAAGATAAATCCAAAAAATAAAAAGAATTTAATTCCCCGGCAAAATTTTAACAAATCATGGTTAAATTTTTGGGGTGTTACAACACTAGCCCCCTTAAGAAAAAATCTCGTCCTTGAGATTTGCTAAGGGCTGTCTTAAAAAAATATTACTCCTACCATCAAAGTAATATCACAGAAATAATCATCCTAATCCTATAATTAAAACGTGACTACAGTGAGTGGGTAATAAGTGGTGTAAAACTACAGTGTGGCATACTGGCGTTGCGTGGAAAAATATACGGGGAAATTCCAACTTTTGGTTATAGTAAATTTAGAATAAATTCTAAATTACTAAAATACACTGGTCGTACCCGAGAGCATTGTGCTTTCTCTGGCTGACATGTGGACCCGGGGCCCACTGTCAATCTCTTCCTCCACCTCTGGCTCTCTCTTCTTCCTCTCTCTCGCGTGCTTTCCCGCGCTTTCTCCACCGGCGACGTCTAGCGCGTAGGGCATCTATGCCGTACTGTGGTAGTGCGCGGCGTGCTAGCTGCCGGTGCAGTGTGCACACACCTCGCGGGCCAGTGCACTGTCGACACTGCTCGCGGATTCGCCTCCGAACACCAGCGATCGAGCGACGAGCGGCGCTGGTGGACTTCGCCCACCGTACACCGATCTCGAGCTATAAATCGACCGAGGTGCTCCTTTCTTCTTCCTCACACCTGACCTCGCTTCTCCTTCTCCTCCCTTCTCCTTCATTTTTGTTTGCAGGAGCTCGAAACGAGCTCTAATGGCGGAGGTGATGCCGGACTGGTACGTGATCCTGATGTGCGGAGGGTTGGCGGCATTGCTGGGGTTCTCCGTGCTCTTGTGCGTGATGATCCTCGATGATCGTCGTGATGCTGCCGTTCGAGTGTTAGCTCTCCGCAGTGTCGGTGATCATGAGGATTAGGTGCGGTGTCATGTGCTAACTGGTGTCAGGGTGCCGGAGGTAACTTGTACCCGAATAATTTCTCACAAATCTCTTCCTCAGAGACTGTGGGGTGTTAGGGAGGTGATCAGTTTGGTGCAAAAATGTGTACGGGCATTTGCAATTAGTGCATGTGGTCAAGTGGTTGTGGTTGTGAGTCTGCTATCGTGGTGCTGCCTGAATAAAAATCTATGTCGTGAAGAGATATATGCTGCAACAACTCAGGGAAAATCTCACTACAGAAGTTACCGAGAGTGAAAACAGTTAATAGAAATTAACGGCGGTAAAAACCACTCACATTGATTGAAACTAAAAATTTAATTCATCGCACAAATTTAGGATACCACGCATAAGTTCCAACACATAAATAAATGCTGGAACAAAGTAGTGATGCCTACAATGTTAATGGTAAATGGACAGGGTCCTGAGAAAATGTCTCTGGAATTGGGGCACACTCTTCTTTTATCGGGGGAAGCGGATTGACTAGTTCGTGAATGCGTCTCTCCTGGTTGGGCCTCAGTGGTCTGCCGATGGCGATCTGAGGATTTAAATCAACGAGGCTCTGGAGATAACCCATTACTCTCTGGGTCAAACGCTCTTGAGCGATGACATACTGGGCAAGGTTTGCCAGTACTGGGTCTCTCTCAATTCGTCCACCGGGAAAAGATGCTACTTCTCCGGGTGCTGCACGACTTGGGAAGTAATAATACCCTCGATTGCTGGCGTAGGGTACCACGAATCGAAGGCAAGCAAGTTCTTCGTACGCAGCAGCTTCTATTGCCATATGCGGAGTCGGCATAGATTTCCCCACGAAGGAGACTTCTGTTGGGTCTTGGTTTGGGTTTGCGGGAGGGATGTGCACCACTGCGCAATATTTCGAGGTGGATGGGGTGATCCTTGATTTGAGCAACTCGTACTGGGGTGGATGGATAGCACTCATGGTAGTGCAGGTAAAGTCCCACAATATTTCAACAAAGCTACCTGGGGTTGCATCCAGAGTTCTCAGATAAATACTAGGGCTCGGCATGGCAAGGAAATGGCTGTGAGAGTTGTGCACAAGGTGAGAGATACTTGGCAAGGTCACGAGGTGGCCTTTTATATAGCATTGGGGCTGGGTTGTTTACCGTGGTGAAGGGTTACTAGTTTGTCGGTTCTGCTCTTATGGGGTCGGGGTCAATGCTACAGATACACATATCTCACAAAAGTGACGTATTACTGTGGGTGTCATCAGGGTGGTTTTGGTAGCTGTTCCCGGAATTAAAAATCCAACCACATGCTAACGTACTTATGCATGGCTACTATTCAAAACGGAGGCACACAAGCAGGATGCAGTAATTATGGCGATACAAGGTTACACAATTACAGGGCGTGGACATACTGAGACTCTGTGCTACTCGAGTGACTTAGTCTACCTCGTTTATATCTAAGCGGGCGTGCCTTGTGGACGTCGAGGCTTCTCCACGGGTTTCACCATCGGGAATAGCTGGAGGGGGTTGAGGGGCTGCAGGGTCGGGGTAGCGATGATGACCATCCCGGGGATTGTTGGCCACAATCCCGTTGGAGCGTGTTCCAAAAAGGCGATGAAGCACTTCTGGGGACACCAACGCATTTTGGTCGACGGCTGGGGCTGACCTCCAGGAATCGATCAGTTTTCCGAACAGCACGACTGGGTTGTCGGCGTCGGGCTCATCCTCTCCTCTTGCCAGGGCTCAGCGAACCAGTTCTCCACGAGCTGCGATCAGATCAAGGGTGATTTGATCAAACAGTTCCTCTAGTGCACTTACATAGCACACCAGATGCAACAATGCAGGATCCGTCTCGTGATCTCTGTTGGCAACCTGGGGTGGCCTACCATACCCATCACGGCTGGGGTAGTAGTAGAACGAGCGACAGTTAACTCTGGGCGACAAGTGCCGGAGTTGAACTATAGCCTCTCGAGCAGCTAGTTGAATGGCTTGTGGCTCAAAGGAAGTTGTCCTTCCGGTGAACCTGTAGGGGCGTTCTGGCGATAGACCCCTACCATAGATGTGCACAGTGGCCCAGAATTGACGGCTCTCATCGCTCATGGGTCCTTGGTACACAACATATTATGGGGGTTCTTCTAATGCATAGTTTGCTAGCACGGTCACAAAACCTCCAAGGTTGGTTGCCGTGGTATCATTGTGCACAATAGGGCCAGGCATTATAGCTCGGTTTGGGGTAGAGGCTGTGTTGTGCTAGGTTGATGCTAGCGTGCCCTTTTTATAGAAAAAGGGGATGGAGTCTTCCTTCACACGCTTGCGAATGAGACAATTTAGGTGTCGGTCACTGGCGCGTGATCGACAGGCTAGGCTGATAGGTTGCGCATCGACGGCCAAAAAGGTGTCGGGTCACTGGGTGACTATCTTACACGAGGAGCTTGGCTGGGGTTAGGTTAAGGTCTGGTGGGTTGGTTAACCTAGGTTTTTCGACCTGGCTAAGATAGGATTAGCCAATGGTCAGCCTGGATCTGATACCAAGTTTGTAACGACCGGATTTTTGGGATATCAATTTCCCAAAAAATGGTCCTTGTGCTCACCAGCCCGAGGATTACTGTTAGCTGATGAGGAACCAACTTGATACAGAAATTCCAAGCAAAATACAAAATATGTAGTACAAGACCATTCTGGCCTATGAGTACGACAATTGGTTTCTAGTGGCTAATGGCGGAAGCGGTTGGTGGTTCATCTGCGTCTATGGGACTCCATTTCCCACAGGAACAGCTGACCTGGATAACTCCTATCTTCGCGAGGCTGCTTTCATCATTGCGTAGGTTTGGGGGCTGTCATCGCAATGCTCCTCTCCATGCAAGAAATCTGGCCAAGACAATAGCCAGGGACAAGCCAGTGAGTACTTTTGAATGTACTCGCAAACATTATGAACATGGTTAAAATATAACAAATGATAATCATGCTCTGAAATATTCTATGATCACAACGCCAGTCACAAAATAACAATCAATTATGCACGCAAGAAGGGTTATTTATATACAACATGAATATGCAGTAATAGAGTAGAATAACATGCACCGATCGGGTGTTTGAAGCGACACCTCGAAAGGATAATAATTTAAAACATGCCTCGGTCGAGCGTCTGAGCGACACCACATAAAGGGCTTATAAATAATAGAAATAACCAGCATGCCTCAGTCGGGCGTCTGAGGGACACCTCATAAAGGGCTTATAAGTGAAAGAAGGAACAAGGATGCCACAGTCGGGCGTCTGAGCGACACCACATAAAGGGCTTATAAATAATAGCAATAACAAGCGTTCCACAATCGGGCGTCTGAGCTACACCACATAAAGGGCATATAAAAATAATAATCACAGTGAATATCCAGGAAGTAAAACCATCCCAGGGATACTCAATAATTCAAATAATGTAAATAGTTAGTCCATAATAACAATAATCATAATCATCATGAGTCACAAGTTATGATCCATGTTCTAGTTTGGCAATTTTTCCTCCGAAGACCGACACTAAGACCGACACTTGACCCATCCCAGACTGTAGTCCTTAACCATGGACACGGCCATTTGAATAGATGTTTAATCTCTGCAAAGGGTGTACTCTTTACCCACGAGTAACGGGTCCCTTTAGTCCATCGGGATAATTCTGTCTACGGTCTTTTAATTGAAAACACACCTGACCGCACACCAGCCTGACTTACTGGTGTTTGGAATCACCCACGACACTCGTTAAGCAAAACTCTAAGTGGGGAGGCTACAACCTCGATGAGCATGGGATCACAAAGTTTATAACGCGCGCAAACCAGGGGAGCTACCCCCTCGGCTACAACCGGAAACACCCATGACCCAGGACCAGGTGGAATGCCTACCGGATGCCGCCGATATCTTGCACCATGGCCTCTGTGTACGGTGTGTGCTAGAAAGGGGTTGACAACTTACTGAACCGTACCCTACCTATGGCAGGGACAAGTGGTAGCACGAAACAAGTATGGGGGTTACTGGAACAAGACTTGATCTACGGCCGACTGAGGAGGTTTATGTATTCCCTGCATGATTAGCACAACAAATATGTTTCAACCAACAGACAGAATCACCACTCATCATACCTTCTTATGCCATACCAGACACAAACGTCTCGACGAAGACTGGAGACGAGCTCGTGTCTACCCAAGACAGAGGCTTTCCCGGATTCCTTCCAATAGGCATGAAAGGCATACGAGGGTGATTACTATCACAAGCTTATCAAATTCCAACAGCAAGGAACATTCAATTTGCACTCAAGAGTATGATCATATCATCACATAAAATAATGAATCCTCCATGTCAAGGTGGTGTTGCAACCGTATCAAACAACACACACAAAATATTATGCCAGGGTTCAGAATGCTTGCCTTCAAGTTGTGGAGAGGCAGGGCGTATTCCAAAACTTTTGAAAGTTTTCTTATCTCTCCAACAAATCCTATTTTTAGAAAATTCAAATTAACACATTGTTTCAAAACAGTACAAAAAAGTTGTTTGGAAAATTTTCAAATAAATATGAAAATAAACTAGACAAAATTTGAGAAACAACAGACAAAGAATCAAATCATTTATACTTATATTTAAAAAGTTATAGCCAGTCAAAGTTTAGTCAAAGTTCTGTTGTTTAGAAAAATAAATAACAGAAAAAAAACGGTTCGGGGGGAAAGCGTACTCTGTGCTTTACGCTTTCACTTAATCCAGCGTGGACCGGCTACTGGGTCACTGATAGTGGGTCCCTTGAGCAACCGGTCAGGTTTGACCAGTCACCCGCCTCCTTCCTCCTCTTTCCGAGCAGAGGCGAGGCTCCGGCGATCGACGCCGGCGAACGGTGGCTCCCCGCGGGGTTCTTAGGGCGGGGATGTATCCGCCAGTCCAGGGCGGTCCTCCTGGTGGTCGACAGGCTGGCGGGGGCGAAGGGAGTCGCCGGCGGCGAGCTCTGTGGCGTAGGTGGCTTCGGGAGGAATTGGGGGTTTGGGCTACGGTGGTTCCTGAGCGAGTTTGAGGCGTTGGGTGGCTACGCACGATCAAGGGGAGTCGGGTGGTGGTGCTGGACGGGCGGGGGAGGGCCTGCTTGCGACGAATGGAGCCGGAGCGTGGCGGCGGCCGAACTGGCTGGAGGCGAGGAAGACGGCCTTCCTCCGTCGATTGCGGGCTAGGGGGCTCCAGAGGGATGGCCTGAGGCTTCCTGGGGGTTTGGATGAGCTCGCGGGTCCCTATTTATAGCGCGACTAGGTCGGTTCCGCAGCGGCCGGAGATAAGATCGGCGAACCGCCGTTCTGTAGCTTGCAGGGCGACGTGGTGGTGACGGGCGCTAGCAGACGGCTTGAGGATGAGCTCGAGCTGCTCCAGAGGGCAGCTGGCGCACGCGCATGGCTTGGGCGGCGCCGCCACGGCAGGAGCCTGCTGTGGCCGGTCGCTAGCCGCCATGGTCAACCTGGCGGCGGCGCTCTGGGGCTCCAGGGGCGGCCTGGAGGTTTATGGTGAGTGGGCAAGGCTAGGGAGCGGCCCTGCGGGCGAGCAAAGGCTAGGGGCGCGACACGGCGGCTCGGCTGCGTGCGCGTGCAAAACGTGCGCTCTGGGCGCGCCCAGAGCACGCACGCTACATGCTCGACATAATGCCAGAGCGTGCTAGAGGACTAGGATGAGAGTGGGGGTTAGCAGGCCTGGGTTAGGGTTAGCTAGGAGCTTAGTGGACAAGCTTGTTGGGTCAAAGGATCAAGATCACAATGCAAACTAAAAATCATGCCAAATCTGGCTATGCACACAAAGTGTTCGACAGAATGCTAAGGGCATGTAGGCAATTATTGGGGTGGCCAAAAACTCCAGACCAGTGTCTCTTTAGATGATAGAGAGGGTGGCAATGTTAGTTGGGCAAAACCAGAAACTTGTTAGTCCAAGTTTTTGAGAAAACCAAATCTGGACAGAAACTAAAGGCTATCATTTCATGGACCAAAATTATTCCAATGGGTCCACCCTCCTGGACTTAAGGTTTTGGTAAGGAGGACTATAAGCAGGAAAAAGCTCATGGGCACCATAGCAAAACAAAATAGAGTTGCACTAGAAAAAGCCAATCTTGTCCAGAGAGCAAAAGAGGATGATTTGCTCAAATTTTTCAAATAAGACTCATGGGTTTTTGCATAAAGTTGAATAATATACTCCTACTAACATCCCCTAATTTTGGTGGAAGTTTTAAAGGAATATTTAAATAGGTTGTAGTGAAAAATTACAAACTGGACCAGATTTGAAAGCTTGGGGTAGAGCTCAAAATCTCAAATAAATAAAAGATATTTTTGCATCAGAGTGATATAAAAACATCACATGACATCCCCAAATTTTGGTGAAATTTTTAAATGCATTTAGCAAATGGTTGCGGTCCAAAAGAGGCTCTAAAACTTTTGAAAAATCATTTTTAAAACAATAAAGTTCAAGCAAAACAATTATGCAAATAAATCGACTGATAAAAGAAATTTTTTTCTTGAGAGGGTATACAAGTCCAATAATGTTTTTGGAATGTTTTCGTTTGGGGGAAAAACCTCACAATATTAAAGAAAAGGGAGGTTCTGAAATCAAAAGATAAATCTAGAAAATAAAAAGAATTTAATTTCCCGGCAAAATTTTAACAAATCATGGTTAAAATTTTGGGGTGTTACACTTTTGTCATGAAGCCTCATGATATATACACGCCATGGTTTCACAGAAGACCAGTTTAGTACATTGAGATGGTTTTTGTCAAGTTAAACTCCTAACCAGAGCAGTAGAGAAAGAACCAATAGAGACACCATTGTGATACACATTTGTTGATGAACTTGAAGATAATGGTAATGAATCAGTTCCTGAGATTACAAGCGATGACGCAATACATGGTCAAGAAATAAATCATGAGCCTGAGCATCACGTATCTGCACATGGTACAATCAAGAGGAGGAGCGTTACCAAGCATAAAAGCAACGTAAAAGAAGAAGAAGAAGAAGAAGAAGAAGAAGAAGAAGAAGAAGAAGAAGCTCATTCCTCGGATGACGAAGAAGTTATTTTTGTGTGGAAGAAGTTATTTCATCTTCTTCCTCGGATGAGGAAATGGAAGGACCAAGTGATCATATAGACCTGAATAATGATATTTTCCCTGACTACAAAGAGGAATATACTATATTTTTCAAGTCGTTAATAAATACTTCACGCCCTTCCATTTTCTTTTGCATGTTGTTATGGTACTAACTGATTCAGTTCTATGTGCTACAAAATTTTGGTCGGTAGGTACATTTGAAGTGCTATAACTTTCTATTTTTTCTTGATTGTGAAGGTTTGTTAGGTGTTCACTTTTTTCTGTGGGACACCGTTATAAATAGCTTCTGCCATAATTGACACAGCTATAGTTCGGACCATGAATGTTTTCTATTAAGTTGGTACTGTTAATTTCTTGAACTACTTTCTTTTCGCTCAATAAAGATGAACGTGTCAATCGTGATGATGCAGAGGCCGGGTACCTATGCATTTTGAAAAAGAAAATCACACGATAAAAGATTATGATTTTATTGTATACTGGATGGTTTACAACATGCAGTTGCATGCAAGCAGATCTAGCTAGGTACAGTAGCTAGAAAGCTTTAATGTATAGGCGAGCGATACCAAACAAACTGAGCTCGCATTATTTATTTATTTTATTCGAAGCATTTTGAGCTGGCGAGGCGACCGCGTTGTCTATCCGATGACCGGAACCTCTAGGACGATGAAGTTCCAATAGACATCATAGGAGCACCAGAGGATGACACGGTTAGGTTGTTCGAATCCCGGTGGCGCGTCACCCAAGAGCATAACCCTGACAATCAGTTCCGGACAGTCAGCGAGGATAACACTCTTGGCAGCATCGCTAGTCTTCCCCATCACTTCCGGCCATGAAGACTTCCCGTTGGGCATTTTCTCTGCCTCCCTCCTTGGAACTGTACGTTCGCTGCTTGCATGCGGATAGTTTAACAAGCATGTATGGAAATAACAATCCAACAGTAAACACCGATGAAGATATAAGTACCACAAAACAATACAACATTCATATATGCAAGAGAAAAACCATACCACGGGTAAAAAATGATGAATGTAGTGGATGGACACATGGCTATGCGGTCGAAATTTTGAAACTAATACAATATGACGGAATGCGACCTAGCTGTGTTATAATGACTAGCAAAAAGGCACGTGCGTTGCAACGGGAGAAAATATGCTCTCGTATCTCTAGCTGGGTCAGCTCGACAAACTGTACGTGACCGGTTGGTGGGTTATGAGGTCAAACCCTGCCCTCGACTATTTTATTTTTTTGCCAGCTCTCCGGACGTGGGCCGCAGTGCGTCGTCAGGTGGGCTTTCTCCGTTGGGCCAAAATGGGTGGCAAGTAACGGAACCAAATAGCGTACGTTAGATTAATTGAAGCGGGACCAAACAAAGCGGGACGAAACCAAAAATATCACCTCTTCCTTTAATAATAGGTATAGATAAGGTGATGTGATTAGTCATCGGCGGAAAAGAAATACATTCATGTGAAGGAATTAACAAACCTGCAGCCGCAGATGAGAGAGAGAGGTCGAAGATGGATGGAGCGGACTGCACTACCAGATTAACCATGTCCTGATGGTGTATATATATTGAGCCGGTGCTCCTCCATATGTATACATGCATGATGCATGCATATCGACATGCATGACGCTGAGTAGTGTACATAAGATGTATCGAATGAATGCATGCATGATGCATGCATGTGTACACTCAGGACGCTTGGGGCATACATGCCTCTCCCACGGTCGATGCCAATGATGCATAGTTTTAATATCACATATTTAGGCAATGATGCATCGTGTAGGTCGCCCTTGTGCGTGGCCTAGCGAAACACGGGAAGATATATTCCTTAACTACTTGCACTTGTTCCACCTAGCCGGGAGAATATAGTCCCACGGCACAATGTAATCTTCTTTTGCTTCTCCTTCCTCTAATCCCCATGTATTCTGATGCCCCCTATGTAAAACCCCCGCCAGTTGATAATAAAGGTTTAGGCAGGCATAAGCCCGCTGTTGACGCGTAAAAAAATGACTTGCACTTGCTTACGTGCACGGCTGAGCGTCATGTTACGTGATGCTGCAAGGCCCATGCTATGTGTCGGTCAACTAATGTTTGGCAAAGATCAAACAGGTCACGAGGTATTGGATCAGTGTGATTGAGCAGCCCAACATCGCGACACGAAGCCCGGCGACACACCGCCAACTACCGTTACATTTGCCATGTCGCAATCTTAGCCGTGAGGACATCGCGGCCGACGACCGCGATATCGACGACCGCGATATCGACGGTGGAAATCACTTGCAAGAGGGTGGCAACATGGGTCATGTTGCAAGTTGCATTTTTATCTCATGTACTATTTGCAACACAAGCACAATATGGGTCACGTTGCAAATCTCTTGAGCGCAACATGGATCGTGTTGCAAACCTCCAAGAACAACATGAATTATCACTACCATGGAAAACTCTAGTAATGGCGCTCGTTTTATATTTACTAGTAGTGCTTGTGCAAGGTCTACCAATAAGGCGCTATAGCTAACTGGTAGCAGTAGCGCTCGTTGTGCAAAAGCGCAACTGATAATGGTAAGTAGCAGTACCGTTCCTTCTGATAAGCACTACCGCTAAATTTTCCTGCATTTTTCAAAATGCAGCTTATTGTTGTTGTATTTGTATAGGTTTTATATACAGTATTTTCATCATGCACTAGTAGAAAAAGGGTCAAATGTGAGACACATTAGTCCCGGTTTGCATTTGAGCCGGTCCATTAGTGCCGGTACTAAAGATGCTGGGGCCCGGCCAGCACCTTTAGTACCGGTTCGTGGAACGAACCGGTAGTAAAGAGGTTGTGGCAGGCTATTTTAAGTCCCACCTCGCTCCCCTAGCAAGAATTTTACCACCTTAAATATGTTAATTCTCAAACTATCACAAGCATTTGGTCTTCATTGAGCTTTATGTGTATAATTTGTGGACTCAAATGAGTCTTCACCGATTTCTAAACCGTTGAGGACTCATATTGACAATTCAGATTGTACACAAAAAGATCATTGATAATCAATGTATTTTGATGTATATTTTTACATGTTTACGCCCTCACTCTCTCCACTCGCTCGGTCTCCCCCTCAATCCCCCGCGCCGGTCCTCCCCCGCCGGCAGCCACTCACGTCAAAACTGGACGCACTTCGTGTACAAACTGGACAATCTCTTTCGGAGTGTTAGGGTTTCGGACGAGAACTCATCTGTTACATGGGCACTTCATTTTTTTTAACTTATTTGAACTCCAGACTTCTTTTGAGCCGGCATTATGCAGCATTCTAAGCGACGTCATCAATTTCTAACATGTTCTGACATCATTTGCTGTTTTTCAGTCACTGATTTGTTTAGATCAGAGCTAAATGACCGTGAAATTGAACAAAACTCCAAAACAAACTCTGAAAATGTTTAAGGTATCATCATTTCACCCGCATAGCATGTGCGAAAGAGTAGATAGTGTCACGGCAAAAACTGGACGCACTTCGTATACAAACTGGACAATCTCTTTTGGAGTATCAGGGTTTCGGACGAGAACTCATCTGTTACACGGGCATTTCATTATTTTTAAACTTATTTGAACTCCAGACTTTTTTTGAGGCGGCATTATGCAGCATTCGAAGCGACGTCGTCAATTTCCAACAAGTTCTAACATCATTTGCAGCTTTTCAGTCATTTACCAATTTGTTTAGAGAGCTAAATCACCGTGAAGCAATAAATCACAACAAAATGAACTCTAAAAATGTTGAAAGTTGGCATGGTATCATCATTTCACCCGCATAGCATGTGCGAAAGAGTAGAGAGTGTCACGGGAAAAACTGGACGCACTTCGTGTACAAACTGGACAATCTCTTTCGGAGTATCAGGGTTTTGGACGAGAACTCATCTGTTACACGGGCACTTCATTTTTTTAAAGTTATTTGAACTCCAGACTTTTTTGAGCCGGCATTATGCAGCATTCGAAGCGACGTCATCAATTTGTTTAGAGAGCCAAATGACCGTGAAATTGAAAATCACTCCAAAATGAAGCATTATGCAGCATTCGAAGCATCTAAAGCAAAATATTCACAAAGAAACTAAATACAGCAAAACAAATACTCAGAAATAAATAGAAGAAAAACAGTAAAGCAAAAAAGAAAAAACTATATAAAACAATTACTCAAAAATAAATAGAGTAAAATAAATAATGCAGAAAAGAAAAAATTATATAAAGCAAAAATATTCACGAAGAAACTAAATACAGCAAAAAAACTACTCAGAAATAAACAGAAGAAAAAAAATAAAGCAGAAAAGAAAAAACTATATAAAAAATTACTCAAAAATAAATAGAAGAAAAGAAATAATGCAGAAAAGAAAAAAACTGCATAAAAAATAGTTGGGGCGCTGCCCAGTGGGCCTGTCAGACCTAGGGTGTGCAAATTCAGGCCCAGAAGGGCCGGCAGGCTCACATGACAGCGCACCCTAGTTAGGCCCAGAAGCCTGTTATATAGAGGAGTTCGAAGGAGCAGCGGCGACTGGGTTTATAAACCAGTGCGGCTGCCCTTCGCTCGGTGAGGTGGGACTAAACATAGTGCATCACGGGTGGCAGCGCACAACTATTAGTACCGGTTGGTGGCTCCAACCGGTACTAATGGGTTGTCCTTTGGTACGGGTTGGGGTAATGAACCGGTACTAAAGGAGGCCGTTTCCCGCCGCTTGGCCTGGCCAGAATTGGCCTTTAGTACCGGTTGGTGGCTCCAGCCAGTACTAAAGGCCCCTCCTATATATATGGCACTTAGGAAAAATCAGTTTCATCGACCAATTCTTCTCCAACTTCTCGCGCAAGCGTCGCCGCCGCCGCCGCCATCGCCCCGCCGCCGCTGTCGCTTCGCCGCCACGCCGCCCCGCCGCGTCATCGCCCAGCCCCGTCATCGCCATCCCGTCGTCGCCGTCTCGCGCCGCCGCCTAAATACTACGTCGCCGTCTCGATAGTGCCGTCGATCGCCCCCGGCCCGTCGCCCATCGTCGCGTTGTCCCCATCGCGTCGCTGTCTCGTGCCGCCGCCCGTACGCCGCCGCCCCCCGCTCGCACACACACACACACACACATATACATGTACACACACACTACACACACATGTACACAAACATACGAACACACACTACACACACAGTACTACACACACACATATATTTTTTACTTATTTTCTGCTTTCTATGGTTTAGATTAATGTTAGATGAATTTCGTAGATAAGAATGTTAGAATGTTAATGTTAGATGAATTATAGAAAAGTTGTTAAATATTAATGTCAATTGTTAGCTAGATGAATTAACTAGATATTAATTAGGTATATATATGAGATTTGAACTAGTTGAATTAATATAACTAGTTTATTTTTATTAAGAAAATTAATAGAACTAGTTTATTTTTAGTAAGAAAATTTAGGTATATGAGATTATTTGAACTAGTTGAATTAATATACCTAGTTTACTTTTAGCAAATGCTTAGTTGAACTAGTTGAATTAATATAACTAGTTTATTTTTAGTAAGAAAATTTAGGTATATGAGATTATTTGAACTAGTTGAATTAATATAACTAGTTTATTTTTAGTAAATGTTTAGTTGAACTAGTTCCATTAATATAATTAGTTTATTTTTAGTAAGAAAATTTAGGTATATGAGATTATTTGAACTAGTTGAATTAATATAACTAGTTTATTTTTAGTAAATGTTTAGTTGAACTAGTTCCATTAATATAATTAGTTTATTTTAGTAAGAAAATTTAGGTATATGAGATTATTTGAACTAGTTGAATTAATATAACTATTTTATTTTTAGTAAGAAAATTTAGGTATATGAGATTATTTGAACTAGTTGAATTAATATAAGTAGTTTATTTTAGTAAATGCTTAGTTGAACTAGTTGAATTAATAGAACTAGTTTATTTTAGTAAGAAAATTTAGGTATATGAGATTTGATGATCTAATTAAAATATTACTATATATAGCTACTTTATATATTTTAGTAAGTAAATTAATAGAAGTAGTTTGTTTTTAGTAAATTCCTAGTTGAATTAGTTGAATTAATAGAACTAGTTTATTTTAGTAAGAAAATTAATAGAACAAGTTTATTTTTAATAAATGCTTAGTTCAATTAGTTGAATTAACAGAACTAGTTGAATTAATAAAAGTAGTTGAATTAGTTGAATTAATAGAATTAGTAAGTGTTTAATGTTTCACCTATATGAACATAGGAAATGTCGTCTGACGACGAAAAAGAGTTCATTATGTGCGAATACTGTGGAGACCAACGCGGCCTGTGCGACAGAAATTTCCTTGTTGATGATAGGCGATTCAACATCAAGCTGGATGAGAGCTTCGAATTCAATACAGTAAGTCACAACGACAAGTCTTTTTTCGTAATAAAACATGACTTATATATGCTTCATCTGCTTCAACTTATAATTTTTAATTTTCACTATTCTACTAGCGCATTCCCTCCCATGCAAGAATTTTTGTCTTGGATAAGATAGGTTTCAATGCTATGGAAACTATGGAGGTAAAGAGAGTTTACCTGAAAACTGAGCATGGTTATACTTTCAACGTCAAAGTATACAATGCAGACACGTACACCTATTTTGAATGCAAAACTTGGCAAGCACTATGAAAGGCTTATGCATTTGAGCCTAATATGGTTATCACCTTTGATATTCGTCCGAAAGATGATATTGAAGGTAATAGAGACATCTGGGTCGATGTGCAGACGCCTCCAGTTCTACCATTATGTGAGTTCTTCTCAACAATATTTATGTCTTTGATATTGTTTATTCAAAAATAGTTGACAACTAATTTCTATTGACAGCTTATTTCCATTCAAGCAAACATGTCCGGCGCTTGGTAGACAGGACCTACTACTGTCCCGGAGCTGAACTAAACTATGAGGAGATAAGTCATTATGTTTCATGGCTTGAGGATCTTCATACTGTCAAGACAAATTTTCTTCCTGCACTTAGAAATGTTAGTACTCAAAACGTGCGACCAATAGTGATCGTATTGAACTACGGTCACATCTATTTAGGAATGATGGTAAGATTTTTACTATTTGTCCTCAGTGCATCTTCTGCATACATAATTTTTTGCTAAACTTTCATTGATAAGTATATTAATTACTATACGATGTTCTTCAACAGGGACTCCCGATGACAGTTGTGCCTCAGTGGATCGAGACTAAAGGTCGCATGTCAATTGTTAGCTTACGGCCCAGATATCCTGCATTGCACATGAGTGCATTCAGGATTTCTAGAAGCGATGAATGCTTAATAGTGAAAGATTGGAGCAAAATTGTTAACGATCGCAGAGAAGTACTGGGGGAAGCAATGAGAAGCGCAGCCCATGATTAGGAGAGAGGTTCATCTGCATGCTCCAGTATGATAAATCGGGATAGCTGTACATGTTCTATGCTATTTTACCTGAGAGAGAGCAGCAGGAGTGATTTAGCTAGTTCATGCTCTTAGTACTTGTCCTCTCATGTCCGTGTTCTTTGTCCTAAACTTAATCTCAAAGAGTGATTTGCTTTTGTGGTGTTATGAACGCTTATAATATCATGACCATGTTGAACTCGAAGATATTTTTGCTTCTGGTACAAGTGAATGTTATACTTGATCACCTAATTAGGTGATAAAGTATAATATGGATCCGAGCTAAGTGATCAAGTATATATATGCCATATCCATATTATACTTGATCACCTAATTAGGTGATAAAGTATAATATGGATATGGCATATACTTGATCACTTAGCTAGGATCCACATGCATCCAGTAGAAATTAATCTGTGGTACTTTCACGTAATGATATAACAACTCATTATAATGTAAACCAATTACTAAATTAAATTGAAAACACAAAACTAAAGGAAAAATAAAAAAACAAAACACGCCCAACATTTAGTACCGGTTGGTGTTACCAACCGGTACTAATGTCCTACACGCACCCGGGCCTGGCTCGTGCCACGTGGTGGCACTTTAGCGCCGGTTCATGACGAACCAGTAGTCAAGGGGAGGGGGGGACCTTTAGTCCCCACTCTTTAGTGCCGGTTGCCGAACCGGCACTAAACGCCATTATGAACCGGCGCAAAAGCCTGGTTCTGCACTAGTGATATGATTTTATGACCATGTTTAGTTAAACTCTAGTTTGGATTAGTAGTACTTTCGACATGCACCACATGTTGCCTCCACTTCAATCTAATCCATAGCAAAGTCATAGCAGCATCAATCTCAGAACATGGTGGACACTAGGGATCGAACCCTAACAAAACTAACTCGATTACATGATAAATCTCATCCAACCCATCACCGTCCAGCAAGCCTACAACGGAATTACTCACACACGACGGTGAGCATCATGAAATTGGTGATCGAGGAAGGTTGATGATGACGATGGCGATGGATTCCCCTCTCCGGAGCACCAAACGGACTCCATATCAGCCCTCCCGAGAGAGTTTAGGGCTTGGCGGCGGCTCCGTATCGTAAAACGTGATGAATCCTTCTCTCCTCTTATTTCTACCCGGACGTGAATATATGGAGTTGGAGTTGAGGTCGGTGGAGCACCAGGGGGCCCATGAGGTAGGGGGGCGCACCCAGGGGGTAGGGCGCACCCCCACCCTCATGGACAGGGTGTGGGCCCCCTGGTCTTGATTATTTCGCCAGTATTTTTTATATATTCCAAAATAATTGTCCGTTGATTTTTATGTCATTCCGAGAACTTCTATTTCTGCACAAAAATAACACCATGGCAATTCTGCTGAAAATTGCGTCAGTTCGGGTTAGTTCCATTCAAATCATGCAAGTTAGAGTCCAAAACAAGGGCAAAAGTGTTTGGAAAAGTAGATACGATGGAGACGTATCAACTCCCCCAAGCTAAAACCTTTGCTTGTCCTCAAGCAATTCGGTTGACAAACTGAAAGTGATAAAGAAAAACTTTGACAAACTCTTTTTGCTCTTGTTGTTGCAAATATGTAAAGCTAGCATTGAAGTTTTCAGCAAAGATTATGTACTAACCACATTCACGATAACAATTAGGTCTCATGTTTACTCACATCAATGGCATAATCAACTAGCAAGCAATAATAATAAATCTCGGATGACAACACTTTCTCAAAACAATCATAACATGATATAACAAGATGGTATCTCGCTAGCCCTTTCTGAGACCGCAAAACATAAATGCAGAGGACCTTTAAAGATCAAGGACTGGCTATACATTGTAATTCATGGTAAAGGAGATCCAGTCACAGTCATACCCGATATAAAGTAATAGTAATACATGCAAATGACAGCGGGGCTCTCCAACTGGTGCTTTTTAATAAGAGGGTGATGACTCCACATAAAAGTAAATGGATAGGCCCTTCGCAGAGGGAAGCAGGGATTTGTAGAAGTGCCAGAGCTCGATTTTGAAATAGAGATAAATAACATTTTGAGCAGTATTGAGGGAGTCCTGGACTAGGGGGTGTCCGGACGGCCGGACTATCATTGTCCGCCGGACTCCAAGACCACGAAGATAGAAGATTGAAGACTCTGGCTCGTGTCTGGATGGTACTTTCCTTGGCGTGGAAGGCAAGCTTGGCGATACGGATATGTAGATCTCCTACCATTGTAACCGACTCTGTGTAACCCTAGCCTCCTCCGGTGTCTATATAAACCGGAGGGCTTTAATCCGTAGGACAACGTACATTACAACAATCATACCATAGGCTAGCTTCTAGGGTTTAGCCTCCTCGATCTCATGGTAGATCTACTCTTGTACTACCCATATCATCAATATTAATCAAGCATGACGTAGGGTTTTACCTCCATCGAGAGGGCCCGAACCTGGGTAAAAACATCGTGTCCCTCGTCTCCTGTTACCATCCGCCTAGACGCATAGTTCGGGAACCCCTACCCGAGATCCGCCAGTTTTGACACCGACATTGGTGCTTTCATTGAGAGTTCCTCTGTGTCGTCACCGATAGGCTTGATGGCATCTTCAACTAACAACGCTGTCCAGGGTGAGACTTTTCTCCCCGGACAGATCTTCGTATTCGGCGGCTTCGCAATGTGGGCCAATTCACTTGGCCATCTGGAGCAGATCGAAAGCTACGCCCCTGGCCGTCAGGTCAGATTCGGAAGCTTAAACTTCATGGCCGATGTCCGTGGAGACTTGATCTTCGACGGACTCGGGCCCTGCCAATAGCGCCGCCTTTGTGGCGATGGGTATGATCTAGCTCGCCGCGAACAGTGCCTTGGTGGCGCACATGGATCCGCTCCGCCATTAGCCCGAGCCGATCGCCAGATCGAGGCGGTGGATAGAGCGCCGCCAGGGGCTTCAACATCCACGGCGATGGAGCCGAACACTAATCCTGTCCCCCGCGAAACTCATGACTCCGAGGCGCCGGACTCCTGGCCGGACTCCGAACCTCCCGCGCCCCTACCAATCGATCCGGATTGGGCGCCGGTTATGGAATTCACCGCCGCGGACATCTTCCAGTACTCGCCTTTTGGCGATATCTTGAATTCACTAAAGCATCTCTCGTTATCAGGAGAGTCCTGGCCGGACTATGGCCAGGATGGTTGGGGTTCGGACGACGAAGAAATTCAGATCCCAACCACCACCCACTTTGTAGCCACTGTCGACGATCTAACCGACATGCTAGACTACGACTCCGAATACATCGACGCTATGGACGACGATGCCGGAGACGAAGAAAAAACAGACCTTATACAGCACGACGGGACCACCTCGTCGCACGATATATATATGGTGGACACCCCAAAGGGGAGCGATAACGAGGACCAACGGGCCGCGGCAGAAGATGACCCCGCCGATAAACGACCAAAATGACGGCGAAGACGCCGCCCTAAGTCCCGCCTCGATGACAACAACACTCTCAAGGAGCCCGCGATAGGGCAGGGCTCACAATCGGACGACGAACATGCAAATAAGCAACCGTCCGAACATGACGAGTCAGATAATCAATCCAAGCCCGGCGAGAACAACAGTCCGGACGACCGTATGCCGGACACGTCGCCGGAGAGTAAGAACCTTCAGAAAAGACTCGTCAGTACTGCAAGAAGCCTGAAGAAGGAAAAACGGCGGCTCAAAACAGCGGAAGACACACTCAGAATTAGATGGAGCAAAGTGCTCAAAACCGCAGATAAGTACGGCAATGGCCACCAACCAAAGAGCTACCCGAAGCGCAAGCTGCTACCGGAATTCGACGAAGAGGCCATAGAGCCTCCACCGTCCAAAAATAAAGGGGCCGCCTGGTTGGATAGACGGCCAGATGACAGGCCAAATTATGAAAGCGGCGCCACACATAAATCCACCAACGAACTCGGAAGGATAGATGGCCCAGCCAGGTCCATTTACGGGCCAAAGGAGAAGGCCCCAAGAAGCAAGGCAACACGTCAATTGTCCGATGATAGCGGCACACACAAATACAGGGGCGTCGCACACCCACTATGTTTCACCGATGAGGTGCTGGACCATGAATTCCCAGCGGGATTTAAGCCCATAAACATAGAGGCCTACGATGGAACAATGACCACAGAGTCGGATAGAAGATTATATACTACATATACACATGGCCGAGGAGACGATCTCCACGCCATAAAATACCTACCCCTCAAGCTCAAAGGGCCAGCCCGTCATTGGCTTAAAAGCCTCCCATAAAACATTGTTGGAAGTTGGGAAGAGCTCGAGGACGCGTTTAGAGCAAATTTTCAAGGGACTTATGTCCGTCCTCCGGATGCGAAGATCTAAGTCACATAACTCAACAGCCCAAGAGTCGTGCTGAAATTGCGGAACAGGTTCCTTACCAAAAAGAACCAGATAGTCGACTGTCCGGACGCCGAAGCCTTAGCAGCTTTCAAGCACAATGTCCGAGACGAATGGCTCGCCAGGCACCTCGGTCAAGAGAAACCGAGGACAATGTCCGCACTAACAAGCCTCATGACCCGCTTCTGTGCGGGAGAGGATAGCTGGTTAGCAAGATGCAGCACCAGCGACACAAGTACATCCGAGATAAGAGATGGAAACGGAAAATCACGGCGCAGAAAAGAGCAGCGCCGGAATAAAGAGAAAAGCACAAAGAGCACGACAGTCAACGCCGGATTCAAAAGCTCGTGACCCAACAATAAAACACAGCCTCTAAAGGATGACAGTGACGAATTGTCCAACTTAAACAAGATTTTGGGTCGGATATGTCAAATTCACAGTACCCCCGGAAGGCCTGCAAATCACACCCACAGGGATTGTTGGGTTTTTAAACAGTCCGGCCGACTAAATGCCGAACACAAGGGGCTCGACGCGTCAAGCGAAGAAGATAAACCCCACCAGCAGAGCACCGGAAAACAAAAGACTTTCCCACAAGGGGTCAAAGCAGTAAACTCACTTCATGTGATAATACGGAAAAATAGTGCGGCACTTTCTAAAAAGAGCTTCGCGCGGTCCGACCCAGCAGACCGAAGAGATTGGATATCAAAACCAATCACTTTCGACCACCTGGACTACTCCAGAAGCGTTCGAAATGCGGGAAGGACTCCCCTGATATTGAATCCCATAATAGACGGATTACAATTTACTCATGTCCTAATGGACGGAGGCAGCGACTTAAACTTGCTATATTCAAAAACAATCCGTAGGATGGGGGTAAACCCTGCTAAAATCCGACACAGCCGCACTTCCTTCAAAGGAGTGACGCCAGGCCCTTACGCCAAGTGCACATGCTCCATATTACTAGAAGTCGTGTTCGGATCGCCGAACAATTTTCGACGAGAAAAATTAATTTTTCACATCGTCCCATTTGAAAGTGAATATCAAGCACTCTTGGGACGAAAGGCTTTTGTCCGCTTCAATGCTATACCGCATTACGCGTCTCTTACACTCAAGATGCCCGGTCCGCGTGGCGTCATTTCAGTGCGAGGGTCACTTAAAGACCCCGGACTCGGATAGACGAATCCGGCCTCAGCAGGCTAGGGGCTACCTAGCCGCATACCCCATCACAGGGGGCTGCGCGCACAAAACAACCGCGGATTCATACACACCCCGCTTTAACTATTTATATTTCTTGTTTTACACATATTTTTTCGCACGATTTGTTTTCGAACTAAACGTTCCTCTCTTTTTAACAGATGAACAACGTGCATACCCGTCCAGGACAACGGCGCAACGGAGACACAGGCGCAGACGTGCAGTAGGGACCCGTTCTGAGGATTCTTTTCAGATTAAGACCCTGCGTAGACCTTTTTTTCTGTCTCTTGTTGTTGTTCTCCCTTGGTTTCTTCCTATAGCCAAAGCGGAGCCTGACGCTTTGGCATCGGCCGCGTCAGAAGACCATGCCCGTACCTGGACACTAGGGGCTTAGGGCATCGTTCTGCCCATTATTATAAAGACCGAACACCTTAGGGAGTGTTCAGCGTCTCGAGTTAGGCATTATATGCATCAGCTCCGAATCATGTCTTTGGTCAAATGTTGGGTTTGCCCGGCTCCTGTGTTTTGCTGCCTTACGTTCCGTATCATCGGCTAACGCGGCACCAGGAGAACTACTGCGATTGTGCCCCAGTTTGGCTGGGCGAGCACCTCAGTAGAGAAAGCCGAAAACTGACTGTCATGATACAGCGAGAGACTGGTCAACCACTCAATCGACTACCGGAATGTTTAGAATTCCCCGCTTTGATGAAGGACCGTTTCCCGGTCAGGCACTTACGCACCCCGAATACGGAGATGTGCGGTGGCACCAGGGGCTATATCGTAGCCCCACCCTCGAGCTCCACTGGCTAAGTGAAAGTGATAAAGCATTATAGTCCGGATTGCCTAGTTCGCTACGCTACCACCTCCTTAAACAGGACCGAGACGTCGGATTAAGTGTGAAAACGTGCTATTTTGTGAACACCCCCGCACTCTGTGCGTGGGGGCTGAAGCCGAAGACTGCAATCTTTCAAGTTATACAAGAGTATACTTAAACGGCCGCACAGGAGAAGTTTTACTACTTGGGACGCACAAGTATAAAAAGCAGTTATAGCATAATCATTGATTTACAAGCTAATACGTTCATTTGAACGTGATGTTTTTCGAGCACTGCGACTCTATTATACGAGCGCCACGCATAACTTCCCCGAAGTAGTGCTCGACAGGGAGCCGGCTTTCATCCGAACCCTGGGCGGCAACAGCGGTGGCATCCATCTCCGGACAATGCACCTTCACACGGGCAAGAGCCATCCGCGCGCCCTCGATGCAGGCCGACCTCTTCATCTCCTTTATATGTGGCACCGCTCCAAGGAATTGCTGCAGAAGTCGAAGTAGCTCGTCGCCTTGGACCTCTCTCTCGCCGACATGGGCCACGATGTCGCCATGGCAAGTCCGGACAATCTATTTAGCTCGGCCCATTCGGCCAACCGGTCCGTCAACGGAAGTGAGCGATCCGGACTGTGGAATTGAGACCAATACAGCTCTCCGTCTCGTGATCCTCCTGGCTCCGGAAGTGCTTAACGGCATCAGCCGCACTTGCAGCTAAATCCATATACGGATCCTCCGGACTCCACAGCCGCTCAAATTGAGCATACTTTGCATCCATAAACCGGCGACGCAGCAGAATAGGCTTGCCAGCCACGATCTCTCCGGCCTGGCGCAGTTCCTCCTTCATAGCCCGCATTGCAGAGCGGGCATCCTTGGCTTCGGCGGTGGCCTTCTTCAGGTCTTCCCGCTCCGATAAGCGCTCCTTTTCAAGAGCCTCATTGCGGTCGGTAGCATCCTTTAATTTCATGGCCAATTCGGCCACCTCCGCCCGCTTAGCGGCGCACCTTTTCGCCTTCAACTCCTCGGCGCGCCGAGGCACCGCGTCACTCCTTCGGGCTTGCTCCTTAGCTAGAGCAAGTTCGCCGAAAACTCTCCACAGCAGCAGCACCGTCTGTTTAACAGATATAATTTATCAGAGGTGGGCTTCGACCCCTTAATAAAGCAGCTGCGGAGAACTCTTTTACCTAGCGACTCGTCAAGTCGCCTGTTGACAAGTGCGATGTCCTCATCTGCCAAGTCAAGTTGCCGAGTTAATTCGGCAAACTCGCTAGTCCGGCTAGCCCCCAGACTATCCGCCACCTGCATAGGAATGACGGAATTAATTACTTTAGATTTCGATCCTTGGTACGCTGTCGTTTCCGACAACCTACTGAGTCTCAGGGGCTACTATCTATACAGAGCGCATTGTTATATGCAAAACTGTTAAAAGACAAAGGGGTGCGTCATTCTCGCATACCTCAAATCCCGCCAGCAAACTTATGGCGGCATTACGCAATCCGCTTTCGGCGGACGAAATCCTTCCAATCACCATACGCATCAACGCACGGTGATCTTCTGAAATAGACGCCCTCTCAAGCAGACTCTTCAGTTCTCCCGGCGGGATACTAGTGGGTGCCGAACTCTCTGGCCCCTCCGAACTTGGGGATACCCTCCGTGATGACACTTCGGGCTCGCCTGCCTCATCTGGCGGCGCTGCGGACGAAGGCGTATCGCTCTCCATCATCTCCGGAAGAAGGTCCCCCGAAGATGAACTCATCTGAGAAGGCTGCAGATCCGAACTGCAATACAAATATTCGGTTACCTCTGAAGCATAAATGAAGGTATTTCCTACTAATTAATTCCTTCTTGTCATACTCACGGCTCGTTGGAGGCTGATCTTTTGGCAATGATTGTGCGTCCGGATTCTCTCCGGACGCCGGACCCCCCGGTGAAGATCTCTTCCCACGCTTAGGGCTTTGGCCTCCGGATCTTGAGGCGGTCCTCTTCTCCCCCTGAAGGGAGGGGTTCTTGATTTCCCTCTCCTCAGACGCCCCTTTGGGCGAAATGTTAGCTCCTCTATTTTCCCCTTTGCCCCCTTCTGTGGGCGCAACCTCCAACATTCTGACCAGCACGGGCTCCAGTGCGGTCTCTGGGAGGGGGGCCGGACACCTTATTAGCCTTGATCGCGCCACCCATTCCTGTGAATAGTAACGAGTCAGGAGGCGTACTCTAGAAAGGCGTATGAACAGAAAGTCTGGACTTTGAGCTATTTACCTGAGTATCCGGGTGATTGCGGCTTAGGCCTGCGTCCTCGGCTAATTCCGGACACGCCACCTGCGGTCCGAAGAACAACTTGTACATCTCCACGGGTGTTGCACCCATAAAGTGTTGGAGAATCTGAGGTCCCTCCGAGTTGAACTCCCATAGACGGAGAGGACGGCGTTTGCAGGGCAGAAGATGCCTGATCAGCATAACCTGCATCACTTTGATCAGGTCGATCTCCCTCGCTTGGAGGTCTCAAATCCGGCCCTGCAGTGAGGGGACGTCTTCGGACGGCCCCCAATTGAGCCCTTGGTTGACCCACGACATTAGCTGGCATGGAGGTCCCGGGCGGAATGAAGGCGGCGGCTTTTGCCTGCTGCCCTTCGGAGCGGTGATGTAGAACCACTCCTGCTGCCACAGTCCGAGTTCCTCTTGGAAGGAACCCTCGGCCACGGGCATCGGCCTTTTGCTTATGGTCGCCCGCCCGCCGACTCCGCTTGACGCCCCCCGATCATCTTCGGCTCCACCTTGAAGGTCTTCAACGATAGGCCGAAGTGGGGAATGACGCGGAGGAAGGCTTCGCAGACGATAATGAATGCGGAGATGTGGAGGATGGACTCCGGAGCCAAGTCGTGAAAGTCCAGCCCATAGTAGAACAGAGCCCTCTCACGAAGGGATCCGTTGGGAAGCCTAAACCCGACGGAGGTGGGATCGAAACGCAGCGTATTCACCGGGCTCGAGGGCACTGACCTGCCCTGGGCAGGCAACCTGTGCGAAACCTCGTAGGCCAGGTACTTGGCTTCACGCAACTTCAATATGTCCTCCTCCGTGACGGAGGAGGGCATCCACCGGCCCTGGAGGTCGGAGCCGGACATGGTTGAGGATCCGAAGCGCTCGAATCTGAGGCTCTGGGTGTTGGAACTGGGAGCGGAGAAGAGATTCGATGCGAGATTGAAGAACAAGGATAGGCCTTGGTCCTCTTATAAAGGGGAAGAAATACCAAGGGCCGTCTCCGTGACCGTTTGGGATTCCCCTTCGATAGAGGAGGTGTGGCGACGGGAACGGTCGGGTTACCCACACACGTATTGATGAGGATCCCGGAATAAGGGGAACACGATCTCTGCTTCGACAAGACGTGCCAAGGAAACCGCTTCGCTAAACGTGCTGAGGTGGTATAGTAAAAAATGATTCAAACAAAGGCTTGGTAGCGGTGTGATGTCACGCCGCATAATACGTCAGCAGATTGAGCTAGTGTATATTTTATTCTCTCTACGGTGGAATGTGGAAATTATTTTTGCAGAGCCGGACACTATCCTGGTGTTCATGATCTTCTCTAGATTATTCATGGGAGGAACCCGCCTTGCAATGGCGAACATTATGCACGCCGGACTTATCGTCATTGAAGACTGGTTCAGGGGCTACTGAGGGAGTCCTGGACTAGGGGTTGTCCGGACGGCCGGACTATCAATGTCCGCCGGACTCCAAGACCACGAAGATAGAAGATTGAAGACTCCGGCTCGTGTCCGGATGGTACTTTCCTTGGCGTGGAAGGCATGCTTGGCGATACGGATATGTAGATATCCTACCATTGTAACCGACTCTGTGTAACCCAAGCCTCCTCCGGTGTCTATATAAACCGGAGGGCTTTAGTCCGTAGGACAACATACATTACAACAATCATACCATAGGCTAGCTTCTAGGGTTTAGCCTCCTTGATCTCGTGGTAGATCTACTCTTGTACTACCCATATCATCAATATTAATCAAGTAGGACGTAGGGTTTTACCTCCATCGAGAGGGCCCGAACCTGGGTAAAAACATCGTGTCCCTCGTCTCCTGTTACCATCCGCCTAGACGCACAGTTCGGGAACCCCTACCCGAGATCCGCCGGTTTTGACACCGACAAGTATACTTTCATTGTCAACATAACAACCAAGAGATCTCGATATCTTCCATGCTACACACATTATAGGCGGTTCCCAAGAAGAATGGTAAAGTTTATACTCCCTCACCACCAACAATCATCAATCCATGGCTTTCTCGAAACAACTAGTGCCTCCAACTAACAACAGCCATGGGGAAGTTTTGTTTAATTATTTTGATTTGATTTGATTTGAGCATGGGACTGGGCATCCCAGTGACCAGCCATTTTCTCGTGAATGAGGAGCGGACTCCACTCCTCTTGAGAATAACCCGCATAATATGGAAGATACAAATAGCCCTAGTTGATACATGAGCTATTCGAACATACAAAACAGAATTTCATTTCAAGGTTTAGAGTTTGGCACATACAAATTTACTTGGAACGGCAGGTAGATACCGCATATAGGAATGTATGGTGGACTCATATGGAATAACTTTGGGGTTTAAGGAATTGGATGCACAAGCAGTATTCCCGCTTAGTATAGGTGAAGGCTAGAAAAGACTGGGAAGCGACAACCTAGAGAGCGACAACAGTCATCAACATGCATTAAAATTAATTTACACTGAGTGCAAGCATGAGTAGGATATAATTCACCATGAACATAAATATCATGGAGGCTATGTTGATAATGCATATAAGAGCCGTTAAACATTTCATCATGGCCTTCTCATCTTGACCCCCAAAGAAAATAAAAGAAAGAAAACTATTTACACGGGAAAGCTCCCAACAAGCAAAAGAAGAACGAGAAATCTTTTGGGGTTTTCTTTTAGTTACTAGTACTACAAGCATGGAAAGTAAACTAGCTAGAAGCTATAACTAATTTTTTGTTTTCTCTTAAGGTTTATCAAACACACAAGAAGAAAGCATGGAAAAGAAAATAAACTCGCATGGATAGTACAATGAAAAAGTATGAGCACCGACAACTAGAATGAGTGTGTGAACATGAATGTAATGTCGGTGAGAAATACGTACTCCCCCAAGCTTAGGCTTTTGGCCTAAGTTGGTCTATGGCCACAACTGATATCCAAAGTTGTAGTTGGGGTCGTACTGAGGAGCATCCTCGGATTGCCACTGGGTTGCGATCTCCTCCGGATCCCACTGATAAACGGACTGACAGTGAGGATCGAGTGGTGGTTCCAGCTCAGGCTCTGGAGCTGGTATTGGGTTCCGGTAGGCATGAATGGCTGCCGACATAACAAGGTACTTGCCTGCAGATAAGTTAAACAAGGAAGGAGCAGGCAAAGTAATAGTCTCAAAATAATTCTTATCAAATATCAGTCTATAATTAAGCTCCTTTTTCTTGTTCTTAACAATAAAATCATGTGCTACCATACTCTTATAGTCTAGGAAAGCAGTAGGCAACAACTTTTCTTCTTTTTCAAAATGCCTGATAGGTATGTTAAAATATGCAGCAAGGCGCGAAGCGAAGATACCTCCCAAGATGGGGCCCTTTGCACGGATTAGGTTTAACTGCTTTGCAACAATAGCGCCTATGCTAAATGTGTTGTCAAGGAATAAGGCATGGCACAAAATAATAATATCAGGGGCACTAAGGTTGCCATAGTTTCCACGACCAATTAAACATCTATTAGAAAATATTGCAAAGTAACGTAGAAGAGGAAAGTGTATGCTAGTAATTCTCGCATCGGAAACCTTCCTCGTTTCCCCTACAGCAACTGTATCAATAAACCCTTCCACCTCGTTACGATGTGCACTACAAAAAAAATACACTTCCGTGATGATAAGTGTTTGTCACAGTAGGTCGCGTTTTTTGTCATGCATGTACATCCATGACAAATTTATGACAGAATCAAGATAGTCATACCTGTGATGTCGTAGAAGTGTTCCATGACATTACCAAAATTATCATCACGGAAGTGTCCACTTCCATGACGATAAATCATGCGCCACAGAAGTGCTTTCGTTAAGGGTGACCGGCACGTGGCATCCCCCATAACGGAACACCGTTAAGCTATCGGGTCGGATTTTGGATCCGATAACCCGTTAACAACCTCGACCAATGGGAAATTTCCACATGTAAAATTCTGATTGGCCGAAGTGAACACCTGTCAGCTCGTCAGTGGGCCAGATGTCGCCCGTCCATTGGAGGAGACATGCCTATGGTACGTCGACACGTGGCTAGGCCCAACAGAGGCTCATATAGGTTAAAAAGGCTGGCCCAGTCAAAGGCCCGTAGAACTTAATCAGGTACTAGTGGGCTAGCCCAATAACGGCCTGCTTAATAAAGGCCCATCTATGGCCTGAAGCCATATCTGGCCCGTTAATTGTTCACCCAATAATTGGGCCCATTTATGGCCCGAAGCCAGATCTGGCCCGTTAATGGTTCGCCAATATTTGGGCTCATTTGCGGCCCGAAGCCAGATCCTGCCCGTTAATTGTTCGCCGAATATTCGGGCCCAACTACAGCCCAGTGACTTTCGGCCTGTTAGAGGCTTGATGTAGACATGGGCCCATTTCAGCCCAGTGTGGCTTTCGTCCTGGGAATGGCCAATGCTGCCCATGGGCCATATATGGTCCGACGGGACATCGGGCCCACTAACGGCCCATGCTAAAGATGGCAACAGTTAAGCCCAACGTGACTTTGGGCCTGTTAAAGGCCTGTCGCGTAATTCGGCCAGTTGATGCCTGTACTAATCTTTCAGCCTCTTAAAGGCCCATGATATCAGTGGGCCAACTAAGGCCTGAGATATGTCTCGGCCTGGTAACGGCCCGTGATCTAACTGGGCCCAAAACAGCTCGGTCCACATTTCGGCCTGTTGAAGGCCCGTCGACGACTAGTGAAAATTGAGGCCCAACATGCATTTTGGCCTGCTAAAGGCCCGTGGTTTAATCTCGGCCGTAACAGGCCAGTACAATATTCAGCCTATTAATGGCCCAACGCTACCTGGGCCAAACTAAGCGCTGGGTCGACACAAGGCCCAACTAAAATATAGGCTGGTGTAAGTTTGGGCCTGGCGCAATGTGTGAAGGCCCCAATCATTCGGGCCCAAGAAAGACGCAGGCCGGCCCAATTGTGGCCCACTAAAAACCTGGCCTGTTAGAGTCGAATGTTTCGGCCCGGTCGACTACATCTGATTATTTTTCAGATAGCGAATGATGGCAGTAACTAGTAGGAATTGAGAACAAACCTACTCTATACAATAAAGAAATTGCGGCATAGTAACTAAGAATAAACCTACACTATACAATAAAGGATATAAGGTATATTACATCCACTGGGCATCGAAGTTTGCCACCAGTGATCATAAAGCGCAACGAAGAAGCAGATTACAAAAACCGGGCACCATTGCAGCGTAACAAAATAATACTGAACCAAGACCACTTCCAAGACAATTCAAGAAAGGTTATCCTTGCGGGGGAACTGCTGCGCAAGCTGCTGAGCAAGGCTGTGAGACCGGCCTAGCATGTAAGTCACAGCTTCCAGGTGTAGCTGTTTAGCGATGAGGTTCTCAATCATGTTCTCTGCAATCTTTCTTAGAGATAGGACTTCAAGTCGAAGTTGAGTTGCAGAATGCCTTTCTGCTAGAACTTGGGACTGAAGAAGTCGAACTGATTCATACAACGAATTCTGTGAGCTTGTCTGACTGTTAGTCTCAAGTAACTTGAACACTGCATCAAGACAAGACTTTGAGGTTGTCTCGCTATCTTCAAGATATTTTGGCTTCTTTGCTGCAATATATGTCGGTTTTGTCTCACAGCCTTCAGCAGACTTGTGCATGCCATCAGGCATATCACCCTGAAACAAAGCAGAGAAATGACAGGTTTTGCATGTGTATAAACAAAGATGATAACTGTTCTGTCAATTCTATCCAATTTCAAATTAGAAAATAAAGAGTAAGTTCAAAATATCAATAGCATAATTTGGCATTGTTCATAATGCGGGGAGCTTCACCACACTACTGGATTACCATGTCAACATAACAAGCATAGATGAAGGGCAAAGAAAATCATTGTATCTATTTTGGATAATGTGGATGGCATGTTGTTCATATCATCAGCCACATCAGTAAGATAAAACAGGAGATGAAAAGGTGCAAACGTGGGCTGCTTCACCACACACTGGATTATAGATCCACAAAACCAAGCATACATATAGGGAGTATTAAGTAATGTGCATGGTATGAATAAGGAATTTGGTTTTAAAAGTAAAACTTAGAACTTACGGTTCTTACGAACATGCATTTTGGTAGAAACAGCAAACTAAACAACAGTTAATGATATGGAGTATGAGCAAATTAAACAATAGTTGAGGATAAAGGCTTTAGAAGGACTGACTTACATTAACAGTTAACACCGGCTTTGTAATGCCCTTCTCCATGTCATGGGAAGGATAACTCAAGAATTTCAGCACATAATCTTCTTCATAAGCATTGCCTGTACTCTACATTTTGTAGAGAGTAATTATAGATATGATAATTCTGGAAGGGATAGAGGATAATGAAGATAAGATGCAGATTGATGCTACATAATCAACTACCAATCCCTGGAAGAACAAGCGTTACAGGACATAATGTACTGACAAGAGCAATGGGCTACACTTCTGCACTGCCATTATCTGTGTATTCTACTTGTTGGTAAGATTAAATGTAGATCTGATCTTTTTTAGTAAATGGTGGGCGAGGGAGATATGATGCAGAATGCTACAAAATGAACCAATCCCGCTTCCCATAATACAAGAGTGTTTCGAACACTGGTGTACTGTACAAAATGTTATTATATTATACGACGGAGGGAGTAGCTAATGTAAGTACAGTGATAGACCATGTTCAGTCCTTACAAGAGGACTGCAGAGCTAAACCTCTTCAAAAGCATTTGGTTGATTCTAAATTTGTGTAAGAGTCCATACGGATCTTATAATGTCCACCAAATGGACGATTAAGAGGCTAACATGTGTAGTGATGCTACATAATCAAACAGCTATGAAAGTAAGTATGGTCATACAGGGCAAGAGGTACTCACAAGAGCAATGCTGTGTGCAGTATAGTTGCCAGATTCTGTGGTCCCTTGAGAACCAATGTTCTTCTGCAAACAGTTTTCGTACAAGTGAGACATTAAGGCAAATGCAGAAATGTAGTTCAAATTGTGATGTAATATCATAGACAGTACCTTACGCTCCAGCCGAGACCAATGTGTAACAAGATTATTCCAGTCACTGTCCGACAAATGTAGCACCGGAGACTTTACAAAAATTTCGTTCAGAGGCTTGCCATCGAAGTGCGCTAGCCTCAGGTAGGAACGATACTTCATCAATGAGTGCTTGAAAAGCGCAACCAACTCTTGCTCGTCATCACAATCCAGTTTGCTCCTCGCCTATTTAAAAGAATGAAATCTTGTGTCTTCTGTCAGCAGAAACATATGCAGTAATGACCATGAATAACATTAGTACATTACTTATGCGTAAGTTGTGGAGGAAGACTGGAAATTGTTCTATGACTGCGGTATAATCTTTCCAGAAAGGAAAGACGCACAAAGTTCCTGACAACAACATAAGCTTCATCTTCTAAACTGGGGAGAAATGGAACAGGGGTCCTATTTGCTGCAATTGGGGCTCTCTCTGGTTCAAAAAGGGATTTGGCAACTGGATTTGGTGTACTCTTTGCTAGAATGGGGGTTTTGCGTCGTACAGCTGGTGCTATGTCAACTGGCATAATCATATTGTTTGCTGCAGTTGGGGTCTGCTGAGTTGGGGCATCAGAAATCACCAGTGTAGTAGGGCTAGAATCTGCTAGAGTTGGGGTATTTTGTGGGTCAGGTGATATTGCAACTACACCTAATGGGCTATTTGATTTATCAGGTGCCACTACCTTTTCCAAATACTTTGCTTGTGCTCCTCCACAGTCAGCAACCGCCCTCTTCCTTTTGAACATCTGATACACAAGAACAACATTTGAATGGATAAATATGGTATGATGATAGATGGAATATGTACTGAAAATGGATAGGCAGGGCGTATTCACATACACGATGTGTAAACTAAGCTAATGGCAGTTCAACAAAGTAGAAGCAATCCAAAGCATCAGTTGCAAGATATGTGCGAGCAATGTAACCTTGGAAAGTTAGAGCAAGTACCGTGATGGTTGAATACGATAGGGCATCTTCCTCTGACTCCTCCACTAGGGAGCTACATTGACTTAGGTCTCCCTCTAGCTCAGAATCACTGTTAGGATCATATTCTGAGCATGAATCTGTAGGTGGAGAGCGTTTGCATTACATTGCATCCAGACTTGATTTTAGTCCCTTAATGCCAAGTTTGACAGCCATGGCATTGTTTTGCTTTATTCATTTCATGCGCGCAAGCTCATAATCATTATGATGCTGTTCAGAATCTGAGATTCATGAAAACATAAAAAGTAGTCAGATTATCTATGGAATGCATTGCGGATTCAACTCGGAGAGTGTCTCCCTATAAACCCCTGCATATGCAAAGTTCACCTCCCCAACCGTGCTGACCAGACCACACACAGAAATACAAACCCCTTATGTCTCTATAACAGGTAGGCACACATTTCAAAACTAAAGTAGGAACATTAGAATCATATGAAATTCGTATTTGAACTAATAAACTAAGCAATTATGAGTGGCGTAATGTTTAGCTTCAAGGGTGGAGTGTTGGTAGTGCGACACAAAGCAAGTAGGCAGATTGTATTCCAGGTAAAAGATGGAAACCTATGTAAAAGCTGGAAATGACACTTTCTTTCTATACAATGCAGTGTTCGTTACCCACACATGATGGAAGAGATCACATAGAGAAATACTATTCACTCATGTCTACGGTTTGCAGTATTTAGAAACAGGGTGGTCCACCCTAAAAGAATATTGACAACAAATATGACAAGGCAAGCATAGATGTAGTGAATCAATCATTTACTTGTGAGCTTATTAGGACAAGTATGCAGAATTGTAACTCGCAAAGAAGAGACCGTCCAAAATCTGAATGAAGAAGTTTGTCTAGCACTTATTGTTTGCAACTAATCGACCTGAATAATTGGATATTATATCGAATGAGTAAGAAAGACAAGTAAAATTGTCAACAGACCTGGCTTGTAGTAGTAATCTGGGTCAATGTCACTACGACCAACAATCCAAAATGACTAATTTCTGTTCCGAGGGCCGGAATTTTGAAAACCCTGTGAACTTTAGAGGTAGTAAAGATTACCGAAATACATCTGAACCATTAAGTGTAGGTAGCACTCAGCACACAACAAACCCTAATGACAGTCCTACCTAATGGGTAATGAATCGATTAGAAAATGGGTGATGAGGAGTGGCTGTTGAGTGTTGAGGACATATCTCACGATAAATCGGCTTGGCTTGGTGGGTGCTGCACGCCTGAGCCCTGAAAGGACTGGGAAGGTAGGCACGGCGGCGGGCCCGGGCAGCGGTGACGCTATTGGGCGAGCGGCTCCTGGCCTCCTGTTAGTCCGACGTCTCCTCCTAGAGTCATGCCGTCCAGGGACGGGAAGTCGACGGCGAGGCAGGCGGCTGGGGGCGAGTAGAGATCGGAAGCGCGCAGCAGAACAGAGGGGAATCGGGGCCTGGGACGACCCAAAATCCCAGGGTGGGCCGGCCCACCGTGGGCACCCTGTAGAGATACACACCCGAGTGGTGAAAATGCATTTTCGAAACTAATTTAGGAACATTTAGCTGACCAATTAAACAACTCTGTTTTAAGAATATCAGATTCGTATTTGAACATCTTAGCTTATTTAGCTTGATGGGTGGAGCAGTGTTATTATGACACGAAGCACGTATTCTAATCGTATAGTGAACATAAAAGGGAGAAACTCTAAGCATATTTTCTTTAGCAAAACAGGGTTTCCCCTCCGATTTCTATTAAAGAAACCACCACGGAACCAACATGATCAATTAAACCCTAAGCATGATCAATTAAACCGTATTATGGCTGTGCCATGGCAGATATGAAGCTGCAAACCGGAGAAATGATATTTAGCATCCATTGTTTGCTTCGAACTAAGAACTACTCCCACCGTTCCAAAATAGATGACCCAGCATTGTACTAACTTTAGTACAAATTGGGTCATCTATTTTGGAACGGAGGGAGTAAATTTTAAGAGCTGAAAAGAAAGTAGAGTTACCAAGTTAAGATCTATTTTCTGGTTGAGATCAAAAAGTTGAGGAGATATGAAGTACCACCTCTCTTGCCGCGCCGTGTAGGCATCGGGGTGCGATGGCTGTAGGTGGCGTTGAAGCAGATCTGCGACGGTAGACGGGTGCATCAGGGGATAACTCCCGTTGTGGTGGAAGAGAAGGTCGTGTGAGCGGCCCCGGCAAAGAGGACGACGGTGCTGATGAAGCGAGAAGACGCGATGCAAGGCTATTGGTCCGCTGCCGTGGATAAGAAACGTCCATCTCTAGCAGTGGACGACGCGGTCTTGGTAGGCGCTCCGGCATGGTGGAGGACAGTGGCGATGGATGTGGTGGAGGACAACGGCGATGGATGGGGTGGCGGACGGAGGCTGATGTGGGGATGGGGTGTTTTAGCGTGGATGGTGTATGAATGGGAAAATGGAGGGAGAGGTACGGGGAACCATGTTTTTGGGACGCGCCTGTCTGAAATATGGGAAAGTTATGAACTTAGCCCCCGTTTAAAATTTGGACGTCTCGTCGGTTGGGGATAGGACGGTAATCTCGCATCTCGCCAATATTTGCACAGAGCGATTTCGGGCGAGGAGAGGGTGGTTGGCGCCCATGGTTGGCGCCCACGATGTATGAACGAGGCTGATAGGTAGGGCGGTTGTGTCACGTCTGAGTGAAGTTACAAACCTTCCCCTATTGAAAATATTTGCCTACATCGATTTCGGCCGAGCCGGAATGGAGGGAGAAACACAGGTCTTTCGGACGAGCTTGAATCAAATGTGTTTTGCCGCACATGTTTGACGCCCACCGTGTCGGAATGGGCTCAGAGGTGGTCGTGTCACGTCTAACTGAAATTACTAACCTACCACTATTTAGAGCAGTGGAAATCGGGCCGATGGATTGTCCGTGTAATGGGTAGACAGTCATTTCCATCTCCCAAACACTTGGCTTCGGACAGCCGACGTGGGAGTGGACATTTGCTGCTTGTGTCGAATTTTGGGACAATAAGCATCGACGTTTACCCTGGCAACTAAATTCGAATCCATTATGTATTCCTATATGAATCTTCATAAATCATTCTATGTGTTTTTATATATCTTCAAAAGGACGACAAAGATGTATTCCACTGTCATATATGAATATGGTTTACAAATGCCGATACTCAAATTCAGAAACTAGAATCCAGTTTAAGATGAATTCGAATATTTGGAACACTTCATGTCCAACTCAAATGTCACACGCAGCATAATGTATACTCCCATTTAGATATGTACACAGGCAATGTATCAAGATTCAAATACCGAGTCAATCAACAAAGAATGTATAGAACTAATAGACATATAAACATTTATAGAGTATATGGATCAATAATATCAACTAACATACATAAGCCAGGCCGCTGAACTTTTTTTTGGCTACAAAAGCATCCCTCTTTTAGCCAGCATCTTGGCCCTTTCCGATGTGTGCCACTTATGGTCCATCTATACTACTACTATTGCTAAATGCACATTCAGCCCGATTGGCATATCTGTAGGTCTGGCACAGCAATCCAAATGAAATGTCTCCGAGTCTTATCAATTAATACAGACTTGTGCTCAAATAAAATTACAAACCAAAAAACAAAAAAAAACAATTATTAGATGATCTCTAAAACAAATGGTTTGATTGATTACATGAACAGACAACACAAAGGTTATTCAACTATGGAAAGAACATTGCACCTATGATTTACCAAGTAGGAATTTAATTTCCTTTTTTCTTTCAGGACCTTAACAATTTGGTCAGTCTCAGCTTGCTTCGTTTTGAAATCCACCAAATATTTAATGGTTGTCTTGAGTACTGCTTGTGATTGTGCTGTTTGCTTCCTCAACATGTCAACTTGATCTCTAAGTGCGAATGTAATCTCTTTCTACCACTAGTTTAGCCTCTAGAGCATCAGCAGTTGGCAATTCATAATGCACGATTGGGCGGTGCCACTATCAGGATGATGCAACGTCCATGGGGACCTCGCTCTTTGATCTTGGGCTAACCTGTTTTGCCATTAAAGTTCGATTGATTCGAAAAGTTGAAGTTAGCAAAACATCTCAACCGGGAGTTATAATAGCAAACCAGTTAAACAAACAAGGAATTGAAGAGTTTCAATTGGATGCTGAAAAGTAGTTATTAACATCATTGTAACCCGCTGTTGCAGCAGCAAAGCAGTTAAACAAACAAGTAGATATTTAAGTTAAGGCAAACAGGTAATTCTTAACAGTAAGTATCAAACACATGGATAGGCGCAGTCTACAATATGATTAACAGGCTCTGCCTTTATGTAATCAGTAGCAAACTAAATTAAGCCAAGCAACGTAATTGAACAATTTTGCAATAAGTGGCTAACTAAAATTCAGAGAAGCAGGTAACTGAACTTACGCTAGTTCTTTGTATAGGCACACTGCAACTTCTTTCTCGCTTACAAGGTTTTACGAAGGAGACCATGGCATCAATTGCTTGGATATGCAGTCCCAATACTTCTTTCTTCCCACACTGCATGGGTAAGTCGAATGGTTAATCTGGTAAGATGGTGCATCCTTGATATGTGATATGAGGACGTGTAGTCAGACTAGTTGTAGCCAAACACATCATACTAGCTTTTACTGTATACTTCATGCGATTACTTTTGGCATATCGAGATCTAAGCAATCTACAATAGGATGAAAAGACTGGCATCCTTCACATTATTGGCAAACTCAGTTCATAGAAACAAGCAATTCAACCATTCTGTGGGTAAATCAAAAGCGCCACTGGAATATTTTTCACTATCCAATCATACACGCAAAAAGGGGCGACGCCACCATAGGGGCTGGTATGGGCGGTCACCTGAGGTGGCTGGAAAGTGTGTACCTAGTTTGAGTCGTCCAGGTTGGCCCACGCTAGTTTTGTTCGTCCCAACGCACGAGCAGGCAATGTAAAAAATGAAGAAAAATGTTTCAATTTGGATGGGCCAATAACATAAGTGCAAGGAAGGCCCTATAGCAGGCTCGCGGCCCAAACGAGCGCCTCCCATATCGATCGACAGCAGGAAAAATCCCAATTCATTCGCTCCAGCCTCTAGTCTGGTTCGCTCCTAACCTAGCTGCCGCTGGACAGACCGACACAGCACTTCCTCGCGCCCTCGTTGGAGGGCGGTCTCCGGGATTCAAGCGAACGGAAGGAGAAGAAGATGAAGATCCAGCCCTGGGTGTAGCCTCCGTGGGAGGCAGCAGCGGCAGCACGGGCATGGCATCGAGCTTGCGCAAACGGACAGTTGCAGCTTGCAAGAGTAGCATGCGCAACGAGCAGGTACATCACATCCCTGATTATATCTAATTCAACTCTTCAATTTCTGGCCAATAGTTAAACCTGACGGTGTTGTAAAACTGCTTGTATATAGGGAATCTATGAGAAAATGAAACCAATTTCTACTTATTTTATAACTCCCCCAATCAATACTGAACTGACTGAATCTGATGTATCTAATCAAGTTTCCTGTGCAAACATACAAGCTCATGTTGTTCTTGAGCCCGAAGTGTCTAATGAACAGACTGCTAATGAAGGATATAATGCAAACATTTTACATGCTCCTGGTGATGAACATATAGTGTCTAATCAAGGATCTAATGCAAGCATTTTGCAAGCTCATTGAAGGATTTAGTGTCTAATGATGATCTACTATGTTGAGAGCGACAGAGATTTGCAGGCATTGATGACAAGCAAATTATAGTGCATTTTCATAGCTTGAGGAAACGTCGAGGCCATCTACCAGAAAGTCCCCGTATCATGACAACATAGGACAAATACTTTTCTAATCTGTTGTTTGAAACTATTAGCATACTTGTGCAGGATAGATATATTGATATGCAGTTTGTGCACTGGTTATACGTGCAATTACACTTTGATATTTTCAGCCAGAGAACGAATAATTCAAGTAGGTACAGACCATGTTTGTAGTCCTTGTACACCATGTTGCATTTTGTGTTTTTTGGTGCTTGCATCATCTAGTGTTTATAATCTGAACTACTTTGGATCATTAGCTGGTTTTCAAAGTGCATGTAGCTTCACATTTCTCAAGTTATGTTGATTTCCGGAGTGCAAGTGCCTTCGTATTTTTTAAGTTAAATGTTCGCCCCTGGTAACTTGAATTCGTGGATCAGCCGCTACACACAAATCATACACGAATGGCAGTACGAATTAAATGAAATGCATGGACTTACGCTAGCTCGTTGTACAGGCTCACTGCAGCTCCGCTTGCGCTTGGGATGTTCCATGTACAAGTCCATGTTACCACTTGCTTGGATGTGCAGGCCTTGTGCTCCTTGCATCCCACTCTGCATTTTTCACACGACGAATGGTTGATCAAATAAGAGGAATCGACCTTGCTCTTGTACCGAAGGACAGATACTTACAAGGTTATACGGGTGTGCAGGATGTGTACCAGATCCCGTAATGCCGTCATGCTTCGCTAAAAAATGGATTTGCTTGTTTCAGATGATATCTCCAGAAGAAATAAGAGTTAAAGTAAGAGTTGCATAGGCGTGTAAGCTAAGAGAGCAGTGAAAGGATATCCAAACATCGTCAGAACAGTGCACAAGGGAGTGATGTGTGGATACCTAGTTCGGGCCAGCGTTTGGGCATGCTCGCCTAGCTAGAGTGCGGGTCACTTCAGAGCCGTTGAGGGTGCTGCGCTGGCGTTGGCTGGCCGCGCTCGGATGCAGATCTAGAGTGGCTGCGGAGTGCTAAAATGCGGTGGACGAGACCGTTGGTGAAGCCCCAATGGCCTTCTGGGGCGGAGGTGCGACGATGTGCTCGGTGAAGTAGCCTCGGTGAGCTGGGAGACGGCGTCGGTGAAGCGCACCTGATGCGGTGGAACTCAGTGTCTATGAGGCACGTCGGTTGCGGCGGCCGACGTTTTCGGTGGACCACCCGGTGCGGTGGACGAGGGCGTAGATGACGTACCTCCGGTGCGGTGGTGAAGCACGACCGTCATCTTCGTCATCGTTGTCCGGCACAGAGGTGGGGAACGGTGGGGAAAGAGACGAGACGAGGGGCGATTCGAGGGATGGCGGCGAATTAGGGATTTGAGCGATCTGGGCGCGGAAGGGGACGGTGGAGAAGGGAGATTTTGCAGGGCTGGAATTGGGTCCGCCAGATATTTCAATCCGAAACATGGAAGCACAAACTTATATTGTCATCGTCCTTTTTTTGGGGAGGGGGGGTTGTCGGTGTCAAAACCGGCGTATCTCGGGTAGGGGGTCCCAAACTGTGCGTCTAGGCGGATGGTAACAGGAGACAAGGGACACGATGTTTTTACCCAGGTTCGGGCCCTCTCGGTGGAGGTAAAACCCTACTCCTGCTTGATTAATATTGATGATATGGGTAGTACAAGAGTAGATCTACCACGAGATCAAGGAGGCTAAACCCTAGAAGCTAGCCTATGGTATGATTGTTGTTCGTCCCACGGACTAAACCCCTCCGGTTTATATAGACACCGGAGAGGGCTAGGGTTACACAGAGTCGGTTACAATGGTAGGAGATCTACATATCCGTATCGCCAAGCTTGCCTTCCACGCCAAGTAAAGTCCCATCCGGACACGGGACGAAGTCTTCAATCTTGTATCTTCATAGTCTTGGAGTCCGGCCAATGATGATAGTTCGGCTATCCGGACACCCCATAGTCCAGGACTCCCTCAATAGCCCCCTGAACCAGGCTTCAATGACGACGAGTCCGGCGTGCATATTGCCTTCGGCATTGCAAGGCGGGTTCCTCCTCCGAATAATTCACAGAAGATTTTGAACACCAGGATAGTGTCCGGCTCTGCAAAATAAATTCCACATACCATCGTAGAGAGAATAATATTTACACAAGTTCAATCTGCTGACATATTTCGTGGCATGATGTCACACCACGGCCAAGCCTTTACTCGAATTGTTTTTATTGTTCCACATCAGCACGTTTAGCGAAGCGGTTTCCTTGGCACGTCTCGCCAAAGCAGAGATCGTGTCCCCTTATTCTGGGATTCTCATCAATACGGACGTGGGTAACCCAACCTTGCCCATTGGCATGCCCCCTCCATCGAAGGCGAGTCCCAAATGGTCACGGGGACGGCTCTTGGTATTCAACCCCTTTATAACGAGACCAAGGCCTGTTCCTTTTCTTCAATCTTCAATCGAATCCGCCCCTCGCCCCGAGTTCCAACACCCAAGGCTCCAGATTCAGGCGCTTTGGACCTTCGACAATGTCCGGCTCCGACCTACAAGGCTGGTGGATGCCTTCTTCCGTCACGGAAGAAGATGTGCTAAAAGCGAGAGACGCCAGTATCTAACCGCGAAATTTCAGATAAGCTGCCCGCCCAAGGGCAAGTCATTCCCACTCCCGAGCCTGGTGAGAGCGTGGTGTTCATGTCTCACTTCCGTCGGGGTTTAGGCTTCCCGATGGACCCCTTCGTGAGGGGGCTCATGTTTTATTATGGGCTCGAATTCAATGACTTGGATCCGGAGTCCATCCTCCACATCTCATCGTTCATTGTTGTATGAGAAGCCTTCCTCCACACTACCCCTCACTTTGGATTGTGGATCAAGACCTTCAACGTGGAGCCAAAGATGATCGAAGGGCGGCAGGCAGAGTGCGGAGGGGCAGTTATAAGCAAGAGGGCTGACGCTCCATGGCCCGACGGCTTTTTTCAAGAGGAACTTAGTTTGTGGCAACATGAGTGGTTCTATATCACCACTCCCAGGGGCACCAGATGGGTGGTGCCGCCTGCCATTCGCTCAGGCCCTCCACAATGGCTGGAGTCATGGGTCAACAAAGGGCTTGACTGGGGGCCGTCCAAGGACGTACCACTGTTGCAGGGCGTATTCGAGACCTCCAAGAGAGGGAGATCAATCTGGTTGTAGTGGCGCAGGTCATGCTGATTCGGCGCCTTCTGCCCTTCAAACGTCGCCCCCTCCGCCTGTGGGAATTCAGTCCGGAGGGACCACGAGCTCTCCAACACTTCATGGGTGCGACGCCCGTGGAGATGTATAAACTGTTCTTTGGATCACAAGAGATGCGTCCGAACTTGACCGAGGACGCAGGTCTGAGCTGCAATCGCCCGGATACTCAAGTAAGTAGTCCTGTGCCCGGACATGCTATCCGTACATTTATCATAAACTTGCCCTTTAAAGAGATGTCCCTTGAACATGAATGGATAGCAAAAGTAAAACTAATAAGCTGTCCGGCCCCCCTCCCTGAGACCACGCCGGATCCTGTGTTAACCAAGATGCTGAAGGCTGCGCCTTCAGAAGAGGGCGAAGGGGGGAACAGGAAAACTACCGCCTCCGCTAAGAAGGCTCTCGAGAAAGGGGGGGATCAAGAATCCCTCCCTCCAGGGGGAGAAGAGGATCGCTTCTGAAGATCCGGAGGCCAAGGCCTCAAAGCGGGGGAAGAAATCTTCACCGGAGAGTCCTACGCCGGGAGGGGCCCCGGCCACACTATTTCCCCAAGGAAATCAGCCCTCTAGTGAGCCGTAAGTGGAAAGGGGAGTTTTGTAATAAGGGACATCCCTTTTTTTTATTTCTGATGATAAATGAAGTTATTACTTTGCAGTTTGGATCTCAGCCCTTCTCAGAAGAGCTCATCCTCGGGGGATCTTCGTCCGGAGATGATAGAGAGAGAAACGCCTCCGTCTGCCGCACCGTCAGGTGGGGCGGACGACCCTGAGGTGTCGTCGTGGAGGGTTTCCCCGAGTCCGGCGGGGCCGGAGAGTTTGGCACCCGCTGGTGTTCGGTCGGAGGAGCTGAAGGATCTGCTCGGGCAGGCGTCTATCTCAGAAGATCACCGTACGTTAATGAGTACGGTGATTGAAAGGATTTCATCCGCTGAGAGCGGGTTGCATGAGGCCATTAGAAGTTTACTAGCGGGGTTTGAGGTACGCAAAAATGATATACCTTCTGACAGTTTTGCACATAGAATGCGCCCTGTATAGATAGTAGCCCCTGAGACTCGGTACGTTGTCAAAAGCGACAGCGTGCCGAGGATCATAATCTCAGTTATAAGATGTCGCCCTTCCTATTCAGGTGGCAGAGCGTTCGGTGGCCAGCCGGACTCATAGGTTTGCCGAACTGAAGCGGCAACTTGACGTTGCGGATGCGGACATCGCGCTGGTCAATAAGTGACTTGACGAGTCACAAGGTATGTGTCTTCTTCGCGGACACCTGGTAAGGGAGCTTGACGCCCGTGCCTTACTACATGTATGCTTAATGTAGATGGTGCCGCTGCTATGGAGGAGCTTCAGGCAGAGCTCGCCCGAGCCAAGGAGCAAGCCAGAAAAAGTAATGCGGCTGCCTTGAAAGCGGCCGAAGAGCTAAAAGCTGAATAGGCTGCTCACTGCCGAAGCGGGTCGGAAATGGCCAAGATGGCCGTGAAGCTAAAGGATGCTACCGACCGCTGCGAGTTTCTTAAAAGGGAACGCCGAGCGGAGCAAGTGGACCTGAAGAAGGCCACCGCCGAAGCCAAGGATGCCCGCTCCACGATGAGAGCTATAAAGGAGGAGCTACGTCAGGCCGGGGATATCGCGGTTGGAAAGCCTTTTCTGCTGCGTAGGAAGTTCACGGATCCGAAGTATGCTCAGTTGGGCCAGTTGTGGGGTGCGGAGGATGCTTATCTGAATTTGGTGGCGAGTGCCGCACACGCAGTCGCAAACTTCCGAGGCCAAAAGGATCATGAAATGGAAGAGCTTTTTTGGTCGTAATTCCATAGTCCGGAGCTCCACTTCCATTAAGCGATCGGTTAGCCGAGTGGGCTGAGCTAAATAGGTTGTCCGTACTTGCCATGAAGGATGTCGTGGCTCATTTGTGGCCGAAAAGGCCCGAGCTGAAGAGTTATTTTGGCTTGGTGCAGCAGTTCCTTGATGCGGTGCCGCATATCGAGGCGATGAAGCGGTCGGCATGCATAGAGGGTGCACGGATGGCTCTTGCCCGTGTCAAAACATACTGGGCAGAGATGGAGGCTACCGACGTTGCATCCCAGGATTCGGACAGAAGCCGATTACCAGCCGAGCACTATTTTGAGGGAGTCCTGCAGGGCGCTCGTTTAATAGAGACGCAGTGCTCGAAAAATGTTATGTTCAAATGACATGTATGATTTGTGAAACCATGTTTCAAATATAATATAAGGGTTTTTTATACTTGTGCGTTCAAGTGTTGAAATACCTCATGTGCGGCCGTTAACGTATATGTGTATATAACCTGAAAGATGGCAGTCTGCGGCTTCAGCCCCAACACACATAGTGCGGGGGTGTTTGCAAAAAAAGTGCATTTTCACACTTAATCCAACGTCTTGGTCCTGTGAAGGAGGTGATAGAATAGCAAACTAGGCAACCGGACTATAATGCTTTATCACTTTCACTTAGCGATAGGAGTTCGATGGTGGGGCTACTATATAGCCCCTAGTGGCACTATGCTCTCCAAATTTCGGGGCGCCTATGTGCCTGACCGGGAAACGGTCCTTCGTTAAAGCGGAGGAATTCTGAACATTCCGGTGGTCGATCGAGTGGTTGACCAGTCTTCTCGCTATATCATGACAGTCAGTTTTCGGCTTTCTCTACTGAGGTGCTCACCTGGGCGAACCGGGGCACAATCGCAGTAGTTCTCCTGGTGCTGCGTTAGCCGATAGAGTGGAACGTAAGGCAACAAAACACAGGAGTCGGGCAAACCCAACATTTGACCAAAGACATGATTCGGAGCTGATGCATATAAGGCCTAACTCGAGACGCCGAACACTCCCTAGGGTATTCGGTCTTTATGAAAACGAGCAGAACAATGCCCTAAGCCCCTTGTGTCTAGGTACGCCCAAAAATTTCTGACGCGGCCGATGCCAAAACGCCAGCTTCCTCCTCGGTTATGTTAAGAAACCGGGGGATGTGTATCAACAAGAGACAGTAAGAAAGGTTTACGCAGGGTGTTAATCTGAAAAGAATCCTTGCGATGGGTCCCTACTACACGTCTGCGCCTGTGTCTCCGTTGTGCCATATCCTGGACGGGCGTAGCACGGTGTTCATCTGTAAAAGAGAAGAACTTAGTTTTAAAAAAAGGATCGTGCGAAAAATGTATAAACAGAGTATAAGTCAAAAAAGAATAAAATTGAGCTTTATTGTCTCTTATTGTACATGCGTGCGTCCCCTTGTAAGGGGGAACGCGGCTAGTAAGCCCCTTGTTTATTTGTGCCGTACTCGCCTAACCGTGTCAGGGATCTGAATGACCTGTTTGGGTGCTTTGATCGGCAAAGCCGGATTAATGTGTGGTTCTGAAGGCAGTCTCACTTTCTTCCGTATTCAAGGAGCACTCGAGGTTTCCCTTTAATCAGATGATGCTGCGTGGACTGGGCATTTTAAGTGTAAGAGATGCGTAATGCGGTATTGCGTTAAAGCGGACGAAAGCTTCGTGTCCCAATAGTGCTTGATAGCTACTTTTAAATGGGGCGATGTGGAAGACTAACTTTTCGCGATGGGAGTTGTCGGATGAGCCAAACACAACTTCTAGTGGTAAAGAGCCCGTACAATGGGCATATGGGCCTGGCATCACTCCTTTAAAGGAAGTGTTGTTATGGCGTATTTTGGTTGGGTCTATCCCCATTCTGCGGATTGTATCCTGAGATAGTAGGTTTAGATCACTGCCACCGTCCCTTAGGACTTGTGTAAATTGTAGTCCGTCGATTATAGGATCTAATATCAGGGCAGTCCATCCTGCGTTCCGGATACTTCCGGAGTAATCCTGATGGTCGAAAGTGATTGGTTTTGACATCCAAATGTCGGGACTCATTGGTGGACCGTCTGGGCGCGTGATTACTTTAATGGGCGCCGCTCTGTTTTTGCCTGTTGTCACATGAAGTGAGTTTACCATTTTGACCTCTTGTGGGAAATTCCTTTGTTTGCTAGTGCTCTGCTTGTGGAGTTCGTCATCGTCCTCACTTGGTGTTTCGAGCCCCTTGTGTTCGGCATTAAGTCATCCAGACTGTTTGAAGACCCAAATATTTCTGTCGGTATGGTTTGCAGGCTTCCCAGAGGTGCTGTGGATTTGGCATATCTTGTCCAAGATTTTGTTTAGGTTGGATAGCTCGTCGTTGTTGTCCTTGAGAGGCAGTGTTTTGTTGTTCTGCCGAGAGCTTTTGAACCCGGCGTTGACTGCCGTGCTCTTTGGGCCATTTCCCTTAGTCCGGTGCTGGTCCTTTCTGCGTCATGGTTTCCCATTTCCATCCCTGACCTCGGATGTACTTGGGTCGCTGGTGCTACATCTTGCCAGCCAGCTATCCTCTCCCGCGCAAAAGCGGGTCATGAGGCTTGTTAGTGCGGCCATTTTTCTTGGCTTTTCCTGGCTGAGGTGTCTTGCGAGCCATTCGTCTCGGACGTTATGTTTGAAGGTTGCTAAGGCTTCGGTGTCCTGACAGTCGACTATTTGGTTCTTTTTGGTGAGGAACCTGTTCCAGAATTTGCGGGCTGACTCTCCGGGCTGTTGAGTTATGTGACTTAAATCGTCTGCATCCGGAGGGCGGACATAAGTCCCCTGAAAATTTGCCCGAAACGCATCCTCGAGCTCTTCCCAACTTCCAATGGTATTTTCTGGGAGGCTTTTGAGCCAATGTCGGGCTGGCCCTTTGAGCTTGAGGGGTAAGTATTTTATGGCGTGGAGGTCATCTCCTCTAGCCATATGTATCTGCAGGATGTAATCCTCAATCCAGACTCCGGGGTCTGTTGTTCCGTCGTATGCCTCTATGTTTACGGGCTTGAATCCCGCTAGAAATTCATGATCCAGCACCTCATCGGTGAAACATAGGGGGTGTGTGGCGCCCCTGTATTTGGGTGTGCCGTGATTTTCGAATACTCGACGTGTTGTGTTGCTTTCTGGAGCTTTCTTTCTTGGCCCATAGATGGATCTGACCGGGCCATCCTCTTTGGGAGGATCCTTATGTGGATCACGTGCCGGCTTGTGTGCGGCGCCGCTTGCCGCTCTTTGTTTGTCATGTGGTCGTCTATCTGACCGGGCGGCCTCTTTGTTTTTTAATTGTGGGGGCTCTACGGCCTCCTCGTCAAATTCGGGCAGTAGTTTGCACTTCGGGTAGCTTTTTGCTTGGCGACTATCGCCGTATTTGTCTGTGGTCTTGAGTACTTTGCTCCATCTCATTCTGAGTACGTCTTCCGCTGTTTTGAGCTTCCGCTTCTGCTTCTTCAGACTTCGTGAAGTGGTGACGAGCCTTTTGTGGAGGTTCTTCTGCTCCAATGATGTGTCTGGCGTGAGATTGTCCGGACTGTTGTTTTCAGCGGGGACGGATTGCTTATCCAACTCATCCTGTTCGGATGGTTGTTCAGGGGCGTGTTCGTCGTCCACTGGTTTGCCCTGCTCTATGGCTGGGTCTGTATGGGTGCTGTCGTTGTCGAGGCGGGACTTTGGGCGGCGCTTGCGTTGCCGTTTCGGCTGTTTTTTGAGGGAATTATCCTTCGCAGCGTCCCGTTGTTCCTCGTTATCGCTTACTTTAGGTGTATCTACCATATATACATCGTGAGTTGAGGTGGCCTTCCAGCGCCCTGTGGGCGCTGGTTCTTGGCCGTCTCCGGCATCGTCGTCCATACCGTCCATGTCTTCAGAGTCGAAGTCTAGCATATCGGTTGAGTTATCGACAGTGGCTATAAGGTGGGTGGTGGGTGGGCTTTGAATTTCTTCGTCGTCCGCATCCCAACCGTACTGACCATAATCCGGCCAGGGCTCTCTTGATAAAGAGAGACACTTTAGCGAATTCGGGATGTCGCCAAAAGGCGAGTGCTGAAAGATGTCCGCAGCGGTGAACTCCATAATCCGCGCCCAATCGGTTCGATTGGCAGGGGCACGGAAGGCTCGCGGTCCGGAGAGGAGTCCGGCACCTTGGAGTCATCAGGTTCACCAGGGACAGGGTCAGTATTCGGCTCTATCGCCGTAGAGGTAGCAGCCTCCGAGGCAACGTCCAGCCACCCATCCTCGATCGGCGCAGTCGGCTCCGAGCTAAAGGTTGGAGCGAATTCTTGTGCGGCCTCCAGGGCACTGTCCGGCGGCAGAGCTAAATCATGCCCATCGTGACAGTGCGGCACACACGGCTGTGGCTCGAATCCGTCGAAGATCAAGTCTCCGTGGATGTCGACCGTATAGTTCGAACTTCCGAATCTGACCTGATGGCCAGGGGCGTAGCTTTCGATCTGCTCCAGGTGGCCAAGTGAATTGGCATGTAGTGCGAAGCCGCCGAATACGAAGATCTGTCCGGGGAGAAGAGTCTCACCCCAGACCGTGTTGTTGTTGACGATCGAAGGAGCCATCGGGCCTATAGGTGACGACACAGAGGAACTCTCAATGGAAGCACCAATGTCGGTGTCAAAACCGGCGGATCTCGGGTAGGGGGTCCCGAACTGTGCGTCTAGGTAGATGGTAACAGAAGACAAGGGACACGATGTTTTTACCCAGGTTCGGGACCTCTCGGTGGAGGTAAAACCCTACTCCTGCTTTGATTAATATTGATGATGTAGGTAGTACAAGAGTAGATCTACCACGAGATCAAGGAGGCTAAACCCTAGAAGCTAGCCTATGGTATGATTGTTGTTCGTCCTACGTACTAGACCCCTCTAGTTTATATAGACAGCGGAGAGGGCTAGGGTTACACAGAGTCGGTGACAATGGTAGGAGATCTACATATCCGTATCGCCAAGCTTGCCTTCCACACCAAGGAAAGTCCCATCCGGACACGGGACGAAGTCTTCAATCTTGTATCTTCATAGTCTTGGAGTCCGGCCAATGATGATAGTTCGGCTATCCGGACACCCCCTAGTCCAGGACTCCCTCAGGGGGGGTGGGTGGCTGGGTGCTACGCGTCCGTCCGACACACGCGACCACCCCGACAGGACTATGCTTCGGTGCCTTAAGGCACCTGCCTTTGTGTCCATGACATGTGGGCCCAACAGGTGGATGGCCCACATGTCAGTGACCCAAGGGCAGTTGCCTTTAGGGCACCGAAGCAGCGTCCACCCCAACACGACCCTGGTCTGCCTGGTGTGCCTACATTTGAGAATGCAAACGAATCTTCTTTCATTTGCAAACGAATCTGTATGTATTACCATGCCCGTGTTTTCCTTGCAATAATTAGTCATTCGAAACGAGATACTCCATCCGTTCACTTTTGTAAGTCTTTTCAGACAACTTAAAATGAGCTGTTTTGCACATTGTCTGAAATGTCTTCAAGGTCTTATAAAGGCGAATAGAGGGAGTACTATAAATTAATTAATGAGGAGTTATTTGAAAAAAAATTGAAACGGTACCCACGCTAACGTGGATTAGAGTGTGTCACATAATTACTTATTTGAATTAGAGTGTGTGTCATGTAGTTAGTTATTTGAATTAGAGTGTGTGTCACGTAGTGATCTCCAATTCTAACGTGGATTTCGCATTTCACTGTATCCACGCTACTTTTTTAATACAAATTCATATGTATATGATGAACAACATGGTAGTGAGAAAACTTTTGGATGGGTTCAAACATATGACCTACAAAATAGCACAACAAATTGAGTCAATGTCAACTTTTCGAAACTTAGTATGGCACGAATTTGAAATAATTACCCGTATGCCCGGTCCTCTGTTCAAATCATACAATGTACACCGAATTGAAACATCGATATTAAGTCTCGTACTATGTACATTCAAATGTTGTTTTTAGCCCCCCCCCCGCGCGCGCACACAAACGCTACATACTTCCTGTATCAGTCAATCTTCCTCTCCTAACCACCTTAGGAAGCTATCGGTTTCCAACACACGTTCATTCATTCTCTCCATGTTTCAATCTCTAAGTTTCTCAACTACACAACCCCTTTTTCCACTCCTCTTACCAAATGTATTTACCTCACATACCTGCCATTGCACCCCATGCCGAGCTCTCTCTCTCTCTCTCCCCTCTCCCTCTCACCCTCTCACGCTAAATACAAGCACTACTAGGGAAAACCCTATATACAGAATCTTAGCAGCAGCGCGGCTCAAAAAGGAGCGCTGCTGCTAATTAGCAGTAGCGCAGGTGTGGAAAACCCGCTACTGACAAGTGTTTAGCAGTAGCGCGCTCGGTGTAACCCGCGCTACTACAAATATCGACCGACAGTGCCCACCGAACTCCATTTAGCAGCAGTGCGGTGCCGCGAGCGGCGCTACTGCTATAGCTGTAGCAGTAGCGCGGTTTTTCTGAGGTCGCTGCTGCTAATTTTCAAATTGGGCACACTTTTGGTCCTGGTTAGCAGTAGCGCTTGTGCCGAAAGCGCGCTGCTACTACTTTCTTAGCAGCAGCTTGTTTTACGTCCCGCGCTACTGCTAATCCGCACCAACCCACCACCTTTCCCCACCCGTCCTCCCCTCCCCCTCCTCTCTTCCCTTTCCCCTACCTCCCCCACTCTCACTCTTCTTCTTCCTCAATACTTCTCCCCCATTACTCTCCCTCTTCTACCTACCTTTCTCTCTCTTCATTACTCCTACCTAACGACACCACCTCCATTAATGCATCTCCTTTCTCTTTTTCCTTGCCCCTCCACTAGTTGAAGTTGTCTCCTCCCAAATTAGGTAGCTAGGTAGATACAGCATTTAGTTAATAGACCTATTTGCCCCCTAACTAGATCTATCTTTGTCAAGAAGAGCTTTGTGCACTTTTGATCTCCCTACATCATCATCTCCATCGTGTGCTCGATCTCGAGATAGAGGTGATTAAAATTTCATGCTTTTGCAAAATGGAAATATGTTTATGTGTGTGTGATATGTTTATGGAAATTGTGTGTGTGGGATGAGCTGATGCCAAATTGTGCTTTTGAGTTGCCTATGTTTTGCTGAAATGTCGATTTATTTCCGTTTCGGCGAATTCCGGGAAAACTCTAGATCTATATATGTCCTATTTTCAAGGAAGGTCATGCTGAATTTTTGTATGACTTTGATGCATGCACACATTTTTATAATCAATTTGTTTATCATTACCGTGCAGAGTTGACAATGGTCAGTGGAACGATGGTGGACAGGTGGTTGCGGTCGGCGGTGCAGGATATGAAAGAAAATAACTGGACAAAGGTTTTATGTCCGTGTCGAAAATGCAAAGGAATAGTTTGGCTCAACCCCCATGACGATGGTCGTGTTGAAGCGCACCTGCTCATTACTAGTTTCATGGATGGCTATACTCGGTGGATAATTGAAGATGAGGATGACGATGATGAGGATGCCGACGGGGCAGGCAATGATGACACAGGGCAAGAGGAAGAGATGATCGATAATGGCGGCGGGGAAGGGGCTGGACATGGCGGCAGAGAAGGGGCTAGACATGGCGGCGGAGAAGGGGCCGGACATGGCGGCGGAGAGAACGACATGGACTCCATGCAGCGGGGTTCGTCGGTACTAAGTTCAATCATGCGGGACCCTCATGTTCAAGCATTGCTTCGCAAGGTGATGAGTACTGAGAGAGCTGCTTCTAGAGAGGAGGCTAAGCTGGAGCAACAGGTGGTAGACTCGAACACTCCATTGTATGAAGGTTGCAATCCTAAGGTGACCCGCTTCAGTTTCACGCTCCAACTCCTGAAGACGAAGGCTAAAAACAAATGGACCGACACTAGCCTCAATGAGCATCTCAAGTACCTAAAGGATTTACTTCCCACGGGTAATCTATGTCCTAGTAGTGTTGATGAGGCGAAGAAGATTGTGTGCCCTCTTGATCTGCCACAGTTAGATACCATGCATGCATCAACGATTGCATAATTTATCAGAAGGAGCATGCAGAAAAAACAAGTTGTCTGGTGTGTAATGCTTCTCGATACAAGAAGATCAGGAGGAAATGTCCCCAGAAAGTGGTATGGTACTTACCTATCACTCCCCGTCTCCAGATGTATTTTGTAGATCCCAAGGAAGCAAAGCTAATGCATTGGCACGTGGAGAGGAAGAAGCCCGACGATGGAGATGATCCGAAGCTGAGACACGTCAAGGATGGAAGCCAGTGGAGAGCGTTGAACAACTTCTATCGGTATTTTGATTTGATGCAAGGAACATTGTGCTAGGTGCGTGTACTGATGACGTGAATCCGTTTGGCAACCAGAACACCAACCATAGCACATGGCCCGTGTTTGTATGGATGTACAACAACCCCCCTGGTTGTGCATGAAATCGAAGTACATTCACATGAGCATTCTTATTCAAGGGCCGAAACAACCAGGAAATAATATTAATTTGTATCTGGGGCTACTTTAAGAGGAGTTAGACACGTTACGGAAAACACCGGCCAAGATATGGGATGCCAGCAAAGGCGATTATTTCAACATGAGAGCCGCGCTGATCACGACAGTGCAGGACTATCTCGGTTACGGATATGTGGCAAGCCAGGTGTGCCATGGATATTGCGGATGCACGCGGTGCATGGATGATACGACGTCTCAGCAGCTAACGTCAAGGAAAGATGGCGGGTCTGGGAAAATCGTGTACATGTGGCATCGAGGATGGCTCTAACAGGACAACCCTTGGAGAAACCGTGGAGATCTATTAAATGGTCATTGAGGGAGTCCTGGACTAGGGGGTGTCCGGGCAGCTGGACTATCATCGTCAGCCGGCCTCCAAGACTATGAAGATACAAGATTGAAGACTTCATCCCGTGTCCGGATGCGACTTTCCTTGGCGTGAAGGCAAGCTTGGCAATACGGATATATAGATCTCCTACCATTGTAACCGACTCTGTGTAACCCTAGCCCTCCCCGGTATCTATATAAACCGGAGGGTTTTAGTCCGTAGGACGAACAACCATTACAACAATCATACCAAGGCTAGCTTCTAGGGTTTAGCCTCCTTGATCTCGTGGTAGATCCACTCTTGTACTACCCATATCATAAATATCAATCAAGCAGGAGTAGGTTTTTACCTCCATCAAGAGGGCCCGAACCTGGGTAAAAACATCGTGTCCCTTGTCTCCTGTTACCATCCGCCTAGACGCACAGTTCGGGACCCCCTACCCGAGATCCGTCGGTTTTGACACCGACATTGGTGCTTTCATTGAGAGTTCCTCTGTGTCGTATCCGATAGGCTTGATGGCTTCTTCTATCAACAACAACGCCGTCAAGAGTGAGATTTTTCTCCCCGGACAGATCTTCGTATTCGGCGGCTTCGCACTGCGGGCCAATTCACTTGGCCATATGGAGCAGATCGAAAGCTACGCCCCTGGCCGTCAGGTCAGATTTGGAAGCCTAAACTTCACGACGGATACCCGCGGAGACTTGATCTTCGACGGATCCAAGCCGCAGCCGAGCGTGCCGCACTGTCACGATGGGCATGATCTAGCTCTGCCGCCGGACAGTACTTTGGAGGCCGCACACGAATCCGCTCCGACTCATAATTCGGAGCCGATCGCACAGATCAAGGACGGGTGGCTGGACACCGCCTCGGGAGCTGCAACTTCTACAGCGATGGAGCCGAACACTGACCTCGTCCCTTATAAAGCTCATGACTCCGAGGTGCCGGACTCCCTGCCGGACTCCGAACCTCCTGCGCCCCTGCCAATCGAATCCGATTGGGCGCCGATCATGGAGTTCATCGCCGCGGACATCTTTCAGCACTCACCCTTTGACGACATCTTAAATTCGCTAAAGCATCTCTCGCTATCCGGAGAGACCTGGCCGGACTATGGCCAGGATGGTTGGGATGCGGACGACGAAGAAATTCAAAGCCCACCCACCACCCACTTTGTAGCAACTGTCGACGATCTAACAGACATGCTAGATTACGACTCCGAAGACATCGATGGTATGGACGACGATGCCGGAGACGATCAAGAACCAGCGCTCACCGAGCACTGGAAGGCCACCCCAACCCATGATGTATATATGGTAGACACCCCAAAAGGAAGCGATAACGAGGACCAACGGGGCGCGGCAAAGGATAATCCCACCGACAAACAACCAAAACGGCGATGCAAACACCGCCCAAAGTCCCGCCTCGACAAAAACAGTGCTCCTAATGACCCAGCAATAGAGCATGGCAAACCAGTGGACGACGAACATGCAACCAAGCAACCGTCCGAATAGGACGAATCGGATAATCAATCCATGCCCGGCGAAACCAACAGTCCAGACGACCTCACACGGACACACCACCGGAGCATAAGAACCTTCACAAAAGACTCGTCGCCACTGCAAGAAGTCTGAAGAAGGAAAAACGGAAGCTCAAAACAGCGGAAGACATAGTCAGAATGAGGTGGAGCAAAGTGCTCAAAACCGCAGACAAATACGGCAATGGCCATCAATCAAAGAGCTACCCGAAGAGCAAGCTGCTGCCAGAATTTGACGAGGAAGCCATAGAGCCACCACAGTCAAAAGTTAAAGAAGCCGCCTGGCCGGATAGACGACCAAATGACAGGCCAAAAGCGACAAGCGGCGCCGCGCACAAGCCAACTCATGATCCTGGGAAAACAGACGGCCCAGCCAGGTCCATTTACGGGCCAAAAAAGAGGGCCCCAGGAAGCAACACAACACACCAAGTGTTCGAAGACAGCGGCAGACCGAAATACAGGGGCGCCGCACACCCACTATGTTTCACCAATGAGGTGCTGGATCATGAATTTCCAGCAAGGTTTAAACCCATAAACATAGAGGCTTACGACGGAACAACAGACCCTGGAGTCTGGATAGAAGATTACATACTACACATACACATGGCTAGAGGAGATGATCTCCACGCCATAAAATATCTACCCCTCAAGCTCAAAGGGCCAGCTCGGCACTGGCTCAAAAGCCTCCCAGAAAACACTGTTGGAAGTTGGGAAGAGCTCGAGGACGCGTTTAGAGCAAATTTTCAAGGGACTTATGTCCGCCCTCCGGATGCAGACGATCTAAGTCACATAACTCAACAGCCCGGAGAGTCAGCGCGCAAATTCTGGAACAGGTTCCTTACCAAAAAGAACAAAATAGTCGACTGTCCGGACGCAGAAGCCTTAGCAGCTTTTAAACACAACATCCGAGACGAATGGCTCGCCAGACACCACGGCCAAGAGAAGCCGAGGACAATGGCCGCGCTAACAAGCCTCATGACCCGCTTTTGCGCGTGGGAAGACAGCTGGCTAGCAAGATGCAGCACCAGCGACCCGAGTACATCTGAGATCAGATATGGAAACGGAAAATCACGGCGCAGAAAGGATCAACGCCGAAATAAAGAAAAAAGCCCAAAGAACACGGCGGTCAATGCCGGATTCAAAAGCTCACGGCCAAACAATAAAACACTGCCTCTTAAGGATAACAGTGACGAGCTCTCCAACTTAAAAAAATTTGGATCGGATATGCCAAATCCACAGTACCTCCGGAAGGCCTGCAAACCACACCCATCGAGATTGTTGGGTTTTCAAACAGTCCGGCCGACTCAACACCGAACACAAGGGGCTCGACGCACCAAGTGAGGATGATGATGAACCCCACCAGTAGAGCACCGGAAAACAAAAGACCTTCCCACAAGAATTCAAAACAGTAAACTCACTTCATGTGATATTACGGAAAAACAGTGCGGCACCCGCTAAAATAAGTGTCGCACGGTCCACCCCAGCGGAACCTCGGAGTTGGATGTCAAAACCAATCACCTTCGACCAACTAGATTATTCCAAAAGCATTCGAAACGCAGGATGGACTGCCCTGATATTGGATCCTAAAATCAACGGACTACAATTTACACAAGTCCTGATGGACGGTGGCAGCAATTTAAACCTTCTATATCCGAACACAATCCGCAAGTCGGGGATAGACCTTACTAAAATTCGACATAGCCGCACTTCCTTTAAAGGAGTGACACCAGGCCCTTACGCCAAGTGCACAGGCTCCTTATTGCTAGAAGTTGTGTTCGGATCACCGGACAACTTCCGACGCGAAAAGCTCATCTTTCATGTTGCCCCATTCAAAAGTAGCTATCAAGCACAATTGGGACGTGAAGCTTTTGTCCGCTTTAACGCAATACCACATTACGCGTCTCTTACACTTAAAATGCCTCGTCCATGTGGCATCATTTCACTAAGAGGCTCATTCAAAAGACCCCGGACACGGCTAGACGAGTCCGGCATAAATAAGCTAGGGGCTCCCTAGCCGCACACCCCTTCACAAGGGGCTGTGCATATAAGCAACAATGAGCTAATATAGGCTCAGCTTTATTAATTTATTAATTTTTTATGCACTTTTCGCATGATTTCTTTTCAAACTAAGTTCTTCTCTTTTTATAGATGAACAACGTGCACACCCGTCCAGGATACGGCACAACGGAGACACAGGCGCAGACGTGCAGTAGGGACCCGTTGCAAGGATTCTTTTCAGATTAAGACCCTGCATAAACCTTTTTTACTGTCTCTTGTTGCTATAATCCCCTGGTTTTTTCATGATAACCAGAGAGGAGACTGATGTTTTGGCATCGGCCGCGTCAGAGGACCCCGCCCGTACCTGGAAACTAGGGGCTTAGGGCATTGTCTCGCCCATATTTTAAAGACCGAACACCTTAGGGAGTGTTCGGCGTCTCGAGTTAGGCCTTATATGCATCAGTTCCGAATCATGTCTTTGGTCAAATGTTGGGTTTGCCCGGCTCCTGTGTTTTGCTGCCTTATGTTCCGTATCATCGGCTAACGCGGCACCAGGAGAACTACTGCGATTGTGCCCCAGTTCGGCTGGGCGAGCACCTCAGTAGAGAAAGCCGAAAACTGACTGTCATGATACATCAAGAGACTGGTCAACCACTCGATCGACCACAGGAATGTTTAGAATTCCTCCGCTTTGACGAAGGACCATTTCCCGCCCAGGCACATACGCGCCCCGAATTCGGATAGCGCGGGGCCCCCAGGGGCTATATCGTAGCCCCACCCTCGAACTTCATTGGCTAAGTGAAAGTGATAAAGCATTATAGTCCGGTTGCCTCGTTTGCTATGCTACCACCTCCTTAACAGGACCGAGACGTCGGATTAAGTGTGAAAATGTGCTATTTTTGCGAACACCCCCGCACCTTGTGCGTGGGGGCTGAAGCCGACGACTGCAATCTTTCAGGTTATACACACATGTACATAAACGGCCGCATAGGAGATAATTCAATACTTGAACGCACAAGTACAAAAAGCGCCTACATCATAAACATTGTTTTATAAAATTAAAACGCTCATTTGAATGTGACATTTTTCGAGCACTGCGACTCTATCACACGAGCACCACGCAGAACTTCCCCAAAATAGTGCTCGGTGGGTAACCGGCTTTCGTCCGAGCCCTGGGTCGCAACAGCGGTGGCATCCATCTCTGTCCAATGTGTCTTTACACGGGCGAGGACCATCCGCGCACCCTCTATGCAGGCCGACCGCTTCATCACCTTGATATGCGGCACCGCCCCAAGAAATTGCTGCAATAAGCTAAAATAGCTCGTCGGCTTGGGCCTATCCGGCCAGACATGAGTCACGATATCCGTCATGGCAAGTCCGGACAACCTATTCAGCTCAGCCCATTTGGCCAACCGATCGGTCAGCGGAAGTGAACGATCCGGACTATGGAATTGAGACCAAAACAGCTCTTCCGTCTTGTGATCCTTCAGACTTCGGAAGTGCACAACGGCATCCGCCGCACTTGCCGCTAAGTCCATATAAGGATCCTCCGGACCCCACAGCTGGCCAAGCTGGGCATACTTTGGATCCGTAAACCTGCGGCGCAGCAGAAAAGGCTTGCCAGCCACAATGTCTTCGGCCTGGCGCAGCTCCTCCTTTATAGCCTGCATTGCAGAACGGGCATCCCTGGCTTCGGCGGTGGCCCTCCCCAGGTCTTCTCGCTCCGATAGGCGCTCCTTTTCAAGAGCCTCATTGCGGTCGGTAGCATCCTTTAAACTAACGGCCATTTCGGCCATCTCTTCCCTGCTTCGGCAGTGTGCAGCCCTTTCGGCTTCTAACTCCTCGGCCGTCCTCGAGGCAGCCGCATTACTTCTTCTGGCCTGCTCCTTGGCTTGAGCAAGTTTGGCCCGAAGGCTCTCCACAGCAGCGGCACCATCTGCGTCAAGCACACATATTGTAAGAGGTGGCCTTTGGCTCCCTTACTAGGTGACCACGGAGAAACAACTTACCTTGCGACTCGTCAAGTCGCTTGTTGACTAGCGCGATGTCCGCATCCGCAACGTCGAGTTGCCGCTTTAGTTCAGCAACTCCATCAGTCCGGCTGGCCCCCGGACTATCCGCCACCTGCATAGGAAAGGCGACATTTAATACCTGCGATTTTGATCCTCGGCACGCTGTCGCTTTCGACAACCTACCGAGTCTCAGGGGCTACTATCTATACAGGGCGCACCTCATGTGCAAAACTGTCAAACAGGTGTGTCATTTTTACGTACCTCAAACCCCGCCAGCAAACTCCTGACGGCATTACGCAATCCGCTTTCGGCGGACGAAATCCTTCCAATCACCATACTCATCAATGCATGGTGATCTTCTGAGATAGATGCCCTCTCAAGCAGATCCTTCAGCTCCCCCGGCCGAACACCAGTTGGCGCCGAACTATCCGGCTTTGCCGAACTCAGGGATACCCTCCGTGATGACACTTCAGGCTCGTCCGCCCTGTCTGACGGTGCAGCGGATGGAGGCGTCTCGCTCTCCACCATCTCCGGACGAAGATCCCCCGAAGACGAGCTCATCTGAGAAGGTCGGAGATCCGAACTACAAGGTAAAAATTCGGTTATCCTCAGAAGCACAAATAGGGATGTCTCTTATTACCGAGCTCTCTTTCTTCTACTTACGGCTCGCTGAAGGGCTGATGCTTTAGGGGAGACTATGCAGCCGGGGCCTCCCCGGACACAGGACCCTCTGGTGAAGACTTCTTCCCCCGCTTAGGGGCTTTGGCCTCCGGGTCTCCAGAGGCGGTCCTCTTCTCCCCTTGGAGGGAGGGATTCTCGATCCCCCCTTTTTCAAGAGCCTCCTCGGGCGAGGCGGTAGCTCCCTTATTTTCCCCTCCGCCTTCTTCTGAAGGCGCAACCTCCAGCATCTTGACCAGCACGAGATCCGGCGCGGTCTCCGGGAGGGGGGCCGCACACCGTATCAGATTTGCTTGCGCTATCCACTCCTGTTAAAGGACAATGGGTTAAAAGGCGAATTGTAGAAAGGCAAACAAATGGTGTGTCCGAACACTGAGCTACTTACTTGAGTATCCGGGCGATTGAAGCTTAGGCCAGCATCCTCGGTCAATTCCGGACACACCTACCGTGATCCGAAGAACAATTTGTACATCTCCACGGGTGTTGTACCCATGAAGTGTTGGAGAATCCGCGGTCCCTCCGGATTGAACTCTCATAGCCGGAGAGGACGGCGTTTGCAGGGCAGGAGACAGCTAATCAGCATAACCTGCATCACCACAACTAGATCGATCTCCCTCGCCTAGAGGTCTCGAATCCGGCCCTACAATAGGGGCACATCTTTTGACGGCCCCCAGTTGAGCCCTTGGTTGACCTGCGACATCAGCCGTCGAGGAGGTCCCGGGCACAATACGGGCGGCGGCTTCTGCCTGCTGCCCTTGGGAGCGGTGATATAGAACCACTCCTGTTGCCAAGCCAAGCTCCTCTTGGAAGGAGCCCTCGGGCCATGGGGCATCGGCCCTCCTGCTCACGGCCGCCTCGCCGCACTCTGCTTGACGCCCCTCGATCATCTTCGGCTCCACATTGAAGGTCTTCAGCCACAAGCCGAAGTGGGGGGTGACGCGGAGGAAGGCCTCGCAGATGACGATAAATGCCAAAATATGGAGGATGGACTCCAGAGCCAAGTCATGAAATTCCAACCCATAGTAGAACATGAGTCCTCTCACAAAAGGATCCATCGGGAAGCCTAAACCCCGACGGAGGTGGGACACAAAGACGACGTACTCGCCGGGCTCGGGGGTGGGGATGGCCTGCCCTTCGGCAGGCAGCCTGTGCGAAATCTCGTAAGACAGTTACTTGGCTTCTCGCAGCTTTAGCACGTCCTCCTCCGTGACGGAGGAGGGCATCCACCGGCCCTTAAGGTGGGAGCCGGACATTGTTGAAGGTCCGAAGCACTCGAATCTGGGGCTCTGGGTGTTGGAACTTGGAGCAAGGAGAAGATTCGATGGAGGATTGAAGAAAAGAAACAAGCCTTGGTCCTGTTATAAAGAGGGAGAATACCAAGAGCCGTCTCCGTGACCGTTCGGGACTCGCCTTCGATAGAGGGGGCGTGGCGACGGGCGCGGTTGGGTTACCCACGTCCGTATTGATGAGAATCTCTGCTTCGACAAGACATGCCAAGGAAACCGCTTCGCTGAACGCGCTGAGGTGGTATAATAAAAAATGATTCAAGTAAAGGCTTGGTAGTGGCGTGACATCACGCTACAAGATACGTCAACAGATCAAACCTGTGTACATGATATTCTCTCTACGGTGGAATGTGGAAATTATTTTGCAGAGCCGGACACTATCCTGGTGTTTGCAATCTTCTATGAATTATTCGGAGGAGGAACCCGCCTTGCAATGCCGAACAATATGCGCGCCGGACTCATCATCATTGAAGCCTGGTTCAGGGGCTACTGAGGGAGTCCTGGACTAGGGGGTGTCCGGACAGCCGGACTATCATCGTTAGCCGGACTCCAAGACTATGAAGATACAAGATTGAAGACTTCGTCCCGTGTCCGGATGGGACTTTCCTTGGCTTGAAGGCAAGCTTGGCAATACGGATATGTAGATCTCCTACCATTGTAACTGACTCTGTGTAACCCTAGCCCTCCCCGGTGTCTATATAAACCGGAGGGTTTTAGTCCGTAGGACTAACAACCATTACAACAATCATACCATAGGCTAGCTTCTAGGGTTTAGCCTCCTTGATCTCGTGGTAGATCCACTCTTGTACTACCCATATCATCAATATCAATCAAGCAGGAGTAGGGTTTTACCTCCATCGAGAGGGCCCGAACCTGGATAAAAACATCGTGTCCCTTGTCTCCTGTTACCATCCGCCTAGACGCACAGTTCGGGACCCCCTACCCGAGATCCGCCGGTTTTGACACCGACAGTCATGCTGAGCATCGAGGACCTCCATGTAAGCGGAGCGATGTCGAAATCGATGAGCTATTGAAAAACTGGAAGGAGTGCCACGCACCGTGAAAGACAATGAGAAAGGCGCCGGAGCCGCTGCTGAAGGTATGGAAGACGAGGTCTGCGTTCTGGGACTTGGAGTACTGGCACAAACTCGATACACCTCATTGCCTTGATCAAATGCATATCTGTAAGAATGTCCTTGAGAGCTTGCTCGCAACACTGATGAACATGCCGGATAAGACCAAGGATGGGCCGAAGGCAAGAAAAGACTTGCAAGATTTTAAAATCAGGTAATATCTGCACATGCCGCCCCGTAAAATGTCATACGAGACAGAGACGGAGACAGAGGCACGGGAGAAGAAGGGCAAGAAAATAAAGAAAGAGGATTATTGCCCCCCTTCTTGCTTCAACTTAAGTCAGGCTGAGATCGATCAATTCTTTAAGTGCCTTACCGGAGTCAAAGTTAGTTCCAGTTACTGTGGCAAGATAAGTAGATATCTAGACACGGACAAGAAAAGGTTCAGCGGGATGAAGTCCCATGACTGTCATGTGATGATGATGCAGATACTACCTGTTGCCCTTAGAGGGATAATGGACAAGCACGTCCATGACACGCTTATTGGTCTTTGCAACTTTTTCCACGTCATCTCTCGAAAGTCGATCAGTGTGAAGCAACTCCGAAGGCTACAGAAAGAGATCATTGTGATACTGAATGAGCTTGAGATGTACTTCCCGCCCGCGTTCTTTGATGTCATGGTGCATCTGTGTGTCCATATTGTGGATGACATAATAGACCTGGGGCCGTCATTCCTGCACAACATGATGCCATTTGAGAGGATGAATGGGATCATCAAACGATTCGTTCGTAACATGTCCCGTCCGGATGGAAGCATCGTCCAGGGCTATGTGACACAAGAGTGCATCTCTTTCTGTGAGAATTTTCTGTATGGCGGAGACCAGCTGCCTGGTGTTAGTGTTGGTTTGCACGTTAACAAGCACGATGGGAGGCTCGAAGGAGAAGGTCACTTCAACGGTCATAGGGAACTGCACGTGGCATACTGAGATTGACACAGCGACTTTGACAGAGCAAACTTGGTAGTGCAACAACACCTAGACGAGATAGATCCTTTCGTGGCACTGCACAAAGAAATTATCGCAAAGAAGTATCGTGACCGAGGGGTATGCAGGACGGACGCCGAAGTTACTAGAGATCACAACTCTACTTTCCTGCATTGGTTCAAAGAGCATATTATTGCTAATCCCCCGGAGGAGGGCTCTATGGACGGATTGCTCATATACGCCTTAGCACTTGGCCCCTCGCCCAACCTCGTAACCTATCAGACATATGATATCAACAGATACACATTCTACACGGAGGCCAAAGATATGGACAGTGACGATCAGAACTCAGGGGTGACGATGGAATGCATGACCGGCACCGACAACAACGCAACTGAACAATTTTATGGAATGGTCGAGGAGGTCTGTGAGCTTGACTACTCTGTACTGCACAACACACGATGATGTTCCGTGTTAGATGGGCTAAGAATGTCGAAAGAGAAAATCGTATATTCACTACCATGACTATACCCGACGCCAAGAGCGCTACCGTGAATGCTATCGCCAAAAACGAGCCATGGGTACACGCTAAGCACATGACACAATGCTTCTTCATAACCGACCAATGCAATCCCAGTCGTGTTGTCGTGAGGAGAGGCAAAAGGAACATCATTGGAATAGATGGAGTCGCCAACGAGGAAGACTATGATCAGTACGGCAACCCAATGAGGGAAGATGACGATGATGATGAAGTATACATCAAAAGAAGAATCAATACTACATTACCGAAGAAAAATCGTACTCCATGGAAAAGGCAAAGTCACAATGAGGGGCTCAATTATTCTTCGACGAACAAGAAGGGAAAGAAGCTGACTCAAAAACGAAAACGTCAGTGCTGAGGAACCATATGTTATCGGTCAAATGATGTAATATATATATATATATATATATATATATCTGTGTGTGTGTGTGTGTGTGTGTGTGTTCCAATTTTGTATACACACTTAGCCATTATTATGCATGGGTCCAATGATATAATGTATATGTTCCTATTTTGTATACATATTTAACCGTCAAATGATGCAATATATATCGCCTTCCCTTCGTTCACTGCGCTCAGGAAATAAAAGTGGGAGAAAATAAAGGAAAAGAAAAAGGAAAACTCGCAGTAGCAATTTCCTTATAAAACAGCTATAGTCAAGCTAGTAGTAGCGATTTCTTTATAAAACCGCTATAGCTAGTTAGGGTAGTAGCAGCGCGTTTGGTCTAAACCGCTACAGCTAATGGAGGTAGTAGCAGCGCCTTTTGTCTAAACCGCTACAGCTAGTGGAGGTAGTAGCAACGCCTTTTGTCTAAACGCGCTACTGCTACGTCCACTTAACCCAAAATTCTCACTCTCCCTCCTTCATCCCGCCTCTTTTTCCCCCAAATCCCCACTCTCTCTTCCCCGTCAGATCCTTGGCCAGCCTTCGCCCCGACCCAGCGCTCGCCCCGACCCGCCCGGCGTTCGCCCCGACCCGGCCTCGCCCCGACCTCTGGCGCTCGCCTCGACCCGGCCTCGCCCCGACCCGGTGCGCTCGCCCCGACCCGTCGGCCTCGCCTCCCTCCTCTGCTTCCTCCCCTCCCAACCTCGGCCGTCGTCGGGCCTGCCTCCTCGCCCATGCACCCTCTGTAACCCCCCCTCTCTCTCTGCTAGCTAGGGTTCTGCGGTTAATTTACTTTGGTTTTAGTTAGGGAAGTAGGTTAATTAGGTTATCTATTTAGTTATGAATTTAGCTAGGTTTTAAAATAGGACAGAAATTTAGGGTTAAGCAATTGTAGTTAAAAGAAAAAGCAGCATTTAAGCAATTGTCCAAATCAACATCCCTTGTTAAAGCAAATTTAGGTAGGCCAAATTTATATGCAAATTGGAACTGGACATGTGATATGTGGATATGTCATGTTTTGGACATGTCATGTTTGGAATTTGAACATGTCATTTGGACATGTGATGTTTTGGTTCAATTTTGGAAAATGATCCGAGTGGCCTATGTTACGCCGGAATGTTGATTCATTTCCGTTCCGGTGAATTTCAGGAGCTTGATATGTCTATGTTTAGCAACGGTCATGCTGAAATTTGCCGTGAATAAAGGCATGATTTGTGCTACATAGTTGGCATACCGAGTGCTGGCACATAGATTTCTTTTTTATGTCATTTCTCATGTATTCATACTTTTAGAAATAAACGAGGACACTTAATCATAGGAAACATGTCGAACAACGAAGAAACTGGGCCTTCTGACCAGGATGCAGACGAGATGGATTATGAGGGTGAACAAGAGTACCTCAACTATTTGACTGCTAAGGAAGGTTTGCAGGTCGGCCTCGATGATGGTACTGACGCCGACATCGACACCGACGGCGGCGCCGAGACCGGCGGGGAAGGTACAAAAACCTAACAAACTAGGGAAGTTTGAGACATTAGAGCCGGAAGAACCTCGCAAGTGCTATGGGAACCAAGTAGGATGCATCCTACGGGAATGTTCGAGCATCAACGACGATGACTTAAGGAGTAAAGAACATTTGACGCAGTTGCTTCTAACGAAGTTGCACAAGAGATTCAAGTTCCCCGACCGGGATGATAACATAGAGCAACCGTGGGTTGATCCGAAGATGAAAAAGATTAACAATCACGCCATGGGCATGTTCAGCGATGATTTGGCCTCCTGGAAAGGGAGGGTGAAATGAGCTATTGAGGCTGAGGAACCCCTGTCCAAGATTCTGGAGGAAAATCTGATACTTACGGAAGAGGAGTTCGAAAAGTTCAAGGACACTTGCGCTACCGAGGTAGCCAAGGCTAAGGCAGCGAAATTCAAGAGCCTTCAGCAAAGGAACATGAGGAAGCATCGCCTCGGAAGCCGTGGCTACCTCGGTAAACGGCCCATATGGGATAAGGAGGACGCGGAACGTGAAGCCGCGGGTCTCCCAGACCCCTTCGCAAAGTTCGCCAACCCCTTGGAGTGTGACTTCATCAGGGCCCGCTACAAGTGGGACAAGGAGAAAAAGGTTTTTTACACGGACCAGATCACGAGGAAATTGATTAGGCTACTGGAGAAGCATCACCAGCTTGCTGCCAAAAGCCGTACTTCTCCGACAAGGCCCAAGTGGGACACCCCTCTCAACCGGGCCTTGAACGAACTTAAGGGACTCCCTTTGGGCCAGCGGCCGCAATATGGTCGTGCGCACGGTGCTGGAGACGACGCCACGTGGAAGGTGTTTTACAACGAGGGCCCGGAGGACAAGAAGCAGAAAAAGAAGTTTAGTCAAGCGGACATCGATGCAAAGGTGAAGCTTGCGGTCGAGAAAAAAACAGCTGAGGACGCGGAAAAAACAGCCGAGGAGAAAAATGAGTTGCTACAGCAGGCAGTAAATGCAGCTGTAATTGCCTGCAGAAATGATTTCGCTACTAACTTGGTTCAAGCTATCATCAACTAGACGAAGGAAAATCTAGACAAGACGGTACATGATTTCCCGATGCCCAGTTTCGTCGGGAGCAACTCCATGAACAACAACAACACCGCACCATCACTTGCTCATGCAACCGGGCCTCCTCTCGCGGTCGCTCCCGCTCATAGCAGCCCGTCCTCAGTCTCTGGCGCGCTAGGTGGGCCTTCATCTTTGGCTGAGCTCGACGCCGTCACGGTAATTACATGTCGCACCAACATATATATATATATATATATATAATATTCCATTTTCGTTGCCTTTTGGATGTTTTACGCCACAGACATATGTGTTTGCAGGGCGAAGGAACCCCATGCACCATACTCTACTTGATAAAAGGCCAGAAGGTAGACGTGGGAAAGGGGATGATATTGAACCCCTTGAAACCCACGTTCCACAATCAGCCGATCCCCGCTGGGCACTTCAGGGTTAGCTTGTCCAATGTGAATCTTATTCGTCTGGAGCCGGTCGAGAGCACACCGATAAACACTTCAGGGCACTTTAGCATTGCCTCCTCCAGTACAGCATGTGGGAGAGGACGGCGAGACCTCGCCGCGGATTGGAAGCTGCAAGGGTTGGGTGCTGCTATGGCCGAAGAATCTTATTCGTCTGGAGCCGGCCGAGAGCACACTAATAACCACACATCAACAAGCATGTGCGGAGACCACCACCCTGCCTATGCAATTACCAGCTCCTGTAGTGCCGAGTGAGAGCGGCGGACAACGTGATGAAGGGGGTGCAATAGTACTGGCTGATGTAATCGGTCCTATAGAACAGAGAATGGATGATGAGCCGGAGGTCGACCCTATCACTACAGGAATCAGCAGTTTTGCCCTCTAGCGATTACAGACGGCAAAGAGGGAAATACAAACGGCAAAGGCTTTGCTGTCAGCTGGTTGATGGCAAAGCTAGACGGCGAAGCATAAATCGGCAAAGCAAGACTTTGTCGTCAGCTCTTTAGCGGGCAGACGGCAAAGACTTTGCCTCCAGTGAATGCAGTTTGCCGTCAGCCATACAGTGTAGACGGCAAAAAAAGTCGCCTAACGAGATGGACGCCGTTACAGGTTTGCCGTCAAGCTTTATGCTCGGCGGACGGCAAAGGCAGAAGGTTTGCCGTCAGCTTTCTGTCCAGGCAGACGGCAAAGTCTTGCGTTTTGCCGTCAGGCGGCCCAAGAGGCAGACGGCAAAGCCTCGCTTTTTGCCGTCAGGCGTCTCAAGTGGCAGACGGCAAAGTCGCCAGTTTTGCCGTCAGGCGGCCCAAGAGGCAGACGGCAAAGTCTTGCGCTTTGCCATCAGGCGGACCCATTTGAGTGACAGCAAATGTTGTGCACTTTTTTTGCATAATTCATATTAATTTGGCACACAATATATATCATAATTTGGCACAGTTTGTATACACAATATATATCATAAATTGGCACAGTTTGTATACACAATATATATCATAATTTGGCAGTTTGTATACACAATATATATCATAATTTGGCACAGTTTGTATACACAATATATATCATAATTTGGCACAGATGACACAGTTCATAGCACTGTTTGTAGGATCGGAAGTATGTCTAGAGGGGGGGTGATTAGACTACTTGACAACTTAAAAGTTTCACCTTTTGATTGGAGTAGATTCTTAGCAAGTTCACAATGATAACCAAGTCAAGTATCACCCTACACATGCAATTCTAGAGTTGTGGCAGCGGAAAGTAAATTGCACGTATAGTAAATGAGAGGTGGAGAAGAGCAAACGCAATTTGGAGACACGGAGATTTTTCTCGTGGTTCCGATAGGTGGTGCTATCGTCAATCCACGTTGATGGAGACTTCAACCCACGGAGGGTAACGCTGCGAGAATCCACGGAGGGCTCCACCCACGAAGGGTCCACGAAGAAGCAACCTTGTCTATGCCATCATGGCTTACGCCCACGGAGGACTAGCCTTACTCGGGTAGATCTTCACAGTAGGCGATCTCCTTGCCCTTACAAACTCCTTGGTTCAACTCCACATCATGACGGAGGCTCCCAAGTGACACCTAACCAATCTAGGAGGCACCACCCTCCAAAAGGTAATAGATGGTGTTGGTGTTGATGAACTCCTTGCTCTTGTGCTTCAAATGATAATCTCCCCAACACTTAACTCTCCTCACTGATTTGGCTGTGTTGGAGGAAGGGATTGAGTGGAAAGCAACTTGGGAAGGCTAGAAATCAAGTTTCATATGGTGGGAGTGGAGCAACTTGATCTCAACACAAGGGTAGGTAGTTTTCTTCTCGAAATGTAAGGTAGGAGTGGTAGTTCTTTCGATGGCTCTCTCCACGAATGAAGAGGAGGTGGAGGGTATTTATAGCCTCCACACAAAATCCAACCGTTACACACATTTGACCAATCTCGGTCAGACCGAAGTTGACAACTCGGTGGGACCGAAAGTTCAAATCTTGTGAACGTTGGGATTTTCGGTGGGACCGAAAATACAATCTCGGTTAGTCCGATTCTTCCAAAGTCTAGGGTTTGCCAATCTCGGTGGGACCGACTTTCTCATCTCGGTGACACCGATTTGAGTCTGTATGTTCTGAAGCTTGGCAACACCAATTTCGGTATGACCGAGTTTGGAATCGGAAAATCCGAAATTCTTAGGGTTTGGGTATATGGCTGAGGTGGTTCATCTCGGTGTGACTGAGTTTGGAATAGGTGGGACCGAGATTACTTATGGGTTCATGTTGGAGTGAAAGATTGCTGATAGTTTGAGAGATAAATCACTAAGCACTTTGAGCAACCAGATCATCATCATAACCTCATCCCCTTTTAATAGTATTGGCTTTCCTATGGACTCAATGTGATCTGGGATCACTAAACCAAAAATGGAGTCTTGAGCTTTTTGCCAATGTTTTCCTTAGCATTTTGAGGGGTCCACATCATCAGTCATTGCCATACCCATATCACTGAACTTTCTGAAATATTCTCAAGAAATGATTAGTCCAATGATATATATGTTGTTATTAATTACCAAAACCACCCGGGGATTAGTTGCACTTTCAATCTCCCCCTTTTTGGTAATTGATGACAACATATAGATCAAAGCTTCAACAAATGATATAATCAATGAATAACATCGTCGCTTTGAGAAGTATGTGATAAGCAAGAGCTCCCCCTAAATTTGTGCATTATTTAAGATTTGCGTTTGAATGCAAATGCACAATCGATTAGGATCATGGGTTACTCTTCCATGTCACATACATCTTGGTGGAGCGCACAAAATGATAAGAATGAATAACATGCACCCAATCACCAAGACATGAGTAAGTGATCATACAAGATATGAATGGAATATGATAAGCATCGAGCACACATTAAGCATAGTATGATCAAGCACTCATCAAGATCGAGCAAACGTAGTATCAAACACACGAAATGTCTCAAAGAACTCAAAAGTATCTCAAGGAAAACCGCAAACGAAAGAGCAAAAACGAGCACTCTCTCTCTCGAAGCCCTTTGATATATACAATTTCTCCCCCTTTGGCAACAAGTTACCAAAAAGTTCGAAAGGTATAGAGCTAATCGTCACTAGGGACTCTGCTGGCGGCTCCTGTCTGCGTCGATGGAGTGGAGATAGCTGCATCTGCAAAAGCTTCTGCTGAAGTCTGTGGAGCTGGAGGAGTGGATCTTGGAGCTGGTCTTTGGAACCGAGCGGAGCTGTAGGAGGTGCTGATGTAGTAGCCCAGGGTGCATCCTTTGGAATAGCAGCTGATCTGGGCTTTGTGGGCACTGCAGCAGGCTGCTCATAGTCATCTGGACTAGATCATCTTCCATCTCCCTCATGAGCTCTGCCTTCTCCTCTTAGCTTCCTCGATGTCGCCTCAAGCTTGTTGGACGGTGACCTGCACTTGATCGATTTTGACGCCCGAGCATGGAACTTATCTTCAACTATCCTCTCAAGGCTCTCCGAGACTGCACTATGCTGGCCAGCGTATCTCAATTCTCTCCGAGTGGCTTCAAGAAGTTGTTCTGCAACGCTCTTGGGCTTTGCTGCTGCTTCTTTCTCAGCTTTAGCTTGTTTGGCAGCTTCAGACTTAGCATGTCCTTCGACAGATGTGGGAGCATCCTCAGTCATCACAACCTCATTATCTTCGTGTTCAGGCTGCAATGGCAAGTGGGGTCTATCCAACAGGTAGGTGTCCATGCCAAACTTGGCATTGATGAGCATCTGAATATGCGGAGCAAACCCACACGACCTCTTCTGGTCTGCTGCTGTCCTCTTGATAGTCTCTACTATCAGGTCCATCACCTTAAAAGGTGTCTTCTGATCTAGAATGTGCAGCATGTTGATAGAATACCCTCTTATCATGCGGTGGTCTCCTGACTTGGGCATCAAAGTATGCCTCAGAATGGTATTGGTGGTTGGGAGACCTGCCTGAAGATAATAGACTGAACCAAGCTTCCATATCTCAACATCCTTCTCAGGTACCTCATTGTACATGTTCTTCATTGACTCGTGATTCTTCTTTGGAATGCCATAGACATCAACATCATCCTCCTTTGATACTGGAGCATTCAGCAATGCTCTCCATTCTTCAACAGTTGAATGGAATCTCTGCCCTTCTGTCATCCATACAATTCTGCCATCTGGATAGAAGTGTGCGGTGGCATAGAACTGCATGATCATCTCATCATTCCAAGCAGTCAGTTTCTGACCAACAAACTCTGCAATCCCACAAGCAGTGAAGCTCTCATGCACATGTGGGAAATAGTCTCTGTGCTCTTCACTGTTGATGTAATCCCAGTCTACATATCTGGTGTCAGCAACAATTGGCTTCTTATCCATGAGCACTGTCTCATAAAAGTCTTGTTGCTCTCTAGTGTGGAATCTTGGGTCAACTGCTGTCCTTCTCCTGGTGGCATATGGATCAACTTGCCTCCATAGCCTGAGACCTTTGTCCTTTCTTTCCTTCATATTTTCAGCTCGAGGATGAGCATCATTATGAACGGCAATTTCATGCGAGCTTTAGCAAAACATGTGCCTCTTCATCGATTCTCGCGGTGGCACATTGTCCTTCTTCTTCTCTCAAGCGGTATGTTCCTCACAGTTTTCTTTGGCTTGGCAGCAGGTTTGGCTTGGGCTGCCTTTGCTTGAGCTGATGGCTTAGCTTTTGTGGGTGCTCCTGCCCTGATGGCATCTCCCATCAACTTCTGCTTCTGAGGAGGCTGAGGTGCTTCCTCATCGTAATCATCATCATCGACTTCTTCATGAACTAGCCTCTTCCTCTTGGAAGTTTTCTTGATCTTGCTGGAGGTTTCTTCTTCCATGCTGAGCTTCTGTGCAACAGTGGATTTCTTCACCTTGCTGGTGCCTTTCTTTGACTGTTTCCCTTGATAGCCCTTGGCAACCACTTGCCTTTTTGGCTTAGAGGTTATCTCCTCATCTGCAACAAAGTCTGAATCCTCCTCATCAGAATTCCTCTTCTTCACGCCCTGGTGGCAGCTGCAGCGATCCACTTGGAGTGCTCCTCTCTCCATCATCTGAAAAACTGCTTTCTTCAGGACTTGTAGCTGCCTCTGGAATCTCAACTGGCAATTCAGACCTGTTCTGACTGTCACTTCCATCAGACATGACTGACAACCTGTGAATAGAATAGGCATAGGCAGAATAGAAGAGTTATCACAAACTGCAGAGGATTTTGCAAAAAGAATGAGTTCAAACATTAGTTTTAGGTTTTCACAGAATACATTTCGGTCTGACCGAGTCTATAAATTCGGTGAATCCGAAGTGTCTAAACAGACCATATACACCACTTTCGGTTGGACCGAAATGGGTTTCGGTCTGGCCGAGAGCACTAGGGTTTCACTAAATCTTCACTTCGGTCTTTCCGATTTGCACAACTCGGTTTCACCGAAAAGTGCAGTGCAATGACCAGAGGCCAAATCGGTCAGTCCGAGAATGTAGAATCGGTCACACCGAGATGTGTTCGGCGGAAACCTAACCCTAAAATTTTCACTCGAATTTTGTTCTATGATCTAATATGCTGGATAGGAAGATTTTAATCTTGGCAAGAAACTAGGCAAAGCCTATCGTGCATTGAATCAGCGGTTTGAAGCACGAGAGGGATGAAACTCACCCAATGCGGTGGAGCTTCACTACGGCGGCAACGGCGCGATGAGAAAAACCGTTGACGGCGATGGAGACCCGCGGCGAGGGCGCACAGGTGATGGCGGAGACGATCCGGAGACCAAGGCGACGGCAGCGAAGGGTTTGAGGGCGGAGCGTTTTGAAGAAGTAATCAACGCGCGCTGTCCTTGGGTATATATACCCTTCGTTGTCGGTGGGACCGAGTTGGAAAACTTCGGTGGGACCGAGATGGCTAGCTGCGTGCGATTACACACTTGATCACGCCGAAATTTGTAACTCGGTTTCACCGAGGTGAAAACCTAGATCAATCCAAGTGATTTCGGTCATGCGATTTGAGTATATCGGTTTGACCGAAAGTACTTAGAAGGTTTTGGAAGTTTAGGCTTTTGACGGATCGGTGGCTCGAGTGCTCCTCACTCGGTCTGTCCGAAAAAGTCTTGTTCAAAGTTTGTGATATAAGCATGAATAGAGTTTGAGACAAGAAAGCATAGATAGCTAGGGAGGAACTTAGGCATTCTTGTCCATCCATTTGGTCAAAAGAAAAATCCAAAAGACCAAAGCAACAAATGGATGTCCTCGAATGGATGAAACCATGCATCCAACATGCTCACACAATAAGATAGCAAATGAAATATGTGTCAAACATGCACAAACAAAACACTTAGCAACTAGCACACAATTTGGCGATGACTAGGTCATCTATATATGAGTATATTGACTTAGGAGTCAAATGAGAACATTTGATCATAGGTCATACTCATCGTTTAAGCACAAGTGGGGTTACCACTTTTCCATAAAGCATTAATGTGTTCACATCATTAGAAGATGCTTTGGCTCATTTCTTTAGAGCAAAGCTCCCCCTTGCTGTGAGAACCCCTTTTAAAGGGTCAAACTAACCTTGGGTTGTCGTTGAAGACTTCATGTAGATGTTGAAGATGTGGATGCTCAATGTTGATGAAGATCACCAAGAGTTGGGAGCAATCCTTTGGATTCGGGCACTTTCAATACCTACATGGGTTAGTCCCACAAGGAACAAACAAGGATATCCATGGACATAGATTGAAGTACACAATAGATGATGTCCATGAAAGCAATGATTACCTTGTCCCTTGACTTACCAACATGAGGGTTTGTGACTCCATGAACTAGTGCAAGATGTGGAAGTTGATTGCACAAGTCCTTGCCAAAATGAATATGAGTGAAGTATATTGGCGAAGTCACCCTCAAGAACTCTCTAGTTCTTCTTCTTCGGGATCCACATCATCTTGATGGGAATCCTTGGTGTAGTAGTTGAGCTTGTCGAAGTAGAACTTGAAGTTGCCTTGGGAACCCACTTGACCATGGCCTTGGGTGCTTCAATAAATGCATCAATCTCCTCTTGAAGCTTGTCCTTGCCTTTTAGCTTGTGGTCTTGTGGTGGAAGGTCATCTTGAGCTTGTTCCACGTTGGAAGAAGTAGGTTCATACTTCTCCTCTTGAGAAACGAACTTTGGAGTGGGATATTGACCTTCTTCCCATTCAACACCCTCGGCGTTGAACTTTCGCTCAAAACCAATTCCTTGATTCTTCGGTGTCTTCCTTGCTTGCGAACAATTTCCTCAAAGCTCTTGCTTCCGCAAGACTCTTGTAGACACCTTTCTCTATAATCCCTTTCAATAGACTATTTTCTTGCTCAAGTGAAACTTGGCTTGAAACATTGTTAGTGGAATCAAGAGAATTACTAGAAGTAACAACATTTGATTTAGCATGATTATTGTTACTACTAGATGAAGAATTTTTCTTATGCTTGTCATGCTTAGTTTTGATAGGTGGCAAGAAATTAGACAAGAGAAGTCGTTTGGCAAGATATGAAGAACTCTTCTTTCAAGATCGTCATTGATAGCTTTTAGAAACTCATGTTCTTGCTCTAGATTGAGCTTCTCGAGCGTAGCTTCTCATGAGATCTTAGGAGCTCTCTATGATCTTCTTGAGTTGTTTCATGAGCTAACTTAAGAGTGTTTAGTTCTTTAGTTAGTCGCTCAATCTCCTTCATAGCATTGTCATTCGACTCTTCTCGACTATAAAGACTACTAGCATGTTCATCATTACTAAGCTCACTAGATTTATCATGTAAAAGCTCATCTTCACCAAGCAAGTCATCCTCATCACTATCAAAGTCAATAAACTCAGGATGTGATACCTTGGGGCCTTTTGCCATGAAGCATCTTCCAATTCCCTCATTTGGTGAATCAAATATGTCATAGGAGTTGGAGTTGGAGGACACGAGAGCAAGACCGGCAACACCTTCATCTTGACTGTATTCGGAGTTGGAGTGATAGCTTCTTTCGGAGTGATTGTCGGAGTCGGAGCCAGAAACCCATTCACCAACATGAGCTTGATGTTTTCTTCTTGTGTAGCTCCTTGATGACTTGTCTTTCCTTTCCGAATCCTTGCTTCTCCGAGAGGATCTTCGTTCATAACGATCATCTCTACTCCTTCTCTCTTTTCGAGGTGACTCTTCTCTTGAGCTTCTTCTTCTTGGAGATTCTTCTCTTCTCTTGTGGGGAGTCGAACACTCATTTGAGTTGTGTCCGGGTCTTCCACAATTGTAGCAGTTTCGATCACGACTAGAAGATCTCTTTTCATCATATGATCTAGACTTTGAGCTTCTTTCCTTGCTTCTACTCTTGTAGAATTTGTTGAAGTTCTTCACCATTAGGCTTATCTCTTCATTGGAAACTAGCTTGTCACTTGAGGTTGTGGGAGCTTCAACTGCAGCTTTGTAAGCACCACTTGACTTGTTGTGAAGCTCTTCCTTATCTTTAAGTGTCATCTCATGAGCAACAATCCTTCCAATGACTTGGTAGGCTTGAGATCTTTGTAGTTTGGCATCATTTGGATCAAAGTGCACACGGTGTCATACTTTCCATCCAAAGCTCTGAGAATCTTCTTGATGATGAATCGGTCGGTCATTTCTTCACTTCCTAAGCCTGCCATCTCATTGGTGATGAGAGCAAGCCTAGAGTACATTTCAGCGACTCCTTCACCTTCCTTCATCTTGAACTTGTCAAGCTGACCTTGAAGAACATCTAGCTTTGATTCTTTCACGGACTCGGTACCTTCGTGCATTTCGACCAAAGTATCCCAAATCTCTTTTGCATTCTCAAGACGGCTGATCTTGTTGAACTCCTCGGGACACAAAGCATTGAAGAGAATGTCACAAGCTTGAGCATTGTTCTGTAACATCCGCAACTCATCCGCAGTAGCTTCGCGATCCGGTACTTTTCCTTCCTCGAAGAACTCACCTTGCAAGCCAACACAAATAATGCCCCATGCGGCAGGGTTATGTCCAAGAATGTGCATTTTCATTTTATGCTTCCAACTAGCAAAATTTGAACCATCAAAGTAAGGACCTCTACGGAAATTACCCTCACTAGACGCCATACTCTCCTAGGTTGTGAACCCAAGCTTATGGAGTCCAATGCAATGGAAACCAATCCAATGGAGACCAAAGCTCTGATACCACTTGTAGGATCGGAAGTATGTCTAGAGGGGGGGTGATTAGACTACTTGAGAACTTAAAAGTTTCACCTTTTGATTGGAGTAGATTCTTAGCAAGTTCACAATGATAACCAAGTCAAGTATCACCCTACACATGCAATTCTAGAGTTGTGGCAGCGGAAAGTAAATTGCACGTATAGTAAATGAGAGGTGGAGAAGAGCAAACGCAATTTGGAGACACGGAGATTTTTCTCGTGGTTCCGATAGGTGGTGCTATCGTCAATCCACGTTGATGGATACTTCAACCCACGGAGGGTAACGGCTGCAAGAGTCCACGGAGGGCTCCACCCACGAAGGGTCCACGAAGAAGCAACCTTGTCTATGCCATCATGGCTTACGCCCACGGAGGACTAGCCTTACTCGGGGTAGATCTTCACGAAGTAGGCGATCTCCTTGCCCTTACAAACTCCTTGGTTCAACTCCACATCATGACGGAGGCTCCCAAGTGACACCTAACCAATCTAGGAGGCACCACCCTCCAAAAGGTAATAGATGGTGTTGGTGATGATGAACTCCTTGCTCTTGTGCTTCAAATGATAATCTCCCCAACACTCAACTCTCCTCACTGATTTGGCTGTGTTGGAGGAAGGGATTGAGTGGAAAGCAACTTGGGAAGGCTAGAAATCAAGTTTCATATGGTGGGAGTGGAGCAACTTGATCTCAACACAAGGGTAGGTAGTTTTCTTCTTAGAAATGTAAGGTAGGAGTGGTAGTTCTTTCTGATGGCTCTCTCCACGAATGAAGAGGAGGTGGAGGGGTATTTATAGCCTCCACACAAAATCCAACCGTTACACACATTTGACCAATCTCGGTCAGACCGAAGTTGACAACTCGGTGGGACCGAAAGTTCAAATCTTGTGAGCGTTGGGATTTTCGTGGGACCGAAAATACAATCTCGGTTAGTCCGATTCTTCCAAAGTCTAGGGTTTGCCAATCTCGGTGGGACCGACTTTCTCATCTCGGTGACACCGATTTGAGTCTGAAGGTTCTGAAGCTTGGGAACACCAATTTCGTATGACCGAGTTTGGAATCGGAAAATCCGAAATTCTTAGGGTTTGGGTATATGGCTGAGGTGGTTCATCTCGGTGTGACTGAGTTTGGAATCGGTGGGACCGAGATTACTTATGGGTTCATGTTGGAGTGAAAGATTGCTGATAGTTTGAGAGATAAATCACTAAGCACTTTGAGCAACCAGATCATCATCATAACCTCATCCCCTTTTAATAGTATTGGCTTTCCTATGGACTCAATGTGATCTTGGATCACTAAACCAAAAATGGAGTCTTGAGCTTTTGCCAATGTTTTCCTTAGCATTTTGAGGGGTCCACATCATCAGTCATTGCCATACCCATATCACTGAACTTTCTGAAATATTCTCAAGAAATGATTAGTCCAATGATATATATGTTGTTATTAATTACCAAAACCACCCGGGGATTAGTTCAAACGGTCTCTACTTACAAGTTTCTAAATCATGGAGATCATCAAATGGTCTCTAAATTATAAAAATAAATAGCTATGTGTCTCTAATTATAAGACTGATTCAACTTAACACTCTAAATCATGAATAAAAATAGCTTCAAGTGGTCTCTAAATCATGAAAATAAATGGTCTCTACTTGTTTCTACTTAAAAATTTGATCTTCAAATGGTTCGAATGGTCTCTACTTGCAAGATTCTAAATCATGGAGATCTTCAAATGGTGTCTAAATCTTGAAAATAAATAGCTACTTGTCTCTAAATCATGAATATCTTCAAATGGTCTCTAAATCATGAAAATCATGGAGATATGTAGGCACTAACCATACTCGATCTCAAAGATTCGGAGAACCACCATGGTCATTGGCGTTTGGGCCTGGTGCATGTGAAGATCCATCATAATTTAACCCATGGCCTGATTGATGCTGCAAAGCATTACATGGTTAGCACAAAACTCGGACTAAGAAATGCAATAATGGTGCATGCAAGTATTTCAGATAACTAACCATAGGGTGTGAAGCAATGCCAGGCATCTGCATAGCGGGCATACCATTCTGGGTACAATAAGCCTGCAAATTATGTTTGAGGAGTGGAAGTTAAGTACTGGTAGTAAAAGACTAGATGTACGTGCAAGGATATTAAGGAACTAACCGCAAACATTCCAAAGTATTGTTGCATCCTCTCATCCGCTAGTCGCCTCTCGTCCGCCCTCTTCTCATCCGCCAATCGCCTCTCCTCCGCCAACCTCTCCTCCAACTTCTCATCTAGCAGTCACCTCTGCTCCTCCAGTCGAGACTACAGAATATGGCATTGCAATCACATCTTCAAATCCCACACTAAGAATTAAAATAAGCATACATAGAAGGACTTGGATAGAATACCTCCATCGCAACCATTTCTAGAGTCGAGCGTTGACATATAGAAGATATTGAGATACCTGACCGAGCTTTGTACTCAGGGAGAGTGCGACATGATGACATAGGAAACATGCTACCTCCAATCGCTTCCTTGCCATCTTTCCTACCACCTCCAGAGATCATAACCACCTCATGGTCAAGGGCTCCGATGTCACATCATACTCAGGCCCTCTCATCTCTTTTGCCTTCCTTTTAAATTTGTCCATTCGATCGTAGGCGGTCTTGCTGGTGTAGGCAGGCAATGTGTCATTCTTATCATAAGGCGTGGCAGATCGGAATGATGCCTTATGGGCCAAAGCGTACGCCACAAAAAGATTGGGCTCCGGAGCCTTATTGTGAGACGCCTGCAACCAAAGCAACATGATTAAGACTTCATCACAAGGATTGGCAACATGTATGACAAGAAAAAGCTTACGAAGAACAAATCGATGGGAAGAAAGACATACCCAACGTTGGCCGAACCCCTTAAGGTTCACGTTGCCTTGATGGTGTGGTGGATCCTCCATTGAGGCTCGCTGATTTTTAAAATCTAGGTTTTCCTCCCTATACTCTTCTGAACACCAGTAGTCCATGATCCGCTCCCAGCACTCCCCCTTGTCGACACACCATCTCGGAGTAACCTAATTGATCAATTGCATCTCATATTCGTCAAAAAGAAATTGAGTGCCAGCCTGTTGAGGAAATAACAAGCATGAACATGCTTTACCTGCATGTACTCATCCTTCTTAAGATGGAGGTTCCTACATGGTTTCTTATCAACACTCCTATAGCCTTGAGTTGTCTTATACTTGCGGACGGCTAAAAAGCGCGCCTCATGCATCAGATTGCGCACAAGCTTCTTGCAATGGTGGTTGACGATTGCTCGTGCCTCCTCCAAGTTCCCATCCTCGCATCTATAGAAATCCTGCAAATACACGCGAGACCAATCGAGATTAGGCAATTGACTAGCTATGAATTATAGATATGTAGTGTGTGAAGGAAACTTAATGATTACCCAAAGTTCGGCAAAGACCCGCTCCGCTTTGTTGTGAAACTCGATGTTGTTGGCTACACGAAGATCCTCATAGGCTATGTAGTGGTACCAAGTCCGTGCTGGCTCCGGAACATTGCCCTCCCCAGGCAAAGTAACCATGCCAGGGTAATGCTCCCTCAAGAGGATCCCAAGGACGCCATTCACGAGCCGGTGCTTCTTACCCTGGGAATCTCCAACTGTCGTCCAACCGCTACATAATGAGAAGCCAAAGTTATTAGCAATTGTTGCAAACATTGAAGGTAGAAAATGGGAAGCCAAAGTCAGTTTACCTTTCTCCATATGGAGCAATACATGGCCTCTGCTCGACAGGAAGCCCTCGTTCTAGGAGCCTTGACAAACCACGCATGTACATGGTTCGACCCTCCTCAACTTGGATAAAACCATCATTCTCCTCGTCGGTGGTCAGGGCCCCCGACCGATCCTTATCCTCCTCCGGCGACAACTGCTCATCCATCCTCTCCTCCTCAGACATGGGGGAGTGAGACACCGACTCATCCTCCACCCCCTCATCCTCAGGTGGTGTCACGACAGGATGTGGCGAGGGAGGCCGAACCGGGTTTCTCCTAGCCTTTCCTCCACCTCTTCCCCGGCCTCTTCCTTTTACTCGATGAGCCTGAGAGGAAGCCTGAGGAGGATCGGCGAGAAAACTGCCAATCAAATTTCTCGCTAGGGTAAGTGGGGCCTTATTTGCCGGGTTACCCCTTTTCCGATGCAAGTCCACCATGCTTCACTCACCTGCCATGACAAAAAGTAAGAAGTTAGTACAAATGTAACATTATAGTTAAAATAAATAAGCATAAGTCCAAAGAATTGGCGCAACGAGAATTACTAAGGCAATTATAATACAAATACATTATAGTTGAAATAAAGAAGCATAAGTTCAAAGAATTGTCGCATTGAGAATTATTAAGGCAATTATAGTACAAATAGTACATTATAGTTCTCATTCGGGTCATGGTAACCCAACTAGTACAAAATCAACATTACAGTTCAACACTACAACTAAAAATAGTCGGGATCATCCGGATCACAATCCGTATCTTCTTGGGGTCAGTTCGGGACTCATCATCGGTATCACGCGTGTCGTCAAGGATGTCGTCCTCGTGTTCACCGTCATCGTCACTATCATCGGCAATGCCTAGACGTAACCGTTCAAGCATTGATAGGTCTTCCACGTTCGTAACCTCTTCTTCCTCTTCGACTTCTTCTTCGTCATTGTCAATGTGTACTTCCATGCGTGGATGGATGTTGGGACGGCCTCTAGGCCCATGTTCTTCTTGGAAGAATTCTCCATCATATGTGTTGGGGTTGATGTGAGGTTCATAATCCTCTTCATTGGGGGGAGGATGTTTACAATGTGGCGGCACATCGTACACGTCATCCCAACCCTTAAGGTACTTCTTTTGGTATGAATACTTGAGATAAAAAACCTGTGTCGCCTGTTGAGCCACAATATAGACATCTTTGCATTCTAATTTGCTGTCTTGTCGAATTTCGACTTGCCCAATATCATCTCTTCGCCTAACCTTCTCCGGATCGAACCAATGGCATTTGAAGACGATGACTTTTGGAGGATTTGCCCCAAAGTAATGCAGTTCATATATTTCATCAACTCTTCCATAATACTCAACTCCATTGCAAATAGCCGACACTCCGGTGTTTCTTGTTTTTAGAACGGCCCGACGTTCCTCGTTTCCATGTGTGCGGAAGCGATACCCATTGATGTCGTAATTATCGAATGTACTGACCTTATAGTCAAACCCATTAGCAACTTCAATTCTTTGTGCAATATTGACACACCCTACAAGTTTAAGTGGAAAAGATTATTGTATTAGTTGCCCGTAATACCAACTTCAAGTCTACATAATAAGAAGTATACCTTTGCTCTGAACCAAGAAATGAAACCGTAATTGCCGTCTCCTTCTCCAACAAGAAGCTCATACTCTTCAAGTGAATCAGGTTCGACCCCTCCATCAGAGAATTGGGCAACGAATTCACTTTGCAATGAGTAATGAGCGGAGTAGGATACAAACATATGAGTAGATGTTACATAATGTACCAATCACTTACTCAATGTACGGCCGCACTTATTTTAGGATGGTGAGGATATACAACGTAAGCGATCTCCTCTCTTTTGGATCCAATATCTTTGAACCAGAAGCACCCACAGGTGCGAGTTGGCCTTTGAAAAGGCTGAGCTTGGATTCATGCCTGGGGTCGCCAGTATTGTAACGGGACTTTACATTATGCAAGCTTGGAATATTGGCCGCATAGCGTGATGTGCCGAAGTTTGACATCTCCTCCGCCACGAATGCCTCGGCTATGGATGCTTCAATTCTACGTTTATTTCTACATTTAGCTCGAAGAGTCTTTTGCATTCTCTCAAGTCCATAGCACCAACGGTTCTGCACAGGGCCACCCATTCTTACATCGGAAGGGAGTTGTAAAATCATATGTTCCATCGGATTAAAGAAGCCCGGTTGAAAGATCTTCTCTAGCTTGCAGAGCAACTCGGGGCCCGTTTTTCCATTTCATCTATCATGGTAGGAAAGACTTCTTTAGCACAAAGAACACGGAACAAATAGCTAAGCTCTGCCAATACTTCCCAATCATCCTTAGGGATATAGCCTCGAATCATCACGGTCATTAACCGCTCAAGCCATATGTGCCAATCATGACTCTTCAACCCACAGAGCTTCAATTTATCAAGATTCACTACCCTCATTAGATTCGCTGCATACCCAACAGGGAACAATAAAGTTTTGAACCACATGAGTATCTCCTTCTTTTGTTCCCTTGTAAGAACAAACCTAGCCCGTGGCATTGTCCAATTTTTCCGGCCCGCGGGTGGCTGCAAGTTTTGTTTGGGTCTATCACATAGCTTCATCAGATCAAGTCTGTCCTTAGTATTATCCTTCGTCATCTTGGGAATGTTGAACAATGTGCCAAAAATGGCCTCGGCAATATTCTTTTCAGTGTGCATTACATCAATGTTATGGGGAAGCTCGAGCTGGTGGAAGTAGGGGAGATCCCAGAAGCATGGCTTGTGAGTCCAGGCGTGTAGTTCATTATATCCCAGGAAATACCCTGGACGGTTGGGATCGGGCTGGAGAGCATTTAATTCATCACGAATCTGTTCATCCGTCATCTCAGGTGGTGCCGAGTGTTTGACAACTTTACCTTTCATGAAGTTCATCTTGTCTAGTCTGAATGGATGGTCAGGGTCAGAGATGATGGCAAAGAACACGTCTCTGCCGTCTGTCTTATTTTTGCCGTCACCATTTGCGTACGTTCGCCGTCTGTAATTCTTTGCCGTCTGTTATTCGTCTGTTTTGCCATCAGTTATTCTTTGCCATCATCCACTGACGGCAAAATAGCTCTTTGCCGTCTGCCCAGATGATATGCTGACGGCAAAGAACCTCACTGACGGCAAACTAGCTTATTCCTGTAGTGTATGGGTTTCCTCAATACATACGCGTATGACTGTGACATAGATATGATGAGTCAACCATATGACGAATCAGGCTATCAGCATGCTAATGAGGATATGGATGATATGCCCGGGCAGGAAGGTCATTGGAAGGGTTGCAAAAAGTCTCTCTTCATGAATTCCTCACAGGACACGCCTGAAGATGTCGCCTCAACACAGGCTCAACTAGCCGGGGGTCGTACAGTGCTTAGCCCGGGAACCATGGGGCAGGGATTAAGGAAGGGTCTGGAAGGTGTGCCCACGAAAAAGGAGAGGAAGAGATCGGGGAAGATAACTTCCTCCAAACAATCTAGAGCATAAAGCAACCAGACGATGCATTCTGAAGAGTCTGTACCCGTGAAAGGTGCGGCCATGTTCCATCTCACGGGCGAGCCGATGCTACCGCCAAAACTGCTGGAGGCACTATCGAGGATCTCGGGGAGATCTGGCGCGCCATGTTGTCGACTGAGAAAAGCCTACTAGCCTCAAAGGATCCAGGATATCCGACATACGCGGCTCGTGTGCCTGAGGGGAAGTGCTACGTCAAGACATGGTCTGCGGAGGTGTTCTTTCTTCGGTTTGACCATATCGTTGAGATGTTTCACAAGGCGTCTCGATTTTACAATCATCCGCCTTTTGCGCTACATATGAGCTCTGTCATGAAGAGTGAAGAAGTCTCGCAAACCTGTGTGGTGGATCCGTACTACATGCATGAGTCTTTCTTGAGTCTCGGCGACTTTGAGCGTGAAACTACTAGGGAGTACCTCCAAAACATCATGGTACACAATAAGGACCGGGAAATTGTCCTCGTGCCTTATCATCCAAAGGAAGTCAGTTCCGCACAACCCTTTTATACATTTCAATCATTCCTTCTCTCTCATATGGGGAATAATTCGAGGTGTCTTTTCCCCGCAGCAACGGGTGCGCCGTCCTTATCGTTCTTTACCCGCAAGTCTCCCATGCCGTGTATTTTGACCCTTCCAGAGACTACGAGAAAAAAGACTACACCCACATAATGAATATTCTAGATGATGCTCTCCAAGGCTTCAACATTAGAGGTGGCCACATGCAGATCAGGAAACAAAGGAACAAGAAGATGGGTTTCGTGCATAAAACTAACTTCTCCTGCATCCTTGTCCCAAAACCAAGCAAGAAGGATGGATTCTACATTGTCCATCTCATGATTCAGTTCAATACAGATCACCAAAAGCTTCGCATGAGCAGCAGAAATGATGATCATATCCACAAGTGGCTAGAATCTCATGGAGAAGCGGATTATAAACTTAGAGATGACTTCTTTCGCATCCAAAGCGTCATTGCGACGATCATCATGAAAGAAGTCGTCGATGAGAAGGGGATGTTCCACCACGGCCCTATATCGCGAGCTGACGTCCGAACTTGCATAGGCATGCAACGTCTAGACCTCACGCCGCTCAAGAAGCTAGGGTCCATCCTCGATGATATGGAAGGATGGAACTTCTAGTGATTTATGATGCCGATGATGATGATATGTGACGGTTGAACTTGTATACTTTTTCTAGCGATGAAACTTTGTGATGTCCACGGTCCCTGCCGAACTTGCGTAACGCTACTTTGTTAGTTTGCGTACGATGACCTGCGTACCTCTAGTTAATTAGTTTGCATACTGTATGTTGCATCTACTTGCTAACCCTCAATTTTTCGGTGTTGCTCTAGTATATTTTGTTGCATATATATTATTGTACATCCTCTTCATGAACATGCATTTCTAATAGGTACCTAGTTTCTTGGTGGCGAGATGGAAGTGCTATGTCGTGTACAAAGGGAAGGTTCCGGGGGTGTACAACGAGTGGCATGAGTGTCAGGCGCAAGTGAATGGGTTCTCGGGCGCCAGCCATAAAGGCTTCAAAAGCAGACAAGAAGGAGAAGCTAGTTATTTGAGGTTCACGCTAGCGCGAGAGAAGACTCGTAACCGCCACCTCATGTACTGCATAGTTCTGCTCTCACTCATAGTGATAGCTCTTCTCGCGTATACCTTTGTTTAGATGGATGACGTTGTAGTTGCAAGTATTCGAGACATGCATGTATCACTAGTAGAAAAAGGGTCAAACGTGAAGCACATTAGTGCCGGTTTGTATTAGAGCCGGCACAAATGTATACATTAGTGCCGGTTCCAATGGCTAGCCGGGCCGCTCTCATTAGTACCGGTTCGTGGCTAACCTTTAGCACCGGTTCGTGCCACGAACCGGTACTAATGAGAGTGGTGGCAGGATGTTGTCAGTCTGGGCCCCCTCCAGCAACTTTAGTACCGGCTCATGCCACGAACCGGTACTATAGGTCGTCCTGCATATAAACCCTTCGTCCAGCTCGCTCTATTCTTCCTCCTTTCCCCTCTCCTCTTCTCTCTGTTCTTCCTCTTCTCCCCTCGAGCTCATCACAAATTTTGCCCAAATTTTGTCAAGATTTGAAGGCCCCCATCCATTCAAGTGATCACAAAGGTTAGCAACTTTGTCCTTTCATCTCTCATTGCTAGATTAGCTCTTGCAATGCTTTATATAGTTATTAATTTTTGAGTTTAGTAATCTGGGAGGAAATATATATATGTGGTAGTATTTGATTTATATGCAATTTGAGGTCAAAATAACACTTAGTTTGCATATGTAGGTGTGGTTTACTTAGTGCCTTCTAAATCTCCGTCGTAACCACCGTTGATCGCCCGCATCGTCCCGTCGCTGGCACCACCTTGTGGTGAGCCTCTTGTTCATGAAATTTTATATAAAAAATTGATGTTTGTGTGATTTGGATATATAGTTACTCGTATAATAATTATCTTACCCGTACGTTGTTTGTTATACATAGTGCCATGGTTTTGATATCCGTCCCCGTCGGCCCTCGTCCTTGTTATGATTCGGATGTGGTATATTCTCTTTTAAAACTATTTGTTGCATATCGTGTTTATGACAAATTATGCCCATCAAGTTGACATAGATATTTTTATCTAGGAGGTATGTGAACTGGAAATTCCAACCGACCCTATTTCATTATGATGTCAGTGCTCATCCAAGGCCCTAAGCAACCCGGCAACGACATTGATGTGTACCTAAGGCCATTAGTTGAAGAACTCTTACGACTGTGGAATGGAACAGGTGTACGTGCGTGGGATGAGCACATGGGGGAAGAATTTGACCTAAAGGCGTTGCTGTTCGTGACAATCAATGATTGGCCTGCTCTCAGTAACCTTTCAGGACAGACAAACAAGGGATACCGTGGATGCACGCACTGTTTGGACGATACCGACAGTATATATTTGAATAGTTGTAAGAAGAATGTGTACCTGGGACATCGTCGATTTCTTCCGAGCAGGCATCCCGTAAGAAAGAAAGGCAAGCATTTCAAAGGTGAGGCGGATCACCGGACGAAGCCTCGCCACTGTACTGGTGCTGATGTACATGATATGGTCAAGGATTTGAAGGTGATATTTGGAAAGGGTCCTGGCGGACAACCTGTTCCGAAGGACGCTGACGGACGCGCACCCATGTGGAAGAAGAAATCTATATTTTGGGACCTGCCATATTGGAAAGACCAAGAGGTCCGCTCCGCAATCGACGTGATGCACGTGATGAAGAATCTTTGCGTGACCCTGCTTGGCTTCTTGGGCGTGTATGGGAAGACAAAAGATACACCTGAGGCACGGGAGGACCAACAACGTATGCACGGAGAAGACGTCATACATCAGGGTCATGCAAGCTACGCTCTTACCAAAGAAGAGAAGGAAATCTTCTTTGAATGCTAGCTCAGTATTAAGGTACCGTCTGGCTTCTCGTCGAATATAAAGGGAATAATAAACATGGCAGAGAAAAAGTTCCAGAACCTAAAGTCTCATGACTGCCACGTGATTATGACGCAACTGCTTCCGGTTGCATTGAGGGGGCTTCTACCGGAAAACGTTCGATTAGCCATTGTGAAGCTACGTGCATTTCTCAATGCAATCTCTCAGAAGGTAATCGATCCAGAAATCATACCAAGGTTACAGAATGATTTGGTGCAATGTCTTGTCAGCTTCGAGTTGGTGTTCCCACCATCCTTCTTCAACATCATGACGCAAGTCCTAGTTCACCTATGCAAAGAGATTAACGTTTTGGGTCCTGTATTTCTACACAATATGTTCCCCTTTGAGCGGTTCATGGGAGTCTTAAAGAAATATGCTCATAACGGTGCTAGGCCAGAAGGAAGCATCTCCAAGGGCCATCAAAATGATGAGGTCATTGAGTTTTGTATTGACTTTATTCCTGACCTTAAGCCGATTGGTGTTCCTGAATCGTGGCATAAGGGCAGACTGGATGGAAAAGGCACGCTAGGAGGGGAACAAATAATATGTATGGACGAACATTCTCTCACTGAAGCACACTACACAGTTCTACAGAATTCCACCTTGGTGGCTCCGTATATGGATGAACACAAGAATTTGCTACGCTCCGGACACACGGAGCGGTCGATGATTGGATTACACGTGAACAAACCAGGAGTTTCGCCACTGGTTGCGAACACGCACCATGCATGACACCTCTATTGAAGATGACCTATACTTGCTATCCCAGTTACCATCTTCGAATATAATGACTTTCAAAGGGTACGAGATAAATGGTAATACATTTTACACGATCGCCCAAGATAAGAAGAGCACCAACCAAAATAGTGGTGTCCGTTTTGATGCAGAAACCAAGACGGGAAAGGAAACATATTATGGTTATATACACCACATATGGGAACTTGACTATCGACGTGGTTTAAAGGTCCCTTTGTTTCGGTGCAAATGGGTCAATATGACACGAGGCGGGGTAACGGAAGACCCGCAGTACGGAATGACAACAGTGGATCTCAACAATCTTGCATATGTAGACGAACCATTCGTCCTAGCCAATGATGTGGCACATGTTTTCTATGTGAAGGACATGTCTACCAAGCCAAGAAAAAGAAAAGATAAGGAAGCGAATGCATCGCACGATGAGCCAAAGCGGCACATAGTTCTTTACGGGAAGAGAAACATCGTGGGAGTGGATGACAAGACAGACAAGTCGAAGATTATGAAAAGTTTGATGAAATTGCTCCATTCACAGCGAATATTGACCCGAGCATCCCGTTAAATCTGAAGATTTTCCATGGTTACGACGCAAAGGGACACACTTGAAGAAAAGTTTCACACCCAAAGATGCGGGATGTGATCGGCTTCACTATCATCACTTTCTTCTATGTTTCACACCCAGGAGGGAATGTCTGTAATAGTTAGGGTAGTTATGTGTTTTGGCATTTGAAACGCGAAGAAATTTTATGTGCAAACAAATTCTTTTCATGCATTTACTGATTTTTTTTCCAGCTAAATGACCCTGAAATTGAAAAGCATTTCAAATGAACTCAGAAAAGGTTGAAAGTTGGCATGGTACCATAATTTCATGCAAATAGCATGTGCAAGAAAGTAGAGAGGGTTACGGCAAAAACTGGATGCACTTCGTGTACAAAATGGACAATCTCTTTAGAAGTGTCAGGGTTTCCGACGCAAACTGAACTGTTACAAAAGCATTTCATTTTTTAAATAACCTAAGCATTACTAAATTGAATATAATGATAAAACACACTAATATTAAACATAACAAAAAAGAATCACTGAAAAAACTTTTTTCAAAGTTAAGTTATTCACAAACTAGTGATTCACACTAATTTCAAATAATTCAAAATTTAAACTATTCAAATTTGAAAACTACGGGAACTAACAGAAAGTTTGTAATTTTTTGTACCTAAAGCAAAAATATTCACAAAGAAACTCTAAATACACAAAAAAAAACAACACAAAAATAAATAAAGCAATAAAATAAAAATAATAATGCAGAAAAGTAAAAAATTATAAAAAAATGTTGGGGCGCTGCCCGGTGGGCCTGCCAGACCTAGGGTGTGCAAATGCAGGCCCAGAAGGGCCAGCAGGCTCACAGGGCAGCGCGCCCTAGTTAGGCCCAGAAGCCTGCTATATAGAGGAGTTCGAAAGGGCAGTCGCGGCTGGGTTTATAAACCAATGCGGTTGCCCTTCGCACGGCGAGGTGGGACTAAACTTGCCGCACCGCACCTGCGCCAGCGCACCCCCTTTAGTACCGGGTCGTGGCACAAACCGGTACTAAAGGGGGGGCCTTTAGTACCGGTTTGTGCCACCACCCGGTACTAAAGGGGGTCGCTTCCCGCCGCTTGGCCTGGCCAAAACAGGCCTTTAGTACCGGTTGGTGGCTCCAACCGGTACTAAAGGTGCCCTCTATATATACAACACGTCCGAAAATTTCGTTTTCCCTCTCTGTTTGTTCCTCTGTTTCCGTCTCCGTCGCCGTCGCCGCCGCCCTCGATCGTCTCCGTCGCCGCTCGTCTCCGTCGCCGCCCCCGTCCCCGTCGCCGCCCCATCCCAGTCACCGCCCTCATCTCCGTCGCCGCCCGGCCCGTCCCGTCGCGCCATCCCGTCCCGTCGCGCCGTCCCTGCCGTCGCCGCACCGGCCATCGCCTCGCCGTCGCCTCGCCGTCGCCGTCGCCCGCTGTGAGCTCTCCCCCTCTAACCCCGCTCCCTCGCCCCCGGCGGCCACCATGGGCGGCGCCCCTCCCCGAGCCCGTACACACACACACACAAGCATGCATGATGAACACACACACACGTACATATGTATGAATTAATGCATGTATATATTAGTATATACGTATTTTGTATGTTTAATTAGTTTAGATTATTTTGATTATTATTTTTTGTCTATTATATATGTATGAATGCATGTTAGATGGATATAATTAGTGTTTAATTAGTATGGAAAGTTTTTATATAATGTTGTTTTTCGGTTTTTTAATGGATGTATAGAAGTTGTGTTTTCTGTTTTTAGTGTTAGATACTTAATCAGTATGAAATAGTATATAAATTTTTGACATATGCAATGATAGCATAATTAGTGTTATATAGAAATGTTAGAAAGTTTAGTTATCAAAATCCAATCATTAAAAAAATGTTACTTTTTGCGGGCATATAGCTAGTATTTGTTCTCGACGATGTCCGGCCCGCATCCTCACCGTCGACCCGTCCGCGACGACGTCTAGCCGACCCATGTCCGGGACTGGGCTCCGCCGAGCTGGCACTGGGAGGTGCTTTCTGGAGGGGCGCGCCGCTTGATGAGGAACCTGGCCCCGGGTCCCGTCGTCGACCCTGATCTCGTTTGGTGGCGTTCGCGTGGGACAGTTTCGGTGCGGAGGGACCCGGCCCCGCCGGAGGTGGTACGTCGCCGTGTCAGGGAGGAGGACGAGCACGTCCATCGCTACATGGTTGCGTTAGAGGGCGGCAGGTTCTCCAATACCTGGCAGTTTCTTCGGGTATCTCACTTCAGCTATGATCCTGTGAGGGTTCCTTCTCTTTGGGTGTCCACCGCCTGCGCCTTGAGAACGCGAGTGTCCTAGATTCTTCGTAGTATTCGATCTTTATTAGCTACCTAGCCAGTGATGTACTATTCAATATTATATATTATTCGAGACGATGTATTCGAGATTATATCTATTATTCTAGACGATGTATTCGAGATTATATATATTATTCGAGATGATGTAATTTGAATACTAAATTGTCTTATATTTCTTTTGGATTAGTTAAATAAACGCTATGGCAGACAATACCGACAGAGAGGGAGAACAGACCATGTTCGATATGATACGCGGGCCAGATGATGATCAGAATGAAGAAGATTATGACGGCTCAGAATTTCTAAACAACACCGGAGAGAGTGATATGATATTCGATCGCGACGACCGAATTGATGTAGTCATGAACTACGATTATGACGATGACGAAGAACATGTTGATCCTGAAACAACAAAGACCGGCGAGGTATATATATTTATATAAGCAGGCATCTGGTGATCATCACATGTTTTAAATGACTTGAAGATATATTAACGAATCGATCTTTGTTCTTTCAGCCATCCGGATCGAGCAAATCTTGAGCAAAATGACGAAACGAGGCCCGAACAAAAGTTGAAGCGAGGCGTAAAGTACAATATCGAGGCATGCAGCCCTCTTGGCGAACCATTAGCGCCTAAGAAGATTGCGGACAAGTTCGTCTGTCGGTCGCGGAGTTCTTGTGAAGGACCAACTCGATCAAACTTCAAGAATGGAGAGAGCCAGCAAAGCCACGTCCAGATGTTACTTTTGTCGACAAGAATCAAAAAGATCTGCTTTGGGATACTCTCATGGAACATTTCACCCTACCAGATCATTTCACAAAAGCAGATGTGCAGAAAGTCAAGGACGCTGCTCTTAGGAAGTTCGCGGTCGCATTCAAGAACCACAAGAATCGTGAATGGAACAAGTACGTCAAGGGAGGAAGGAAGACTCCAGTATTTAAGGGAACATTAGAGAACCAACGTGCTCATTGGGACGATTTCGTGAAATTCAAGGATTCGGAATTAGCTAAGGAACGGTCGAGAATAAACAAGAAGAATGCCGAAAAAAGGATAAGTTCCATAAGCTGGGGCCAGGTGGCTATGCGGTGGCAATGCCTAAGTGGGATAAGTCTGAGAAAGAGATGGAGGATGCAGGTGTCACTCCGGTTACTAAGAGCTGGCCCCCTAGGGTCAAGACTTGGTTCTATGCGCATGGGGGGGAGTTGGACCCGGAGACAGGCAATGTTTCGACGAGGGCAAGTCTGAAGGGAGCTGACGATGCGATACTTGTTGCAATAGAAGAGGCACGATCGGGGGTGTTCCAGCCCAACAGAGAGAACGATGAGCTTACGCGTGCCCTGGTAAATCCTGAACACCCGGGAAGAACACGAGGCAAGGGCGCTATTCCGTGGTAAGAGGGGTTTTCAGAATGGAACACCGATTACAGAACCCGTGCGAGAAAGAAGATTGCAGAGGAGAAGAATAGGAAGATGGAGGAGGAGCAGAGGAAGCGGGACTATGAACGCCTTCAAGGCCTAGAAGCAAGTCAAGCGGAATTGGCAGTCAAATTCTAGCGGCAGCAGGAGCAGATCGACTCACTTACCCAGCAAAGGGGGTCTCAGCAGCTGTAGCAACTAGCGGATGATCCATCATTGGATAGCACCGGCCCATCCATGCCGAGAAGCAGCGTGGGTTCCGTCCCGGAGGACGCAATGCTGGGTAGATACCCCGTGGATGACATCACGGAGAACACTAACTTCGAGCTACACGTCAAAATGAAGAACATATCCATGAAGTTGGCGGACGGCGTTGCTTTTACAAATCCCCCCGAGGCAACCTTCCATTGCAACCCGATTCCAGCGGGCTATGCTCGTGTCTTGGTTGATGAGGTGGTGGACCCACCATATTGAACTACAACTTGACATTTTTGGAGGTGACGGCGGCGCATTCTCGGAGAGGCCAAACATCGTATCATCCTATGGAAAAAGGATTGCATCATCTTTCGAAGGCCACCGACACCGCGTCAGCCGACTCCTCGTCGAAGTCCGCCACCGAGTCAGCAGACTCCCGCTCCGGCAAGTCCACCAAGTCCGGCGAAGTGTCAGGCCACCCCTCCTCCTCCAAGTCCGGCAAAGTGTTAGGCCACTCCTCCTCCTCCAAGTCCGCCATAGCGTCAGACGTCCACTCCTCCTCCAAGTACGGCACAACCTCAGGCCACTCCTCCTCATCCAACCCAGCCCCGTCAGCCGTCTCCGCTGCCTCAGCAATCGCAGAAGAGACACCCCGCAGCTATGGTGCGTAGCGGTACGAGTCGAGGTAGTACAGGAAGTACAGGCGGAGGCTAGCGAGATAAATATGGTCCAAGCCTCACGCCTCTTCCGCAGAGGTCTTATGACAGGTCCGAGGAGGAAATCGCAGCCATATCGAAGGCCGAGGTGGAAGCCCATTTTGCACCGAAACCGCCACCGCCGCCAAGGGAGAAAGTGCCAGAGGAAACAATTGACCACTTCATTCGTATGGCTCAACCACCAGCTCCCAAGCCTGTTGACACAGACTATGAGCGCCACATCAGGAAGTTAAATCGAGCACGTCTACAAAGGGAGGCGAGCACGTCTACATCGGGATCGAGCAAACAAGAAGTAGCTGTCAAAAAATGCGGGAAAACCATTCCCCACTGGGAGAACAGCGGTATAATCGATCCCTCGCTTGTTGTGCCAACAACACGTGATGAGACGCACGCCCAATATTATTGTGGGCAAACGAGCACGCGTTCGAGGTGGGCAATGTGGTAATAACGGAGGAGCATATAATGCAGGCTGAAGTTCTCAACATCACTGTTGGACAACTCCTCGAGATCGAGTCCATGCCTTTGCTTAGAGAGGATGAAATAAAACGGAAATATGTCCGGGGCCAACCTTTGGTTGAGCCAGACAAGGTCAAGAACCTCCCAACGAGAATATATGAATTGCATCAATGGTACATGAACATTACCAAGATTTCAGATCGATTGTCCCTCATGGTGAATGTCAAGGAGGAGCATTACTTCCATGAGAAAGCTGTGTCCGTTGAGTATACTGAACTGTTTCAGTTATACAATCAAGACGCACTCGACAAATCTATAGTCAGTTGCTATTGTCTGTAAGTGATTTCTTTCTGTAATTTAAGTCTCAAGCTAGCTGTAGTGATCTTTTTGATCAATCATTACCTGTAATTATCCTCACTATATTCTTTTCTGTGGTATTATGCAGGATGAAGATGTATGAAATGAGAAAAGGTGGACGCTTTGGCATTGGGTTCATTGACCCAAACACTGTTAATGAACACACATGGCTAATGAATCCACGTCAGCAAAAGAACGTAGAGGACAACATGCTAGAGTTCTTGAAGTGCCTCAAATAGAATGAAGATATACTACTTCCTTACAACTTCCAGTGAGTCACACTGTCTTGTACTACAAATTCTTTGTTTTTGCCTACTAGCTAGCTACATGTTTTTGCTTACATATGCCCGCTTAATTAAGACATGCAAACGTGTGTGCATGCAGATTTCACTGGGTCTTGTGTATCATTAAAGTTGACGCCGGAATAGTTGAAGTACTGGACTCACTACTCACAGCAAAAACTGACTATAACATCTTGTTTGGGATAGTCAACAGGTAATTTCAATCATTATTAACTATATATCTCGGCCTATTTAGTTTGTCATTTCATGATATGAACTATTTAATAACCCCTTTATTCATTTTCTTTGTCGGTTGGCAGGGCTTCGGCAAGGTTCATCAACGTCACGGAAGGCGAATTGAAAAAAAAGCTTAAATGGTTTCGACCCAAGGTAAGTAATTAAGTAGTACTAGTAAGCTAGCTAGCTGCCATCTCTTTAATTATCATGCTTGATTAGTTATTATGTAATCAAATTCCATTCTCGTAAAGGCCCTGAAGCAGGCGCAGTGGACTGATCTGTGTGCATTCTGCGTTTGCGAGAACATTCGCATGAAGGCATCCGAAAGGAGCAGATCTCAAAGACAGGAATGGGTACGCTTGTCAGAACACTATTCACAATTTTTACACCATTATCGATATCTAGTCACACAACTAATACACATGCATATTGATCTCCTTCTTAACAGTTCAATGAGGTGCGGGAGAAGCTCCTAGAAAGCGGAGCGCGAGAAGCACTTCAAGAGGAAATAAGCGGGATTTTTCTCGGCAGTCATAAACCGAAGGAGAATACTATTACCGCTACGCCCCATGAAAACCACTTCCAATTGTCATCGTGCTCCGAAGGCACCAATTAGGCTAATGCCACTGGCTTCGAATGCAACATGCATATGTAGGAGAAATTGTATATAGCTATACATGTGTGTATGTGTGAATTAATTAATATGGTGGTTTGTGAGACATTGATGAGATATATATATGCTTGATTGGTTCTACTAGAAATTTATATATATATATATATATATATATATATATACATAACGTGTACAATGTGTAGTATCGTAAAATACCAGCAAACGAAAAAAGAATTAAAATGGAAACACAAAATTAAATGAAAAAGAAATCATAAAACTAAAACCCCCAAACCTTATAGTACCGGTTGGTCTTACCAACGGTACTAAAACTCGAGCCCCGGGCTGGCTCGCGCCACGTGGTTGCCCTTTAGCACCGGTTCGTGCTGAACCGGTACTAAAGGGGGGCCTTTAGTGACCACAATTTAGTGCGGTTATGGAACCGGCACTAAAAGGTTTTCTGAACCGGTGCTATTGCCCGGTTCTGCACTAGTATCGCTATTTTCGAGATGATGACAAGATACCACTTTCTGTTGGATGATGATTATGATGAGACTGTTTGTATGTATATGCTATGATTACATTTGTGGTCTCGCAGGCATTTGTATGTGTATCATGATGAAATTTGTATGTGCTAAAGATTCTTCTATAAAGCCTGTTCAAATACAAAACAAATATGCCAAAAAAACAAAAAACTACTAAAATTAGCAGTAGCGAGTGGAGAAAAGTTAGCAGCAGTGCGGTAGTAGCAGTAGCGTGCGCAGGAGAAGCGCACTATAGCTATTAGCAGTAGCGAGCTCCCTGTAAGAACGTTGCTGCTACACTTGTATATCAGTAGCGCAGGAGTGCACGCGCTGCTGCTACGAGTTAGCTGTAGCGCCTTATTAGTAGCGTCAGTCCCCGCGCTACTGATACACCTAGAACCTGCGCTGCTGCTAGGCTTTTCCCTAGTAGTGATGCATTGGCTATCTAGCCCCCCAACCTTTCATGCACACGCACGCACGTTGTATATCTAGGTCACCCTCTCGAGACTGTCTCACTCTTTCTTCTGCACGGCGGGCCACACATGCTCAATCTCGCTCTGTTTATCTGAGTCTCGTTTAACCTCATTTTCTTTCACACACAAATGGTATATCTCCATGTTCGGGCCTCGATTGACACACTCTATACTCTCTCACGCAGATTGTCTATCTTGGTCAGTCCATCCAAGCCGCCGCCACTCTTTCGACCTCATGGTGGGCCACGCTAAATCAATCTCTCTCTCTCTGTATATCTCTCTCTCTCCGTATGTCTCGATTGACCTCGATCTTTCTCGCACAAAAAAAAATATATCACCACGTTTGAGCCCAATTCGACCTATTCACATTGTATACTTTCTCACGCACATCGTCTATCTAGGTCACTCTCTCCAACCCGTCTCACTCTTTCGATCGCACGGCGACCCAATGTGATCGGTTGACCTTGCTTCCTCCCACGCACAAAATATATCTACACGTCTATGACTGGACCATCTCTCAAGCTCTATCTTACAGCCCTCACCCTTGTCAAAAGCTCAATCGGACAATATCTCTCCGAAACATATATATTTGTTCAATGAATGTCGGACCACACTCACTTTGTCTCTCTATCTATATGTCTCTCGATTGACCTTGCTTTCTCACAATGTATCTTCCACGCGTTGAAGCTACTACCTCTCCATCCCTCGCAAAGCCGGAGCTATTTACATTGCGAGGGGCACTCCAACCTTGGATTAATTTGTGTAGGCATTTATTCCGGTCGGTTTAGATTATATTTTTGTAGCATTCGTCCCACAACTACTCCAAACACCGTTGCAACCCACGCAACTCCCCTAGTTGATTTCCCTCTGGCTCGGTCATCGCTCTCTCGCACGTCCTTTCTCGCCTTCAACGTCGCACCATTGTATTATTGAACAAACTATGTTGCTCTCTTTAATAATTCTAAATAAGCTACAAAACTACACACCAATAATCCACTTGGAATGGAACAAATTTTGACCCACAAATTAAAGTGCTACAAACTACACACCAAGGGGCCTACATGTCATGAAACAAATTTGGACCCATATAAAAATTAAAAAATAAAGGACGAGGATTGAATATGTGACCGGGCCTTCCAGCCGCACGTCAATAGGCAACATACGTAGAATAGCAATGTTTGTTGTACCCCCTTTGTTCACATAATGTTTTTATATTACCACAGCCTAATTAATGGATAACATGTAATATTATTTTTAGTACTATTCGCCTTCACTTACTGCTGGGTTCCATGTGTGCTCTCTCTCTCCTCCCCTTCTGCATTTAGACGCACTGGCAAACAGGAAGAACTCGCGGGCGATGTTGCCGTTGACCATATATGGACGCGTTCACAAGTCACGGCACCAGTTTCACGTACTAGATGCACTAGTCAGTGTGTACATGCAATGCACATTAATTTGGAAGTATATTAAAAGTATGCGGATATTAAATACTAGGATATTATTTGCGTGTTGTCATGTGATTAGCACTATTTTTGGCATGAAATTAACTGCACACTAAATGTGCTGAGCGCTCGACATTGAATCAGTCTAGGCTTGATGACGTTTTATATTTAATTTGATGAAGTTTTATATTTAATTTGATACGGCTCTAGCAGAACATTCAATCGATCAAACCATACATTTCGTTCAGTCTGGCTCCGACTTTAAATTATATGACGATTGATATAAAATAAACGGAAATGATAAACACTCGGATTTTAAGCATGGCAATTTGAACATTTTTCATGGCAAATTTAGATTACGCGGCGGCGGCGGGGGCGTCTCGTGGTGGGAAGCGGCTCCTCTGCCGTGATCTGTGTGTCGTCGGGCCACTGACCGACGGCGACGGCGACTTCTTGCGCCGTTGTTGGCATACTCCTGGACGTTGGCCTAGCTTCAAGGAAGGCCGAAATGTTCTGGACTTCGGAGCGAGTCAACTGGCAGGAGGAGGCGACTGGCGTTGGTGCAAGGAAGCGGTCGACGGCGGCCATCCATGCCGCTGAGGGGGGCACTGGCACCCACGCAGGGACATGCGCTGTCAACGGCGCGGCAGAGACATTCGTGTGCATCGGCACCGGCACGGGCGCACACGTCAGTGCACACGCAGGCGCATGCGTTGGCAGGTGCACGGGCACTGGCACGGGCGTGCGCGTCAGTGCACGCGCAAGAACATGTGCTGGTAGGTGCACGGGCGCGTGAAAGTCGGCAGGGACCTCGTGGAACCCCGTGGCATCAAGCTCGGCGACAATGTGCGGCTCCCAGCCCATCAATGCCACGGGGATGGGCGCTGGCGCAGTCGGGCTGACGGGAGCCGGAACGGGAGCGGGGACAGGCGTGGTGTCTTCCCGCAAGGCCAGTTCAAGCTCGTCCCAAAGCGCCTTATGTTCTTGAGACTCCGGCTGGGTGTCTTCCTCATGAAACTGGAACACTAAGTGCAGACCATCGTGATGCGGCATGGCGTACATTTAGGTCAAGCTAGTTGGAGGTAGACGACAGGAGAATCAGAGAGAAGAGAGAGGATTGTAGTGATACCGGGTAGTGCGGGGTTGATTTTAAACTGGGGCATCGGCGACATTAAAAGTGGGAGCAGTTGGGACGACGGTGGGCGGTGGAGCCTAGTCAAAGGGCTCGCCTCCCGGTGAGTCTGCATAGCAGTCTGCTCGCACGCTTCCCTGATAGCCAGCGCAGCGGTCTGCTCGCACGCCTCCCGTCGACTCACAGCTTGCTGGGACGGCACCTGCCGATGAGAAGCGGGCACTCGTGGAGGCACATAAACGCCTACGGTTTCAATAGTAAAAGCGTTCGCCTTAGCGTGACAGGTCTTTGTTCCAAAATACCTTGGCTCTTCATTGGTGCAACTTATCATAAGCAGCTTGTCTCGAATTGAAGAAAAAACTTACGTAGTAATTTTTGTGCCATATCACGTGACCATACTCAGTTTCAAGAATTTATGCTCACTTTTGGATTTTCTGAAATTTAAGATACAGGATTCGAAACAATATCATAACCTGCATCATGCAATAAATTTTCAAGCCGTACATCTGTCCTGTTGTATTTCTTAAGAAAGGATTTGGTCAAACATTGTGCTTAGTTAGACTTCACACAAGTTATATATGCAGAGTAAAAAGGATAATCCCTCCATACCAGTGCATTGCTTGATATATTAACTCAAGTACTAGGCACGAACAAACGGGCTTAATTCTGTGCTCATGCTGGTGTAGTACTAGTAGTACTAGGCAATGCAGTTGACGGGTGACCTTGATGAGCGGTGACCGAGGGAATTGAACCGTACTCGGCACGGTTGCTAACGCTGTCTAGTTACTAAAGCATCCCTCTGTTGTTCATCGGTAGTCATTATGGACCGAGGACATGAGGGGAATTTCCTAGGGCTGGAATTCTGGCCGCCAGATATTTCGACTTGAAAGGCTGAGGCTCGACTGGTTGGGGTTGCCTAATGTGCGTACCACGCACGCCACCGAAGGGCACGAGCCCGTTTTTTTAGGATCAACATGAGCCAAGTTATGGCTGGTACGCCGTTGGGTCCTACCATTCGAGAATACGAAAGAAACCTTTTAAATTGCCGAAAGAATCTATGTGTATTAAAATACCCGTATTTTCCTTGAAAATACTAATCTCAACGTGGTAATTGATTTATGACGAGTTGTTGACTTAGAGTGAGTTTGTGATATAATGATCTCAACATGGATTTCACATTTCATGGTATCCCTAGTAAGTTTTCCAATGCAAATTCAAATTTAAAATATGAACAATATGGAGGTGAGAAAACTTTGTATGTATCGAGCATATGACCACACATGCACACACATACACACACACGCACGAACACAACAACAATCCAATAAGTATAGTGCATCTATTTTTTCAAACCATGCATGTATGACACGAATTCAAAAATACTCCTTCTATTCCTAAATATTAGTGTTTTAGAGAGTTTAACAAGTGACTACATACGGAGCAAAATGAGTGAATCTAGACTCCAAAATATGTCTATATACATCTGTATGTGCCAGTCCATTTGAAGCCTCTAAAAAGACTAATATTTAGGAACGAAGGGAGTAAAATGTAAGACATTCATGGTCCTCAGTTCAATATTTAAAATGAACATGAAACTGAAACATGAATATTAAGTCTAGTACTACAGTACATGCAAATGTTGTGTTTAGGCGGAGCTATGATTGTCGGGGGTCAACCCCTCGACCTTAGATAAAATTGTGGAGGTCTGTTTAGGGTTGTTTAGATTATATTTGTCCCCACCCTCCAAACCACCGATTGGTTGTGCACCCCCACCCCTCCTCCCTGGGAGAATATCATGTGCCCCCATACCTTAGATGCTATATGCCGATACGAGTTGCTTGGAGCTTGTAGATCTGAGATATAGCAGCTCACATGATATGTCTTAATTTTTTTGCAGAAAACCTTGATGAGTTTGAGAATTGCACACAATTTGTACAAAAACTACTTAGATGCCCTTTGATCCCATATCCAACGACCTCGGTCAGATCACCGTAGCATCTAAGATGAAGGAGGACATCATATTCTCCTGTATGTAAGAATATCATGTGCTACCAGACCTTAGATGCTTTGGTGATACAAGCTCTTCGGAGGCCTTGGATTTGTGACCCAACACCTCCTCGGTGGTTCGAATGGTTTTTTGCAGAAAAGCCCCAAAAGAGTTCAGCCACTGCTTACAAGCACAAAGACTGCTCAGATGCCATTGGATCTCAAATCAAATGACCTCCAATCTCGTATCACTGTAGCATCCAAGCTACGATAGCACCTTATGTTTTCTCGCACAGGAGAGTATGAGGTGCTCCTGCACCGTAGATTCTATGGTGATACGAGTTCACTGAGATCTAACGACCCACAGTAGGAGGTTTGAATGTTTTTGCAGTATATGGCTGATAGAGTTTGGGAAATGCGCAGAAAGTACAAGTACTATGCATGTGCCATCTAATCATTGATCATACGACCTAGATGCTCATATCACCGTAGCGGGTAATTAAGCTACGGGGAGCACCTAATATGAGCACCGGGGAGCCATTGGATCGAAGATGCAGCGGCACACACGAGGCCTGAATGTTTTATTTGCCAAAAAAACCTTTTGAGAGTTTGGAAATTGCGCATAATTACAAAGACTACTCCCAAGCCATTGGATCTCACTTCCAACGGTGTAAAAACTCGTATCACCATAGTATCTCAGCTGCGGGGTGGATGTGATATTCTATGCCGCTGTCATTTTTGTTCGTAAACTTGCAAAATACGTGTAACTCGTGTCGTTACTTGTCTAACCGCGCAAAGTGTTTGTTCAAAAAACCATCCTACATTGAAATATCAGAACAACACACGGGGGTCCCACTTGTTATTAATCAAATTTGGACTTAAAACTAACAAATCTGAAAGACGAGATTCAAACTGGCAACCTGGACTACAAAGCGTAAGTCGATAGCCTGAAAAAACGAACGGTTGTTGGCTTTGTCCCATAACTTGATTTTATACAGTACTTGCGTTGAGTAGAGTAGAGGGAGTGCCTTGTCAACACGTGCATGACCGTTGTCTCACTTACTGGTGGGTCCCAGGTCTGCGATCTCAATCTCTCTTCTCTCCATCGTCTAACCTTTGCACGGGCACACACGAAGAGCGGTGCTAGCTTGCCGTGGTGTTATTACAACTAAAAAAAGCTTGGAAATAGAATAATCGCCTAGAACAAGAGACGTTGTGACTGGTCAAGACGGAGCTAACCATGCCACATTTGCATGATGAAGTTGTGTGGCTAGTGGGGTGTTTTCCACTCACTGGCTGGGTCCCGAGGTCGAACCATAGGTACTACGTATGATACAGTATATTTTTATACGCACATTTTTCCTCCATGCCGAGGCGTGGCACACCCTACCGCGCAGTTTTGGGTTCCTCCCGGGTGGTGGACGCATATATTCTTCCGGACGTGGGATGCCCTATCGAGCATTTTTTGGGTCCTCCTCGATCGTAGCACCGAAGCAAGTAAATGAGTCGTCAAATCACGAAAGACCAGATTTCCCGCCGGGTACATCAGTGAAGCACGGAGGCTAGCTAGTTGGGCTAGTTCGACCGATTAGCTAGGACACCGCCACATTTGTTTTTTCACCCCTTTTTTTATCTAATTGACGGCAGGTAAATTTAAATATCCACCGCGGCGTTGCTCTGGTGTTTGGGTGCGACAGGATTTTTAATTTTTCATTGACAGGAGTAGGCGCGACAGGATTTTTTAATTTTTTGATTGACTGGAGCAGGCGCGGCAGCAATTAGTCACGATGACTCCGCCTATAAAAACCCACTGCTCCCTGATGTGAGAAGTCGTCGACTGGTGTTTTACCGTGCTGAAAACCAAAAGATTCCCCGCTCCTCGGCTGGCTCCCTCTGCCTTCCCATAGATTGCATTTCCTTTCAGCCGTTTCGCCCCCTTTGCTTCTTCTCCCCATTGCTTCTACCTGGTGCCAGGGCGGCGCAGCAGATCACGGAGTCCGAGGTGAGGCACCTGACACAGGAGCTCCATGCTAAGGATGCGGAGCTCAAGGCCAAGGACGTGGAGCTCCGTGAGCTCAAGGAAGAGAGGAGTGCCATGCTCCTCCGTTATGTGCGTGAGTTCACGGAGCTTCAAAAGCGGCAGGCGTCCACCGCAAAGATGCTCGAGGCGTCGGCGGCGTTGCTGTAGAAAGCGGGAGATACGATAGGCCGTCAGGGGAGCCGGCTGGAGCGTGAGCGGGCCGATCGTGACGCGGTCCAGGATCGCCTCAGCCACTTGGTGAACCAAGTTGCCACACACGTGTTGCAGCTGCGCGATGCCTACCGTTGTGCCAGCGCGACAATGTCGGCCATCGGGCTAAACCTGTTCGACCACCCGGTCGTCTTCAATGAGTTGCGGCTTCCTGACCTGCTCTCCTTCTTCACCTATATCTCCGAGGAGTGGAGCCGTCTCCGCGCGATGGTGGGGGCTGAGCTGGACAAGGAGGGGTTGCGGGCTACCGTCGCCGTTGCCGGGCGAATCCTTTCAGGGCTCCGTCACCGGAATCCATTCGTGCCATTGGGCGCCATCTTTGACGAGCTGGCTCCCATCGACCGGGAGTGGGCTCTGCAGGCGGTTGCACCCTGCATCACCAATGTCGTGCACCTCGAGAAGCAGAGGGACTTTAGTGGTCCATGTCTCGGTGCAACATGACCGTTGGATCAAACTCAGATGGTGCAGATCAGTCAATGTAGGACAAAGCTTGTGGGTGTGTTTGGTTGCATTCTCATCTCAATATAGTTGTTTCCTCTTTGTGTATTTTTGTCAACCTACTAGTGTGGACTCATGCACCCTTCATGCACTCTGCCAAACTCCCAAAAGTGGGTCGAGAAGGGAACTTTTGCTCCCATCCCGTGCACCCTTCATACACCCTGTCTAACACTATTCGTGCTTCATATGGTTCATCTTTCATGGAGTACTGTAGCACCGTACTCTCCCTGCGCTGTGGACCTAGTTCTGTTAACATTGATCTCAACATTCATTCTCGACCGGACAGTCGAAAAAGCGTTACTATGTTACATATAGGAGTAGTTGACATGCGCACAACATCATTTGTTATCGTCAAACTTACTACACTAGCAACAAGATTGTGTAGTACTGATGTATGAACCACTGCACATGCCTAGTAGTAGGAGCACTGTGTATGTTCAAGTGGCTGCCGTGTTTCGCACTCCTCTGTCGTAAGAGTAGAAACGCTTGTTGTAATCATTTTTTTTCTTCAGAATGAAAAACAGTGGACACGCTCTACTGTGCGGATCCTCCTCCAGCCATGCATTAAATTACTCACTTTCGCCGACGTGTAGGTTAGCCAGCACCTGGGTCCACCAGCCATGCACTAAATTACTCCGTAGTAGAGTGACGGTAGACTACTCCGACCGAACCACCGCAGTAATGCCCAATGAGCCGTCAAATCACAAAACCCCCTCCTTTCTAGTAGTAAGTTGGACGGACGAAGCAACCATCATTTCACTCTTCTCTCTCAGGTTACTCTTGAAGAAAACCCCCACTCGCTTCGCTTCTCCCTCATCTCGTTCCTCCTTTCACTCTTCTCTCTCAGCTTCCTCTCTTGGATGGACGCCGGAGCACCGGCCTAGGTGATGTCTTTGGCTTTATCCAAAACCATCGAGGCTCATGGTACGAAGAAGCGCAAGCACCCTGCCGAGACTACCGCAGACAAGCTCAAAGTCATCGCCCTGTCCAAGCCCCCCTCTTCAGGATCCCTCATTAAGCAAGTCCAGGTAATGTCTCTTGTTGACGATCTTTTTCTCGATCTTGATCGTGTTTTTTCATCTAACAAGCAGTACTAGTACTGGTAGTACAACTTTCTGGGTGATCTTGCATGAGATTTTAGTGTGCCAAATGACGGTTCTAAATTCCTCTTTTGACCAAAATGTGCGAGAGGTTGACACTGATTTCTTATAGATTACTTTCAACTACTCCCTCTGTCCCAAATTTCTTGTCTTAGATTTGTCTAGATACGGATGTATCTAATACTAAAATGTGACTAGATACATCCGTATCTAGACAAATCTAAGACAAGAATTTTGGGATGGAGGGAGTACTTTATGAACATCAATGCTACCTTTTAAGAGGGTATATTTTCCTCAGTAACGTGTGTTATGGATATTGCATGTTATCCCTCTGCTCTCATGCCTTTGAAGACATGTTCTAGTGTCTTTGTTCACTCATTTCTGTGCGTATATGTAGTCATATATGGAGTACAATATCGAAAATCATCTTATCTTTCTGAACGGAGGTAGTAAAAAAATATGGTTTCTGTTTGAATTAGAACCAGGTCCATGGTGCAGATGAAGTTCTCAAAGTCATGCCGTGTGAACTGGAAGACACGATGATGAGTTGTCCGCTGAACTATCCAGCTGCTGTGTCCTTGTCGCCACGTGTCCTGATCTAGTGTTTTCCTGTAGAATTGTTGTCAGACGTGTTCTCGAGGCTGTACTTGACCACAACAATTTCCTGGCTGTGCCTTCGATTACGAAGGGTGTGGTTCTTGTAAAGCTTCCCAACAAATCTGATGCGGCATGTCTTCATCATCATGTTGATGAGTGGAAAGACCACTCTGTTAGGTTCTCCAAGGTTGACAAGATGGTGATGGTGTAGACATCTCACACGAAGTCCATGTCCTAGTCAGTTATGCGGGTTTCATCCCGTAGGTCGGTGGCATGAAATAGTCTGCAGAGTTTAGTTAGTGCAACTTTGCTTGTCTGTAGTAAGTACTATTGTTCAGTACTTGATCTGTGTTTGTGAACCCTGTATTGTTTATTAGTACTGCCGCTTTTGGTGTGTGTTCAGTCCTGAGAACGGTCTATGTTAATGTCTGTCCACTCAATTCAGTCTGTACATTTTGAAGTATCCAGATCATATTTTTTGTGAGGACGGTTTATCAATTATGGTTACACTCCAATATCTGTATGCATTGCAGGGTTTATCGTACCCACCGGGATTTCTAGTCCCATGGATGTTCGGTCCATACAATTTGCCACGACCTTTGGACTGTCCTGCTTGTGGGAGTAGGCAGGGCCCCTGCATGCCACGCGTAGTTGGACGATCAATCTTTTGTTTAGTACTTCAACATAGTGATTTCCTGGTAAGGATTCACTCGTGTCACATCAAGTAAATCTTATTGATTTACTGTCTAAATCTTATTGATTTAATGTCATGTTTTCTTTCTTTTCCTTCAATTATACGATGCAGGTTTTGCCATGTGACATTCATCACAGAATAAACCGTTTGGTTTGCTCTACGATGGCTATTTTTGCGGGTTTCACTTCTTATGTCGTGTCAGTAACGAAGGCACTGTCCATCACTTATATTACTGGAAAAAATTGGATCAGTTTGTTGTCTGAGTACATGCTGAATCCCTATGATGAACTGCAGTTTGGTTTAACAAAAATGCCACAATTAGTCCTTCTCGCGTTTAAAAGAAATGAAGAAAAAAACTGGATCACGATCACGGATCCTAGTCAAGTTAGAAAACTGATCATAGCAGACAAGATACGATTGCTGCTGTCTCGCACAGATCGAGCACCGGCAGTTGCTCTAGCACTGGCAGCGGCAGCAGCTCGGTCTGATCCAGCTGAGGATTGGGCACCGACACCGGCACATGCTCCGATACCGGCACCGACTCTACAAGGAGCACCATCTCCAGCAGCAGCAGCGGCTTCGGCACCTGCACCAACACTTGCACTTGCATCTGGTCCGGCCTGTACAGTTGCACCGGCAACATACTGGGCTGCAGTTCGCAGTTCATATACCGAAGTCCTTACAAAAACCGACATGTCCACCTTCTTGGTAAGGATTGGCCGCCCAAGTTCTTCGTTCTTTTTTCTTTCCATGTTGTTTCACATGATTCACTGTGTTGATCTAATTGTTTGGGTATGTCTTCTTGTTTGCAAATAGACAATTCCTAGAGCAACGAGGGAGTCATTCAACAATCCGGGCGACCGCAGCCAAGTTTCTCTTACCATGCGCAGCCTTGGTGTGAATGAACCTGCTCAATATACCGCAAGTACAAACGATGGTCGCATGATGATTGATGCTAAAGGATGGTCAAGCTTCAAATCTAAATCATATCTTGCGGTAGGGGATGATGTCAAAATTGAACTTTCTTGGCAAGGAGAACTGTTCCAAATCAACTTTGAAATTCTTCAGTAGCAGCACGAAACTGCCGAACTGATCTATCTTCTGAGAGATTTTGATGTAATAATCTGGCATGGTGAAACAAGTGTCCTGTGTGTATAAGTAGTACGACAATATTATTTGTCACATGGTATATCGTTGATAGAATTGCACTCTGATTGCTGGTTAGGAATTGTCGTTGGATTTCATTCCAACAGTTGCCATGCTTTATTCAATTTTGTGTATTCGCCTTGCGACAACATCTAAAACCAACGCCGTGTCGATCGCTTGCAATATGAAAAGCACTGAGGTAGAACACATGGGCCCCAAACATGCAGGGTCGGCCCGCGGCTCAAAGTCCAGAACCGTGAGCCTATCTGAGTATTATATTCTCAGCTGAGCCCCCATAAAAAAGCTGAACCCCCATAATGCCCGTGTGTTGCAGAAGGAGTATATTTCTCGGCAAGGTGAGCCTGTGATATAAAAGATTTGTATATTTCTTTACAGAGGGAGTATCTCTCTGTCGAAAAATATATTATGTGTAACTAGTTACTCCTGCCTTTCTACTTCCTTTCGCTGATATGTGGGGCAACCGGCAACGGGGTCCACGTGCCTTATGCACAAATTAGAGTGCACAACTTCATGGTAGACACACCCCAGTCGTAGCACCACAGTAATGCCCAATGAGCCGTCAAATCACAACAACCTCTTTCCAGCTTTAGCGGTAAGCTGGACGGACGAAGCGGCAATATTTTACTGGGCCTGAATCCCCTTCTCCCACGTCTGCTTGTTCAAAGAAAACCCCCGCTTGGTGATTGCATAGGGTTTTCTCATGGAGGACCAGGTACGAATTATTCATCCATCCCCGATAAATCCAAGTCCCTTGGTCGCAGGTGATACTAGGATGGCAGCCGCCGCCGTTGATGCATTTTTCTTCGTACTGAATCTAGTGTGTTTCAGTTGAAGTGCCCAAAGTGCGAGTACCCTAAAAATTTATGCGCCCTCGGCGAGACACCACACTTGTTCCTTCTCATCCTAACACAGCATTTTGAAACGCGCACAGTATGTTCCTAGAATCCTCTTTTCTATCCGGGAGAGTGGGTTTTTTTTGAACATGTTGTGTTCTCATATTATTTTTCCTGCAGTGTATTATTTGCTCTGCCAGAACACATTTACTCAAGATGGTCGGCCATGCCATAACTGAATACACTAGTTTAATGGTCACAGTGAAGACAAGCCATGGATATTACTTCCGAGTTGGGTTCATGAACCAAGAAGATCGCTGCTTTTTTATGGCCGAACTCGGATAAACTTTCTCAAGTGTTACGGACTGAATGTTGGCGCACGAATGTTGATGGAAACAGGAGAACCTTGTCTCATCTTCACTGCGATCTACCACTGCGACATCGTTCCAATTGTTCATCCATGTTAGTTTTGTACCTGGTTCTTGCTTGTTGCCTCGATTACTTCTTAATCCACCTATTCTGTCTAATTAATCACAATTTAACTTTAGAAGTAGCAATGAATCTCTAACAAAGATGCTACTTCTAACTAATATTTTCTTATAATTGGTGACATGGGTAGGTTTTTTCAGAGTTAAGCAGTCTACTCGTTTGTTACTCTGTAATAACTCGGCTGTTACTAATGGCACTGAAGTTGACTAGATCGACATCCACAAGTTCCTACACTTTATTGATCGCCTTGAGGTCCTTGTGGGGCGTTTCATTGGTGGAAGGACACGTGGGATATGTGTGCCACTGCTGCACTCATTGAACAGGTCCAACTGTGTTGAGAAACTTATGATACGAGCTGTTTTCTGTTATATATGTTGTTCATAAACTATTGCTTATACACAGTTTTACAGCTGTGATCTTCTTGAAACAGGAACTGCCGAGTTCTATTGTTCCTATACAGATGCTTGACCATGGTCGGGTCAGACTTGCGCTTGGTCACAACATGATGTTTATGTCGACCTACTCAATTCCCCTTGGAGGTGAAAAGATATTTTTCATGGGTGGTCTCAAATTATGAAGGCCAGTCCATCTTGGAGAATAGGACAGAAGATTATGTTCATGCTTTTCCATGGCTCTAAAGCGAATATCCTGTTTATTGACCACGTTGTGAGATGAAGCCGCTATAAGAAGGTTGTGGATGCGCGGGGTGGCGCCTGGGCCTTGTCCTGGGGCTTGGCGGCCTCACCCTTGGTTATCAGAGGCAAAGTAGCCTTTGTTTGAGGCGTGCTTTGTATGGTTGAACTGTATAAGTACTCATAGTGCTTTCAGCTTTTGTTGTTAAGTGCCCCTCTGGTTTGATTAAGGTTGTTAAGTACTCTGGTGCTTTTCTGATCTGTCGTGTTTCTTGATCTGTCTTCCTCCGGCCGCCAAAACCAAACCAGCACGGCGGGCGCTTTGCTTCCGCCTCCACGGTGGCTGCGCCAACAGACGATCGCCGCCCCACCGTCTCCTAAAACGTTAATGCCGACGTCCTCCGCGCTTTTTGGTGCGCTCGCCGCGGCGCCGCCCTCTCGCGTTGTCAACATGGTCAACAAACAACAGGAATCGGCAGAAGTACGTGGAGAGGATGGCAGTAGGGGCCCACCACGTCAGCGTATGGAAAAATAAAATGCTTCCTCCTAGTGTTTTCCCGACATCTGGGAGCCACGACATTGTGAGCGTATATAGTCAATAGACAAGAGAACAGCACAAGATTGGCAGACACCTGGGATGTAGCTACTCGAGCAGTATTTTTTTTGTTTGTTATTGTTCAGACGGAGCAGGGTTTGAACTCGGCTGTGGCCCGTCTAGCCCAGGCTTATATTTTATGTTCACCATGTGACCAGCCCAGCTTTTTTTGTGAAAATAAGCCCAGTTTATTTATTCGAAGAATACCCAATCCAGGCCTACTTATTTTTCTACGCCCTGATGGCCTGAACTCTTTCAAGACGCCTGCAAATCTTGAAAGTAATATGAAATGCGTTGTAAATATAAAAACAGATGACAAATTGGCAATTACTTTATTTTTTCTGATTTTTTTCACATTTTCAGATTCCTATTTCACTGGGCATTAACCTAATTTAAATATATCTTCAAAGTACTTTAAATCTGGCTCGACATTTAGGTATTAAAAATAGTTTGGAACCCACAAAAATATGCGAAATTGGCCCTGGCCAACCAAAAAAAGACTGCAATAAATTGCATAAGAAGTTGCCATGAGCTATATATAAATTATTAAAAAAAAGAGGGAGTGGTATGACTTGTGGCCTGTTTAGTTGATGCATATGCAAGATTTTTTTAGTTATTATATACTACGTCAACAAACGATTCTCGCAGACGTAAACGTTGGATGTCAATCCAACGGCCATTGTGTTTCTTCAATCTCTGATCTTCTTGCTCCAGCCGCCAAAGCAGCGCCGGCGGGACCGCCTGCTCCCGCCTCCTGTGGCCGGCCGTGCTGCCGCGTAGGCCTCAACGCCCCTTACTACTCCCACTGCTGGCCAGGGCATCCCTCTACTCACCCACACCCCCTATTTTTCTGCGGCGATGGCAGCCTCACACCGCAGCCGAGCCGGTGAACCCTCGTACTCCTCTCCGCGCGGGCTTCCGCTGTTGCGTCTTCCCCGGCTCCGCGTCGTCCACTTCCTAGGCCTCGCGGTCATCCACCGCCGTGGTGCTCTTGGTACGGCGTGGTCAATGTGGTCAACGACCGACTTTCATCAGAAGAGTACTGTACGTGGAGGGGCTGACAGCTAGGTCCATGGCAGCCACAAGGAAGTGCCTCCTTATTATGCGGAAAGTAATTATCCCTCCACCTGACTGAAGGGACCCACCGGACGGGCCACCAATATTTCGCGAAAAAACGTTTCCCCCTGACTACTGGGACCCACAGGACGGGCCACCGTATTTCGCAAAAAAAAATGTTCCCCCCGCTGTCAGCTCGGACCCACCGGAAGTGCCTCCTTATTACGCACAAAAAAATGAATACCCCCCTACTAGCTGGGACCAACCTTGTTGGGAGGCTGACTTGTGGGCCTACTAAGTTAACTGGGACGGAGGCCTTTGTCAACATTAGTCAATATATGAACGATTCTAGCTCCAGTGACCGTACGATGTCCATCCAACGGCCGTAGTGCTTCTTCAACCTCTGGTCTTCTTGCTCCAGTCGCCGAAAGCAGCACCAGTCGTGCCGCCTGCTCCTGCCACCCGTGGACGGCTGTGATGCCGCGAAGGCCTCCTCGCCCCCTACTACTCCCACCGCTGGCCAGACCATCCCTCTATGCACCCACACCCCCTGTTATTCTGCGGCGACGGCAACCTCACACCGCAGCCGAACGAGAGAACCCTCATACTCCACTACGCGTGGGCATCCACTGTCGCGTCTTCCCCAGCTCCGCGTCGTCCCCTTCCTAGGCCTCGCCGTCGTCCACCGCCCTGGTGCTCTCGGCGCGGCGTGGTTAACGTGGTCAAGGAATGGCTTCCATCGAACATGGACTGTACGTGGAGAGGCTGACAGCTGGGTCCACGACCGCAGCAAGGAAGTGCCTCCTTATTACGTGCAAAATAATTATTCCTCCACCAGACAGCGGGGACCCACCGGACGGGCCACCATATTTCACGAAAAGAAAACGTTTCCCCCTGTCGGCTGGGACCCACCAGCTACATCTTCGCATTCAAGGAAGTGCGTCCGAAAAAAAATGATTCACCCCCCTGACTACTAGGACCCACCAGCTACATCTTCGCACACAAGGAAGTGCGTCCGGGCAAAAAAAATGATTCGCCGCCCTGACTGCTGGGACACACCAGCTACATCTTTGCACGCAAGGAAGTGCGTCTGGGCAAAAAAACGATTCGCCCCCTGACTGCTGGGACCCACCAGCTACATCTTCGCATGCACGGAAGTGCCTGACAGTCGGGACCCACCTGGTCGAAGCGTATGTAGCGTTGTCATTATGGTCGCGAACGTGTACGTACATATATATTGGTCGATGTAGAGGCGCGCGCGTGTCGTAGTAGAGACGCGTACGTGTCGTAGTAGAGGCGCGCACGTAGCATGTACACGTACGTACAGAGGCCAGGGTGCAAGAAAGAAAATATGGCCACGTACGTACATACGGGTGGGGTCTCGAACGCCTACTTATGCATACGTACGGCCAGGGCTCGTGTACATGGCTGGGTCGGAACGGAGAAACAACGTCGTCGTCGTGTTCATGGGGAGGCAACGGAATGCGTCGTGTTCATCGGGAGGCAACAAAATGCGTCGTGTTCATGGGGAGGCAATGTAATGCGTCGTGTTCAAGGGGAGGCAACGGAACGCGTCGTGTTCATCGGGAGACAACGGAACGCGTGGGAGCCAACCAGCTTGGACAGAACAGATGGAAACGAGGCCTGGCGTACCGCACAACGGAGGAAACAGACCTCCTACGTTCGGAACGGGGTCCTATTGATCGAGAGGGGTGTGGCGTACCGCAAAACGGAGGAAACGGACCTCCTATGGTCGAAACGGGGGTCCTGTTGATCAGGAGAGGTGTGGCGTACCGCAAAACGGAAACGGACCTCCTACAATCGAAACGGGGGTCCTGTTGATCAGGAGGGATGTGGCGTACCGCAAAACGGACGAAACAGACTTGTGTTGGGCGCCACTGGTCGAAAAGGGGTCTGTTCGCCGGGAGGGTGTGGCGTACCGCAAAACGGGACTCCACGGGAAACTGTTCATCTCCACCGTCGACCTCGTCCAGCCTCCACGCGCTACCGTCGACCTCCTCCAGCCTCCACGGGCTCCTGTTCATATAGCCTCCACCGCACGCTACTCCACCGGCTCCTATTCAACCACCCCTCCACGGGCACCCCTCCACTGTCTACTGTTCATCCAGCCCTCCACACCACGGGGTCCTGTTCAACCACCCCTCCACGGCCACCCCTCTACCGTCTACTGTTCATCTAGCTCTCCACACCACGGGGTCCTGTTCATCCAGAGGCAACGCCACCGCTCACTTTTCATCCAAGCCCCCGCAGCGCTCATTGTTCTTCAATCGAGCGGCCGATTAGCAGCAGTAGTGAAGGAATTGCTCGTCGGGTTGATTAACACCATCGATCGATCGCCGGGTTCGAGAACGCGTAACTGCAAAGGCAATCACTCCGGTTCAGTTAGAGCCCAACGCCTCGCTCGGGTTCAGTTAGAGCCAACGCCTCGCACACACGCGTGTATGTGTACGAGAGAAACGCGCATCGCTCAGCCCCGACCTCCCACCATAACCGGCAACTACCCGAAATTTTCCTCCCCCTCGCTTACCACGGTTTTTTCCGTCATGGATGGCCCAAAGAATGTCATGCAGCTGCTTCTTCGGCCCGCCCAGGATGAAAAGCCCATTTTCTGTCATGATTTTTTGTCATAGAAGTAGGAGCCCATCACATCTATGATGATACCGGGTTTTGTCACAATTATCGTCATAGAAGTGTCATATGTATGACAGAAAAAAAATTCGTTTGGCCCAAAATGTCTCGGAGATGTGTCTTTTTTTGGTAGTGTTGGTTCCTCTACGCTTCCCTTATAGAGCAACCTGCAAACCGCACAAAACTCATAGAGAGACATCTCCTTATACTCATCATATAGATAAAAATCCACCGAAGGTGGTGACCTCTTAGCATGGAAATGAATTTGGGACAAAGGTATTAGTGAGTAGGAGATAATGTTCGCGTTGGTCGCGGAGGAAGTCGGTGAGGCCTGCATTTTATATTTGGGCCTCTTATCTTCTTCACTTTGCTTATCCTTCAAGCTTCGGCTCGAAGAACCCCTCAAAAATCTCTTCATTATTATTCTAAAAATTTCTGAAATTTTTAGTAACTCAAAATAAAAGAGAACCAGACTCAATAAGATTGATAGCATCTACTCCCACAAGTGCCTAGAGACTATATCATGCATTAAAACTACTTGGGACCAAATAAATTTGACATGGTCACCTAAGCAGCAAAAATTTGCAATAAATAAAGCACTAGGCCAAAAACTAATTGGATCATTGGAGGAGTCACATACCAAAGAACAATCCCCCAAAGCAGTTTTGTGAATAGAGCTTTGAGCAAGGAGATCGAAAATGGCAGCAAAATGAGCTAGAACTCGTGCTTGAGCTGGCTGCTGATTTTTTGGGAGGAAGAAGAAGTGAGTGGGTGCAGGAATAAGTGGAGGGGGGCCAGCAGGGGCCCACGAGGCAGGGGGGCGCGCCCTCGACCCTCCTGGCCAGGTGCTTGCCCCCTCTGATGTGTTCTCAGTGCCAAATATTCTCAAATATTCTAGAAAAAATCTTATTTCAATTTCAGGGTATTTGGAGAACTTTTATTTTCAGGGTATTTCTTATTACAAGGACAATGTAGAAAACAGACAGAAAATACTATTATTGCTTTATTTATTCTAAACTACAGAAAGTAAAAAGTGGGTACAGAAGGTTGTGCTTTCTAACTTCGTGCATCTCATGCTCATCGAAAGGAACCCACTAACAAGGTTGATCAAGTCTTGTTAAAATACTCATTCCGAATCGCATGAAACCGGAGATTTTTTGAATAGCACTAGGTTACCTCAACGGGGATATGCACATCCTCAATAATAAGAATATAATATTCTACTTCTCAGAATGAAGAGGAAATTCATAACCTCCAATAATAATCGATGGAATTTTTCCAATAGAATTGACACTGTGGACTAGAGGTTGTTTCCTCGAAAAGTGTAGTGTATGCTCGTTACCATTAACATGAAAAGTGACATTGCCTTTGTTGCAATCAATAACAGCCCCTGCAGTTTTCAAGAAGGGTCTACCAAGAATGATAGACATACTATCGTCCGCGGGAATATCAAGAATAACAAAGTCCGGTAGAATAGTAACGTTTGCGACCACAACAGGCACATCCTCGCAAATACCGACAGGTATAGCAGTTGATTTATCGGCCATTTGCAAAGGGAATTCAGTAGGTGTCAACTTATTCAAATCAAGTCTACGATAGAAAGAGAGAGGCATAACACTAACACCAGCTCCAAGATCACATAAATCAGTTTTAACATAGTTTCTTTTGATGGAGCATGGTATAGTTGGTACTCCTTGATCTCCTAGTTTCTTAGGTATTCCACCTTTCAAAGTATAATTAGCAAGCATGGTGGAAATTTCAGCTTCCGGTATCTTTCTTTATTTGTGACAACATCTTTCATGTATTTAGCATAAGGATTCATTTTAAGCATATCAGTAAAACGCATACGCAAGAAGATATGTCTAATCATTTCAGCAAAGCGCTCAAAATCCTCGTCATCCTTTTTCTTGGATGGTTTAGGAGAAAAGGCATGGGTTTCAGAACCCATGGTTCTGTTTCCTTACCGTGCTTCCTAGCAACGAAATCTCTCTTATCATAACGTTGAATTTTTTACTGTGGGTTATCAAGATCAACAGCAGGTTCAATTTCTACATCATTATCATTGCTAGGTTGAGCATCAACATGAACATCATCATTAACATTATCACTAGGTTCATGTTCGTCACCAGATTTTGTTGCAGCATCAGAAATAGATATATCATTGGGATTATTAGGTGTGTCAGGTTCACTAGAAGCATGCAAAGTCCTATCATTTTTCTTTTTCTTCCTTTTTGAAGGACTAGGTGCATCAACATTAGTTCTTTGAGAATCTTGCTCAATTCTCTTAGGGTGGCCCTTAGTATACAAAGGTTCTGAGTCATTTTGCCCCCTCTAGTTGCAACTCTAACAGCAAAATCATTATTCTTATTATTTAATTCATTGAGCAAATCATTTTGAGCTTTAAGTACTTGTTCTACTTGAGTGGTAATAACCATAGAAGCATGTTTACTAATAAGTTTAAGTTCACTTTTAACCATAGACATATAATCACTCAGGTGTCCAATCATATAAGTATTGTGTTTCAATTGTCTACCAAAATAAGCATTGAAGTTTTCTTGCTTGACAATAAAATTATCAAACTCATCTAAGCATTGGCTAGCAGACTTATAACGAGGAATATCACCTTCATCAAATATATTGAGAGAATTTACCTTTACTACCTGTGTTGGTTTATCAAGACCATGTATTTCTTCGATAGGTGGTGAACTGAGACCATGTATTTCCTCAATAGGCGGTAAATTCTTAACATCTTCAGCTTTAATACATTTTTGTTTCATAGATTTCTTTGCCTCTTGCATATCTTCAGGACTGAGAACTAGAACACCCCTTTTCTTCGGAGTTGGCTTAGGAGTTGGTTCAGGAAGTGTCCAATTGTTTTCATTAGTCAACATATTATTCAATAGCACTTCAGCTTGATCAACTGTTCTTTCCCTGAGAACACAACCAACACAACTATCCAGGTGGTCTCTGGAAGCATCGGTTAGTCCATTATAAAAATTATCAAGTATTTCATTCTTCTTGAGAGGATGATCAGGCAAAGCATTAAGTAATTGGAGAAGCCTCCCCCAAGCTTGTGGGAGACTCTCTTGTTCAATTTGCACAAAAAAAATATATCCCTTAAGGCAGCTTATTTCTTATGAGCGGGGAAATATTTAGCAGAGAAGTAATAAATCATATCCTGGGGACTACGCACACAACCAGGATCAAGAGAACTAAACCATATCTTAGCATCACCCTTTAATGAGAACGGAAATAATTTAAGGATATAGTCGTAACGAATTTTCTCATCATTAGTGAATAGGGTAGCTATATCATTTCATTTAGTAAGATGTGCCACAGCAGTTTCAGATTCATAGCCATGGAAAGGATCAGATTCAACAAAAGGAATTATCTCTGGACCGATAGAGAAATCATAGTCCTTATCAGTAACAAAGATAGGTGAAGTAGCAAAAGGAGTGTCATATTTCATTCTAGCATTCAAAGACTTTTGTTTCAGCTCAGCTAGTAATTTCTTAAGATCGCTCCTATCATTGCAAGCAAGAAAGTATCTAGCAGTTTCTTCATCCATAACATAACCCTCAGGCACAACAGGCAATTCATATCTAGGGGGAGAGCCTTCATCATCACTTTCGTCATAATTATCAGTTTCAATAATTTCATTCTCTCTAACCCTAGCAAGTTGTTCATCAAGATATTCACCTAGTGGCACAGCATCATCAAGCACAGAAGTAGTTTCATCATAAGTATCATGCATAGAAGAAGTGACATCATCAATAACATGCGACATATCAGAATTAATAGCAGAAGCAGGTTTAGGTGTCGCAAGTTTACTCAAAACAGAAGGTGAATCTAGTGCAGAGCTAGATGGCAGTTCCTTACCTCCCCTCGTAGTTGAAGGAAAAATCTTGGTTCTTTCATCTTTCAAGTTCCTCATAGTGATCAACAGATATAAATCCCAACTGACTCAAAGAATAGAGCTATGCTCCCCGGCAACGGCGCCAGAAAATAGTCTTGATAACCCACAAGTATAGGGGATCACAAAAGTTTTCGAGGGTAGAGTATTCAATCCAAATTTATTGATTCGACACAAGGGGAGCCAAATAATATTCTCAAGTATTAGCAGTTGAGTTGTCAACCCAACCACACCTGGATAACTTAGCAAAGTATTATGGTAGTAATGGTAACGGTGGCAAAGGTAATGGTAGCAGTTTTGTAGTGATTGTAACAATGGCAACGGTTAAGTAACTAAGCAAAGAACAATATGTGAAAAGCTCATAGGCAATGTATCAATGATGGATAATTATGTCGGATGCGATCATTCATGCAAAAGTTATAACATAGGGTGACACAAAACTAGCTCCAGTTCATCAATGTAATGTAGGCATGTATTCCGAATATAGTCATACGTGCTTATGGAAAGACCTTGCATGACATATTTTGTCCTACCCTCTCGTGGCAGCGGGGTCCTATTGGAAACTAAGGGATATTAAGGCCTCCTTTTAATAGAATACCGGACCAAAGCATTAACACTTAGTGAATACATGAACTCCTCAAACTACGGTCATCAGCGGTAAGTATCCCGATTATTGTCACTTCGGGGTTAACGGATCATAACACATAATAGGTGACGATAGACTTGCAACATAGGATCAAGAACTCACATATATTCATGAAAACATAATAGGTTCAGATCTGAAATCATGGCACTCGGGCCCTAGTGACAAGCATTAAGCATAGCAAAGTCATAGCAACATCAATCTCAAAACATAGTGGATACTAGGGATCAAACCCTAACAAAACAAACTCGATTACATGATAAATCTCATCCAACCCGTCACCGTCCATCAAGCCTACGACGGAATTACTCACGCATGGTGGTGAGCATCATGAAATTTGTGATGGAGGAAGGTTGATGGTGACGTTGGCGACGGATTCCCCTCTCCGGAGCCCCGAGCGGACTCAAGATCAATCCTCCCAAGAGAGTTTAGGGCTTGGCGGCGGCTTCGGATCGTAAAACGCGATGAATCCTTTTCTCCTCTTTTTCCCCCCGAACGTGAATATATGGAGTTGGAGTTGAGGTCGGTGGAGCACCAGGGGGCCCACGAGGCAGGGGCGCGCCTAGGGGGGTAAGGCGCGCCCCACCCTCGTGGACAGGGTGTGGGCTCCCTGGCCTTGATTCTTTCGCCAGTATTTTTTATATATTGCAAAATAATTCTCCGTTTATTTTCAGGTCATTCCGAGAACTTTTATTTCTGCACAAAAATAACACCATGGCAATTCTGCTGAAAACAGCGTCAGTCCGGGTTAGTTCCATTCAAATCATGCAAGTTAGAGTCCAGAACAAGGGCAAAAGTGTTTGGAAAAGTAGATACGATGGAGATGTATCATTCATCGTACCCAAAATGCCCTAACTAGAGTGATCATCGATAGTCGAGGAGGACGGTTTAATTGCATCATAAAGTTTTGTCGTGCATAACTCAAAGTTTTGTCATACAGAAAGTATGGACTAAACGGACACATTGTCATATATCGACAATCACTCCAACATGTGGTGCCATCCGTCCAAGTCAGGGAGATAGTCCCCGAGCTTAGTGAAAAGCTTCAGGTCGAGATGCTGAGCATCTACGCGTGTTCGGACGTCTTGCCACGACATTTTTCCTTCTTCATAGAACATCCCTGTTTTTTCGACGATGTCCTTCATGATGATTTGGGCAAGTTCGCGCTGGATGTGATAGAACTCAGCTCGAAGTCGATGATCCTTGATATCTCCTAATTTCTTTGCCCATTGCAGAATATGGGCATAGCCGGATCTAGGTGACATGCGAAGGTTCTGGAGATCCCGTCTGTACTCCAGCATGTGGTGTACGACATAGAATCCATCATTAAGTGAATCACTCGGTTTCTGGATGCAGCAGAAGTCGGTCTTATGGCCCAAGGCAGGCCTGCCGTCCCTTTTCTTCTTGTCCCTGATCTCTCCACCCCGTATGATGTAGTAATGCATAGCACTGTTGAGAACAGACTTGATGTGGGTGTAATCCTTTTTGTTAATGTTCTTCGACGAGTCCAAGAAAAGAGAGTGGGAGTATTGGGGGTAGAGGATGATGAGGACGACGCGGATGACTTGCAGGGGATGATAAGGCACGAGAATCGCCTCCTTGTCCTTATTGGCGAGCATGAAATTGATGATGTAGCCCCTCGCATATTCACGGTGCTATGCGCAGACTACCAAGAAGCCCTCCTGTAAGAAGTACGGGTCAACGACACAGATATAAGGTATCTGCTCAACCCCGATGAGGTAGTTCATGTGCAAGGCATAAAGGCGGACAAACGTAAAATCCAGCTTCTTCACATGAAACATGTTGAAGATGTAATCGAATCGAAGGAAGAACTTCTTAGCAAGGAATGTGTCGACATACGACAATTTCCGTGGCATGTTAACCACGTAGAGTGGGTATCCTGGATTTTTCGAGGTGATGAGGCCTTTCTTTATCTGCAACACATCGTCATGAAGTCTCCTTCGATCGCCGAATATGGGCACTAGCGCTGCTTCAGGTAGGATTGATTTACCGGGGATATGCCATTTTGCCGCACCGGGGATGCCTATACGGTCTTGAACCCGAGGCTGCTGACGCGGCTAGATCATAGAAGCAGCTTTGTTGCCTTTCCTCGATCTCTTCCTAGGCTTCTTGCCGGAAGGTCGTCTATAAAACATTCAACCTCCGGAGGCAGCAATTCAGGCACCGACTCATGACGCTCAAACCCTGAGTAGGCACCAGTATTGAGATACTGTTGAGTGTCATCGTCATCCTCACCCTCATCCATGGCGACCTCATTAGCGACTAATGGAGCCTCTTCCTCACCCCGTCCGCTATTACCCAGCCCGACACCCGACGCTAATTGGGTACGTGGGGTGTTGATGTTCATACCTTGCTAAGGCTTCGTGCTCATGGGTGTGCTCCAGGCCGCCTCTAGACAAAGCAGACTCTTTGGCCACAATAGGACCCACCCATTACAAGCACCAAGCCGCCGCGGGGTCTTGTCGTCATCCCTCCTAGTACCGGATGAGCCAAATTCTCGTGGCCCGGTTTGACACTGGCCACGGAAACCTTGAAGACGTCCGGGAAGATCGGCTGGCCGTGGAACAATAGTTCCTTTGGCTTCATTACCGTCGCCTTCCCTCATTCACCTTCTGGTTGCCGATGGTGTACAATATGGTGCAAAGGGTTACGTCAGCCTGCAAAGAGATGTCTGCGACGTGAGACATCCGAAAGGCAACGGAAAAGGGAGATTATACATTTATTGAAGAGGGCCAGTGTGACAGATATTGTGAGGGCGTCGAGCTCTGCCAAAGGCGAAGCACCGCCGAGCACGTCCAAGTCAGGCGCGGGAGCCGGTGCAGGAGCTGGTGCAGGAGCCGGTGCAGGAGCAGGTGCAGGTGCAACGCTAGTAGAGCTGCTCCCGAAGAAGTCGGCAAGGGGAAAGTCCGCTGCATTTTTTTCTGGATTTTGCCTGCTCCAACTGAGAACGGCCGGAACCAAGAAATGAGACATATCTGCAACAGCCTGTTTTGTGGCAGCATACGCTGTTGCGATTGTCTCAGCTGATTTCTTCTCAACCGCAATCTCAACCTTCTTGTCGATGTTTTCTTCAGTTAACTTCCGTCTTTCTTTCTCTCCTCCGTGGTCTCACGCTAGTACTTCTTCCATGTGGCGCCGTCTCCGACACCGTGCACGCGTCCATACGACGGCCGAGTATCTAGCAGGAGTCCTTTCAATATGTTCAACACCCGGTTGAATGGGGTGTCCCACTTGGGCCTCGCCAACGCCTTAGACGGCGAGTTGCTTTCGGCCACAATCCTGTGCTACTCTCTCTACAAAAGGAACAAGGATCATTTACAAATATGACTAAACGTGCAGTCGAAGTGATCAAATACTAATATTACTAGCAATCTCATGAACTCCGTCGTGACCGGGTCCATGTTAAAAACCTTCTTACCTGGGTCCCAATGGTGACGGGCCCTGAGGACGTCACGCTCCTGTGGGATGGTGAAGTCCGCCAAGGGGTCTGCGATGCCCAGACTTGCGTTCGGCGTCCTCCTTGGCCCATATGGACATCTTCCCGCCGTAACCACGGCTTCCGAGGTGGTGGGACCCCATGTTTCTCTCTTGAAGCCCTTCATGTACTTCGACTTCTTTTTGGCAGCTTCGGCCTCGCAAGGCACCTTGAATATTTGAAACTGCTCTTCCGTGATTGTTGGATTATCCTTTACAATCTTGGAGTAGGGTTCCTTTCTGTTGATGATCCGATATTTCACCCTTGCTTTCCAGGTGGCCAACGCATCCCTAAACTTGGTCATGGCATGTTTGTTGATCTTCTTCATTGCCGGGTCTTTATCTGGATCTTTATAATCCTTTTCATTTCGGCCCGGGAACAAGAATATCTAGTACTGCTTCTTTAGGAGGGAGGGCCTCATATTTTCTATCTTCTGTAGTTTCTCATCGTTGATGGTGGCGGTTGTCCGTACGATGCAGCCTATTTGATTGCCGTAGCACGCGCATGCTTCCGCGGGCGTAGGGATGGCAATGGGTACCCATTACCCACGTACCCTGTGGGTAAAAACCCTATTAGGGTAAGGGTATGGGACAAAAAATTACCCATGGGTACTTAAATGGGAAAATATCATACCCATCGGGTAGAGAGGGTACGGGTATGGGATCGTATAACCCATGCCCGCGTACCCATGTACCCATCTAAAATGTTGACAGGTGGGTTTCCCCTCCTAATTACGCTAGGTAAAATCTAATGTGTATTCAAATTATCTCTATAATTTATCACGATTTCGTGAAATTAAAGTGTATGCATATGTGTTGTTATTTATGATTATGTGTTGTTGTTTAACATTTTTATATGTCACTTTATAGGCAAGTATTTTTGTTTATGAGAATATATCGTTGTTACAATATGTTGTTGTACATTGTTGTTTAAAATGTGTTGCTATTAATAATTTATGATTATATGTTGCTTTACAACTATTTTCTACTCAATTGATTTGTTGTAAACACGGATATTTTGACCCGCGGGTACCCATATACCCTGTCGGGTGACGGGTATGGGAAAAAATTATACCCTTGACGGGTATGGGTATGGGTGATGGGTAAACTCAGGGTGGACGGGTAAGGGTATGGGGTAGCTCCACCCGTGCCCATACCCTGCGGGTGCCATCCCTACGCGGGTGCGTTTGGCTCAAAAATGCCGCCATCCACCTGCGTGACTACCAGTCTAGTAGTCCTGAGCTTGTTTGGGCGTCGTTGCCTCTTTGCTTTCGGTTCTATACTGGCTCCGCTAGTCTTGGCGCCGGTCTCAGTCTCAGCGCCAGTCTCGATGTCGGTCTTAGTCTCTGATGTGACAGGTGGGCCCAGCAACATCAACCGTTGATCGTCGGCTTCCCTCAAAAATTCATCTGCCGCTAGGTAGACATTGTCGCAATCACCATAACTCTGTCCTTTACCGTTGCTAGCCATGTTTCCTACGATTAAATCTAGTCAATTAATTCTAGACCTAATAAAATGAATAATGGCATAAAGAAAGGCCCTCCCAGGGTGCGGCAAATCCCGGGCTCTCGATATGTCCTAGTTTGTAGCACAAGTCATGCCGAAATTCACAGAAAATTTCAGCATGACCTTTGCTAAAAAGTGGACAAATCAAGAACCTGAAATTTGCCGGAAAAGAAATGAATCAACATTCCGGCAAAACATAGGCCACTCGGCTTCATTCCCTGGAAACAGTGTTCAAATATCCATCTTCGACACCGCAACACATGTCCAAATATACACGAGCAACCACATGTCCAAATATACATGTCCAAATTTCACAAGCTAATTCAAAAACTAAGTGTAGAATAAAATTTATTTAACTACTAATGTAACAAAATTCAGTTAACTTTAGTGCTCTATAATGATGCACCTTGGCGAATATTCTTCACCACCTTGAATTTGTCCGTGCGGCAAACCTCCATGTACATTGGACTTGAGATACGTCATGAGCACCGCTGCTACTCCCAGACTCCATGTGACTCCATCTGCAACTGTAGTCCCTTCTTGTCTTCTTCACAGTCAACACTCGAGAAAAACTTAGTTCCTCATTACTCTACTTTGTGCTCCCAACTCCCAGAGAATCCGTTCAACGCCATCAGACACCAATCATTAACTTGCGTGAAAGTGAACAACTCACATATTGGACGCCACATATAAGTGTTATCTGAACTCAACAACCGCCCTTTCTCGACCGTCTGTCTGAAACTTGAAGGAATTTCACCGTCACCCTATGTCACCCAGAGTCAAATTCGCAGTTGTCTCACCCTTCTTCTGGATAGTCTCTAACATGTCCCACCGCTATAGCACTCCGCCTCCTTCTGCCTTGTCATCCGTACTTTGCCATGTGCACTTAACACAACAGAATATACGACTATATACTCTCTCAGCTTTGGACAATTTCAGACTCTCCGGCACTTTCTCAGATTCTCTGTGGTCAACTTCTGTCTATCAACTAGCACCGATAGACCCAGTCACCAACTTGAATCTGGTAGTCATCAACATCGCTTCAAAGACCTGCACAATTTGTCGACCACATGTCGACCACGGTGCCTTGGCCTGCTTGTGTCCCGTGCTTACCAAGACGCCTCGCGGCTATCACTGCGTCAAGCCTCTGCTGTCCTGGTCGAGTCACTACTAGGGAAAAGGCTAGCAGCAGCGCGGGTTTTGGGCCTATTAGTAGCGCGGTACCGCGCTACTAATAAGCGCCTTCTGACTAACTTGTAGCAAGATGGCGGGTGCAACCTGCTACAGCTAACGATAGCGATAGCGTGGTAGAAACCCGCGCTACTACTAATCAGAAGAGGAATTTTTTTGAAATTTTTTTTTTGAAATTTTTTCCCTAATTTTCAAATTTCGGAATTATTTTAACCTCTAATCACCCCTCCCTTATCGCTGCTCAATTTAATCTCTAATCACCCCTCATCATTCCAAATCATCTAACTTCCGGACGGTCACCCATCCTCTCACTACTCCAGCTGAGCACGCTTAACTTTCTTGGTTCTATTCTCCTCGCTTCCAAGTGTGCACTTGTTGTTTTCCGACAATAGTAAGAAGTCAATCCTATTAACCTCGTGAATTTAGCTTGAGCATGAAGTCACACATTTGGTGTTTGTGTTTGAAACTATTGTTCTCTAAAAATTAGTAACACTAATATTTCTTGAATAATTAGTTTGACCATAGTTTGACCATAGTTTGACCAGATTTGACCACAGTTTGACCATAGTTTGACCAGATTTGACCAAAATTCAAAAAAACTAAAATAATTATTTAGTAACACTAATATTCTTGAATAATTAGTTTGACCATAGTTTGACCAGATTTAACAAAAATTAAAAAAAACTGATTTTTTTTCAATTTTTTGCCTCGCACCTTAAAAGCCCCGTAACTTTTTTTTCTGTTAGGCTTTTGAAGATTTTAAAAATGTTTAACGGGTTCCCGATTAAATTCGGATGTAACTTTTCGAGTAGATGCTTTTTCATATAAAAAACTTTTTCATCCGAGTTCGTATGCAAAAGTTATGGCCATTTTACAATTTTTCAGAGAGATTTTGCAAATAAAGTCGAAATTCATATTTGTAAATTTTCCCAACAACTAGACCACATATCACATGGGAAACTTATTTTCTTTTATTTTTTGACATTTTTATCATTTTCTTTTATTTTTTAAAACTGAAAAGGCGGTCCACGGGGGTAGATTTTGACAATAGGCCATACCCCGCCATCGCTATGATGACGATTAGCGATGGCGGGTTTTTAACCCTCGCTACTACTAAGTTGATAGCAGTAGCGCGGGTTAGCAGCAGCGAGGGTTAAAAACCCGCGCTACTTCTATCAACTTAGCAGCAGCGAGGGTTAAAAACCCTCGCTACTACTATGGCATATCCCGGGGGGCACGGTAGAGACCGCTTAGTAGTAGCGAGGGTTACAAACCCGCGCTGCTGCTATCAACTTAGTAGTAGCGAGGTTTAAAAACCTGCGCTGCTAGTAAGTAGCAGTAGCGAGGGTTTTTAACCCTCGCTGCTGCTAAGATTCTGTGTATAGCCTTTTCCCTAGTAGTGAGTCTCCCGGGTAGCTAGCCCACACTGCCTCAACCCCCACTGCAGAGAACCATCAATCATCACCGATCGATGCCAAGTATCACGCCTCCATCAGACCACTGGGCCCCAGTCCGATCCACGTATCTCTCACTATACCTCTGAAATAGGCTACGACTCTCCATGCATTTACGCCGTAGCCCCTCCATCAGCACAGAGTGAAGTCATCCATCAAACTCCAGCTCCACCTTCAACATGACTCCATGTAGCTGCGCCTTTGCTACCCCGCGCCTTGTCGACTTCAAGCTCTCATGTGTACACTGCCTTGAATCAATCCCGCGCCTTAGTCTTGGCGAAGCCGCACAGGACCTGAAGGCTGCACCACGTGTTTCCACGCCCCCAGAAGTCGGCCACCATCAGCATCACGCTCCTATGTCGTCATCACTGAAATCACCGCTATCTTCTGCTTTGACCAACATCCGTTGATCTGTTAGACACTCCAATCCGACCCAGCCGAAATTATCCGACTGCAAACATGCTCCACCCTGCGTCGTGTCTACCCGCAAATCCGTGCATTGCTTGACGCCCTATGTATTCATGATCTCTGCACACGCACTCTAGGCTCCACGAACCCTACGCGTGTCACCAACATGCAAACCTCCTGGTCGAACCACGTGCAATTAGCAATTACTTCCAAAGAAATTACTTCATGTAGCTCCCGTAGGTGTGCTTACCATGTACCCCACACCTCCCAATGCCTTTTTCCTTTGTCATGATTGTCAACTCATGCAACGCATATACCATCTTGTGCAGAATAATTTTTTTTATACCAACATATCTCACGCTATGATGCTCCCGAGATCAACTCTTCCACGCCTCTAGGCCATGGGCACCGCAGCGCACGCAAAGAACCTCCTGTACGGGCCAGACAGCGCCGCATGCCTCCTGCAACTAGTAGCACACAGCTCTTCGGGCCTCCCGTGAGTACACCTGGTCTTCGGCCTGCCTGCCCCGGCGGGGCCTTTAGCATCCACGTGCGTGCACGGACTGTGAACCAGCACGCTCGCCATCGTTTCTATGATCCTAGATTCCACATTCACGCTACCTCGTAGGAGATTTTAACTGCAAAGTGAGAATTGATTAGATTACTGAAAAAGGTTTGTGCCCTGATTTATATACTTATAGAGCAACGACCAATCATCATACAACTCAACACACTCCACTCAATACCACAACGCATACACTCAAGGCATGATACAAGAGTGATAAGAACAAGCACACATAAGAGCCGTTTATGATGCACGGGCAGCTCTAACACGACGCCTTCAAAAAGGAAATGCCGCTAAAATGTTGCCACCGCCAGATCCAGCGATCGGGGTTTTCCCCGGAGCAACAAGGGAGACGAAGAAGAGTCACGACGATGCCTTCAAGAAGGGGATGACACCATAGGCGCCACCATCGTCGACCTGGCATAGCCAAAATGGGTTTCCACCCCGGCACACCCTCTGCATCTCCCAGATGGGGTACACCAAGCCATCGTTTGCCACACCATAGCCGCCACACACAGACCACCATGTCGCCCGCACGACCAAGCTAGACATCAACCTAACCCCAAGCTCTGCTTAGGAGCAACGTGGCTACCACCACCAAGGTCGCTGCCCCGGAATCCAATACGCCGACACCACCCCTACCCGAGACACACTAATACAACGACCAAAGAGATGAGCGGTAAGGATCCTCCCTTCCCTCCCATGGGCAGCCCCAAAACCGTCTCACCCCCCCTCCCCAGGTCGGATTTACGGCCACTGCCCCACCCTATCGCTTTGGGGCAATGGACGAGCTCCCCGGTGGCACACCACCAACCGAAGGGAGGCAAGGATGATTCCGTGGCCCTCCTAGCAGGCGAACCGTCCCTCAACGGGATATGATGGTTGGAAAAGAACCAGCCCTTTGGCGAAGACAACATACGCGCGGTGAGTAGAGAAGGCAAAGTCTGAAACGGTCTGCCTGTTGATGAGTCGAAACCGAAGAAGCAAAGCGTCACCGCAACTGGAGCTGCCAAGCTACCATGTAGTGCTGCTGCAAGAAGGCAACCGCACACTGGACCTCACCCCAGCACCGCCGCCATAGCTAGAGCGACAAACATGCCAAGTTATTGGCCCAACAGAAACAAAGACCACCAGGGCGCCAACCACCACAACAACACATGCGCCTCCACGCCCTGGAGAGATCCACCCGGAACCTTGTCAGTTTCAAAATCAGCGGATCTCGGGTAGGGGGTCCCGAACTGTGTGTCTGAGGATCGAAGGTAACAGGAGATAGGGACACGATGTTTACCCAGGTTCGGGCCCTCTTGATGGAGGTAATACCCTACTTCCTGCTTGATTATCTTGGATGAATATGGGGTTACAAGAGTTGATCTACCTTGAGATCGTAATGGCTAAACCCTAGAAGTCTAGCCTATATGATTATGATTCTGATTGCCTCTACGGACTAAACCCTCCGGTTTATATAGACACTGGAGGGGCCTAGGGTTGTACAGAGTCGGTTTATAGAGGAAGGAATCATCATATCCGAACGACGAGCTTGCCATCCATGCCAAGGTGAATCCCATCCGGACACGGGTAGAAGTCTTCTGTCTTGTATCTTCATGGCTCATTAGTCTGGCCCATGTCACATAGCTCGGACGCCCAAGGACACCCTTAATCCAGGACTCCCTCAGTAGCCCTTGAACCAGGCTTCAATGACGATGTGTCCGGTGCGTAGATTGTCTTCGGCATTGCAAGGCGGGTTCCTCCTCGGAATACTTTAAAGCAGTCCTTGAACACAGAAAACGTGTCCGGCTCTCCAAAACAGACACCACACATAACCACAACAGGGTACGATATTTAACAAGTCCCATCTGCTGACAACTTTGGTGGCGAGACGTTACATCTCCGCCCGGTTATTATTTTGAACCTTTTTTAGCCTCCCGCTCCATGTTACGAGATGTGGTTTTTATTGGCACATCTTGTCAAAGCAGAGATTGTGTCCCCTTATCACGGGACTCTTATTAATACGGGCATGGGTAATCCAACCGTGTCGTTTGCACGATTCCTTGGGAATAGGCGAATTTTAAGGCTCGTGAGGAGGCGTTCGATATTCATCGCCTTTATAAAGGGGTACATACCCTTCTTTCTCCTCCACGCCTACCTCTTCCTCAGCCTTTCCAACCTCGAGCTCCAGCACCCAGGTCTCGACTTAATTGCCACAAGCTTCCCATTCATGTCCGGATCTAGCCTCAGAGGGGGGGCACCCAACATCCACGAGGGTGGAGGGCGCACCCTACCCCCTGGGCGCGCCCCCCCTGCCTCGTGGGCCACCTGGAAGCCCCCCGTCTTCTGGTATAAGGTGTCTTTTGCCCTGGAAAACATCAGAAGGAAGCTTTCGGGACGAAGCACCGCCGTCTCGAGGTGGAGCTTGAGCAGAACCAATCTGCCGGGCAAACATCCCTTCGGGAGGAGGAAATCGTCACCATCGTCATCACCCTTGATCCTCTCATCGTGAGGGGGTCAATCTCCATAAACATCTTCACCAGCACCATCTCCTCTCAAAACCCTAGTTCATCTCTTGTATCCGATCTTTGTCTCAAAACCTCAGATTGGTACCTGTGGGTTGCTAGTAGTGTTGATTACTCCTTGTAGTTGATGCTAGTTGGTTTATTCGGTAGAAGATCATATGTTCAGATCCTTTATGCATATTAATACCCCTCTGATTATGAACATGAAAATGATTTGTGAGCAGTTATGTTTGTTCCTGAGGACATGGAAGAAGTCTTGTTATAAGTAATCATGTGAATTTGGTATTCGTTTGATATTTTGATGAGATGTATGTTGTCTTTCCTCTAGTGGTGTTATTTGAACGTCGAATACATGACACTTCACCATTATTTGGGCCTAGGGCAAGGCATTGGGAAGTAATAAGTAGATGATGGGTTGCTAGAGTGACAGAAGCTTAAACCCTAGTTTATGTGTTGTTTCGTAAGGGGCTGATTTGGATCCACATGCTTCATGCTATGGTTAGGTTTACCTTAATTCTTCTTTCGTAGTTGCGGATGCTTGCGAGGGGGGGTTAATCATGAGTGGGACGCTTGTCCAAGGAAGGGAAGTACCCAAGCACCAGTCCACCCACATATCAAATTATCAAAGTAACGAGCGCGGATCATATGAACATGATGAAAACTAGCTTGACGATAATTCCCATGTGTCCTCGGGAGCGTTTTCCTTTATATAAGAATTTGTCCAGCCTTGTCCTTTGCTACAAAAAGGATTAGGACACCTTGCTGCACCTTGTTTACTTTTGTTACTTGTTACCCATTACAAATTACATCATCACAAAACTATCTGTTACCGATAATTTCAGTGCTTGCAGAGAATACCTTACTGAAAACTGCGACTCTCACATCCAGCTTGTCAAGCGCATTCTTCGCTACTTGCGTGTACAACACACTATTGCTTATAACTCTACAAGTCGTCCTTGCACGAGCTCGTTGCCTACACCGACACAGATTGGGCCAGGTGTCCTGACACACGAAAATCTACTTTGGGCTTTTGTGTCTTTCTTGGGCAGAATCTCCTCACTTGGTCTTCGAAACGACAGGCCACCATATCCCGGTCCAGTGCGGAGGCCGAATATAGGGGTGTGGCAAACTGTGTCGCCGAGTCATGTTGGCTTCGCCAACTGCTCCATGAACTACGGCGCCCTCCGTCTCAAGCCACCATCGACATTTGTGACAATGTCAGTGCAGCCTATATCACCACCAATCTGGTACAATATCAACGGACAAAGCACATTAAGATCGATCTTCACTTCGTCCGCGATCGTGTGGCCCTCGACGAAGCTCGCGTCCTACACGTCCCGTCCAACTCGCAATTTGCATATGTATTCACCAATGGCCTGCCTACACAGGTCTTTCATGAGTTTCATGATAGCCTAAACATCCTTCCCAAAGGGGTTCCGGCTGAGGGGAGGTGTTAACATGTATTATTCCATGTGTATTTTTTACCTTTGTAGCGCGTGCGTACTCTCCTAGTATGTAGGATCGTGGGTGTTGCCCGGGCCTGCGTGCCACATTCAGTTGAATGGTGAGATTGGTTCTGTATTGATCTCAGAGTGATTACAACAGGTATATATAGAGTTGTCTAACCGTGTGCCCTATACAAGTGGCACGAAGGCCATGGCACCGGTTGAGATCCTAGATTATAGGCACGATTACAACAGGTGCGACTGGGCACAGTACACAAAAGAACACATACATCAGTAGTACATGTTTAACAACCCCCTCAGCCAGAACTCCGCCAGGCAGGATGTTCAGGCTGCGTCGAAAGTCGGTAAACATGATGGTCGGCAATCCTTTGGTGAAGACATCCGCAAACTGGGAACTGGATGGAACATGGAGGACCTTCACTTCGCCCAGAGCAACGCGATCATGGACAAAGTGAAGATCAATCTCAACATGTTTCATACAATGATGCTGCACCGGATTGGAGGAGAGGTACTGCGCACTGATGTTGTCACAATAGACAAGAGTCGCATGCGATGGAAGGCGGTGAATCTCATGCAGAAGCTGCCGGAGCCAGCAAGTCTTAGCTATGCAATTGGCGACGGCGCGGTATTCAGCTTCGGCACTCGAGCGAGACACGGTCGACTGTCGCTTAGATGACCAGGAGACGAGGTTGGACCCGAGGAAAATACAGAAGCCCGAGGTGGAGCGACGAGTGTCGGGGCATCCGGCCGAGTCAGCATCGGTATAGGCCACCAAGTCGTGAGCGGAGGAGCGAAAGACTTGGATGCCAAAGTGGAAGGTACCGCGGATGTAGCGCAAAATATGCTTGACTAGCTGCATGTGGGCGTCGCGGGGAGCATGCATGAATAGACAGACTTGTTGCATGTCATAGGTGATATCCGGTCGCGTGAGAGTGAGATACTGCAAGGCGCCGGCCAGACGACGATAGGCAGTGGCATCGGAGCGTGGAGAGCCGGCAGACGAAGATAGTTTGGACCGGGTATCAATGGGTGTGGGCGCGGGGTTGCACTGGAGCATGTTGGCGCGATCGAGGAGTTCGAGGGCATACTGTTGTTGAGACAGAAAGAGCCCATCGGCAGTGCGTGTGACGTTGATTCCAAGGAAATGGTGGATGTCGCCTAAGTCCGTCATAGAGAACTCGGATTTGAGGGACAATATAATGGAATGAAGTATGGACGGTGTGTTGGCGGTGAGGATGATATCGTCTACGTATAGGAGAAGGTAGGCGATGGAAGAGCCATGGTGGTATATGAACAAGGAGGAGTCACACTTGGAGGCGACAAAGCCAAGGGAGAGGATGAAAGTTTGAAAACGAAAGAACCATGTACGTGGGGTTTGCTTCAAACCGTACAAGGACTTGCGAAGGAGACACACACGGTCCGGATGGGTGGGATCAACAAAACCGGAGGGTTGCTGACAATAAACCATCTCGCGGAGATGACCATGCAAGAATGCATTTTTGACATCCATTTGATGGATGGGCCATGAGTGGGTGGTGGCGATGCTGAGAATGACACGGATGGTGGCGGGCTTGACCACCGGGCTGAAAGTCTCCTCGAAATTGACACCCTCCTGTTGAGTGAACCCACGCACAACCCATCGCGCCTTGTAGCGCGCCAAGGTGCCATCAGTCTTGAACTTGTGGCCAAATATCCATTTGCCCGTCACCACATTGACACCTGCAGGTTTAGTAACCAAAGGCCAAGTTTCATTGTTCATTAGAGCATTATATTCCTCTAGCATTGCATTGTGCCAATTGTGGTCTTTTAAAGCCGATTTGTAGGAGGGAGGGATAGGAGAAATGTGGCGGTCAAATGTGCTTGTGTGGAAGAGGCGACGAGGCATGCAATATCCAGATTTGGCGCGTGTGTTCATTTTGTGGGAGTTCTGGGGTGGCTATATCGGTTGGGCGCGACGGGGGAGGCGTGGCATCATGGGAGAGGCTGGCGCGAAGCGGAGGAGGATTCGGTGGGGCTAGAGGCAGAGCTGGCGGGTGCGGAAGTGGAGGACGGGGAGCAATCCGAGGACGATCCGCTGCGCACGTCAGGAGGGTCCGGTGCGGGGCTCGAGGTGGAATGGGTGGAGGGGGAGGTGAGCGGAGTAGTGGCGGGCCCGGGTGGAGTGGGCGGGTGGCTTGCGGGGGAACCGGGCGGGGTGTGGCAGCCGTTGGTTGGGGGAAGCTGGTGGCGAGGCGGAGTGTCCGAGGTAGGTGGGGGGCGTGATCGGAGGTGGATCAGGTTGGGGGGCGCGAGATCCCGGGTGGGATTTGTTGTGGAGGACGGATCTAGAGGCGGGGATGTGGGAGGCGTGGAGGAAAAAATATTCTCATCAAAGATCACATGGCGAGAAACAATCACGCGTCGGGTGTCCAGATCAAAGCATCGGTAGCCCTTATGCTCGAGGGGGTAACCAAGGAAAACGCACCTAGTGGATCGGGGGGAGAGCTTGTGAGGGGTTGTGACGTACAAGTTGGGAAAACAAAGACAGCCAAAGACCCTTAAGTGATCATATGATGGATGGGTGTGGAAGAGGAGGAAATATGGTGTGATGTGGTTAATGGAGCTAGACGGCCGTCGGTTAAGTAGGTGTGTCTCCGTGTGTAGTGCTTCGACCCAAAAGGAGGGTGGAAGGTTGGCTTGGAGAAGGAGAGTATGGACGACGTCATTAGAGGTACGAAGCATGCGCTCTGCCTTGCCATTTTGTGGAGAGGTGTGGGGGCACGAAAAACGATAGGAAACGCCATGGGAGGAGAAGAAGGAGCGAAGGGCGGTGTTGATGAACTCTCCCCCGTTGTCGCATTGCATGCTACGAATCATCACGTGGAATTGAGTGGGGATATAAGTAAAGAAGCGTTGTAACATATCGGATGTGTCAGACTTATGCCGAAGAGGAAAAGACCAGGAATAGTGGGAGTAATCATCAAGATAATCAAATAATACTGATAGCCAGAGAAACTTACAACAGGAGAGGACCATAAATCACAATGGGTAAGTTGAAACGGGGCTGTTGTAAAGCTATGCGAGGAAGAAAAAGCTAAACGCGGTTGGCGACCTAATTGACACGCCTCACACACCTAGGGGTGACTGTTATTACAATCTGGTAGGAAATCACGAGCAAGCCGTGCTAGAGAAGAACCGCCGGGATGGCTGAGGCGACGATGACATAACTCCTATGAAGATGTGGTGGCAGAGAGGACAGCGCGCCGAGGGAAATTATTGCCGAGGAAGGGGTACAGGTCGCCGGTGCTACTGGAGGTCATGACGATTTTCCTGGTGCGAAGGTCCTTCACAACAAAACCAGAAGGAAAGAATTCAACTGAGACAAGATTATCAATAGTAAAGCGGCGAACAGAAATTAGATTAAAGACAACAGATGGAGAAACTAAGACATCACGAAGGGAAAATTTGTGCGGAGAAATAGTGGTGGATCCGGCTGTGGTGATCGGCAGGTGACTACCATTGCCAACAAGAATGCTACGAGGAAGATGCTGTAATGAAGAATGAAACGAGGTGACGTTACCAGGGTTGCCGGTGATGTGTGACGAGGCGCCGGAGTCCATGTACCACTCAGCCCCAGGGTTGGGGAAGTCGGCGTTGCTGTAGGCATGGTTGATCATGGCGAGCTGGTCCCACGAAGGCGGAGCAGGCTGATGAGGTGGCGGAGTGGCGAACGGCGTAGACGGCAGCATAGGATAGGCCTGCACGTGGCTGCCTGGTCGTTGGCCGAGGACGCCCACCGCATTGGGAGGCACCCAGCCAGGACGGGGAAGAGGCAGGGCCATGCCGTAGGGTGCGAAATACCCCATGAAGGGCTGGTGCTGGGTGGGAGGGCCACGGGAGGAGTCGCCGCGTCCGCCACAGCCACGTCCGCACCCACGACCCCACGGCCGCGATCTGCGTTGCCGCCCCCGCGCGGCTGGTTGTTGAAGAAGCCGTTGTCGGGTCCACCGGGGCCGTGAGAGCCGGAGCCGTTGTTGGAGCCGCGACCCGCCGAGCCAGGCGGGGCACCACGGTCACCAGAGCGGTCGCCGCGATCAGGGCCGCGGTCACCGCCCACGCCAGGGCCGCCGGTGGTGATGGTGAGCGCGGCGGCACTCTCTTCCAGGGCGCGCTGGGCGAGCGACTCCTCGGAGAGGAGAAGGCGAGAGAGAACGACGTGGAAGGGCAGCAGGGGCACGGTGTCGCCGAGGACGATGCGAATCTTCTCAAAGTGCTTGTCGAGGCCGTGAAGCAGCTCCATGGCGAGATCGGGGTCGGACACCGGTTGCTCGATGTCGGCAAGCCCGTCGGCCAGGACCTTGAGGCGTCGGGCGTATTCGGCGATAGGCAGATCGCCCTGCTTCAGGTTCTGATACTGCCGGTTGAGCTTCATGTATTGGGCGGCGCGATTGGCGAGGAAGTAGTCATGGAGGCGGCGCCAGAGTTGGTAGGCTGTTGTGGTCTCATCCATGGGAAGGAGATCGACCAGCGAATCCGCCACGGCGGAGTAGATCCAGAGGGTGATGTGAACATCAGCGGCGCGCCAGAGATCATCAGGGTTGGCCGACGGCGCCTGCTGGACGTGGGAGGCGGCCTTGTATTGGAGGAGAACGAAGAGGAAGAAGGTGCGCCATTTGCGGTAGTTGTGTTGGGCAGGATCAAGTTTGAACTTGAGGTGGTTGGTGATATGGTCGTGGAAGAGATTGCCGTAGCGAGAAGAGGCGGGGGCGGCGGCGATGGCCGGGGGGGGAGGAGCTGGAGAACAAGGGGGCTGTGAGCGTGCTGATGGGCGCAGGGATGGAGGGGACGGCGGGCGGGGTGGTGAGCGGCTCGCTGGAGCTGGAAGACAGGCTCGGGAAGGATGGCTGAGAGTCGGAAGGAGAGGTGGCCGAGGAGGTGGCCGGAGCAGGGGAGGAGGGAGCGCCGAGACCAGCCATGGGAGCGTCTGATACCAAGTTGAATGGTGAGATTAGTTCTGTATTGATCTCAGAGTGATTACAACAGGTATATATGGAGCTGTCTAACCGTGTGCCCTATACAAGTGGCACGAAGGCCATGGCACCGGTTGAGATCCTAGATTGTAGGCACGATTACTACAGGTGCGACTGGGCACAGTACACAAACGAATACATACATCAGTAGTACATGTTTAACACATTCATCGGGCCTTCTGTTGTAACTCCTGCTGTATATGTTGTATCGATGGCAGACTGCCCAATACAGAGAACACTATTCAGCCTTTCTCATTCCATCTCAACTTACAGAGAAATATACGCTAGACCTATTCTACCACAGCACGAATTGAGCGTACTTCTGGCTATTATTTACTCCCTCTGTAAACTAATATAAGAGTGTTTAGATCACTAAAATAGTGATCTAAACGCTTTTATATTAGTTTACGGAGGGAGTAGAAAACAAAAACCAACTAAACTGAAGTCTGAAAAACTGGTTCAGTGCAACAGGTTAACACAACAGAGATTGGCGCTCGGCGCCTCGGCCCGAGCTTGCCTCTTGCTCGGTGCAGCTCGGGAGGCTTGGCAAGACATAGCAGTGACAGGTCGCTGCCATGTGGGGCCACTATCTGGAACGCCGGGAAGGCAGCGTGCGGGCGTCGAGATCATGGTGCTGTAGGTCGTGGTCGTTGGCCGCCAGGGGAGAGTGGATTCTCCCCGCCTTGCTCAACCATGGGAGCTTGAGTTGGTCATTCCCGTTTGCGTGGTCGCTGGCCACCACGACGAGGGGAGCGAGCAGGTCGCCAAGTCGACTCCATCGGCCGCAGCGGAGAGCAGGAAGTGAACGCCGACGAGCGTGGCCTCGGCCTGGTGGTTTATCTGCATGTACGCGGCCGCGCTAGAGGCCGGGATGCAAAGCTCGCCACGACGCAGGGGTTAGGGGAGGAATGAGAGGAGGGTAGGGAGGAGCAGAGCGGAGCGGCTGCGTGCTGTCAACGACGCCCGGCCCGGGCAAGAGGAATGCGGCGGCGGCGGCGAGCAAGTGAGCAACCCTAGCTATTATTGACTCCCCTTCTGACTCCCTTGGTAGTCGTTTCGCTGGGCTGCGAGCTTTTAGCGCGCGAGTTGGACCGAGCTGAGCCAGGCTCGGCTCGAGGTAGAAACAACCCCAAAATCAAAGCTCGGCTCGGCCTTTTTAGTAGTCACGCCGAGCCTAGCTTGGGCCGAGTCGCAGTGAACGCGAGCCTAACCCAAAAGCTCGAGCTGAACGTCCAGATTTACATGTACACATGATTCATTACATGAATGCTCCAGGCCACAAAACAGGAAATATGAAATAGTATCTGGAGAATATATAGGTTAAATAAGGACCAAAAGAAACGATTCAAAAATGCTCAAATCATGCGTGTAATCACCGACCAAAATGAATTTCATCGATACTCACTTTATTAACAGCTGTAGCTAAGCAAAAATCCTATTTGGCTCGAATTTTGCAGGTCTTTCCTTCTTTGTGAATAGAACTTTCTTCATTTGTAGTATAAAATGGCGGAGTCAACACATCACTTTCCCCTCTATGAAAAGAGGGTTGCTCCCTCCTCCTTTTTCCGGGCTTGGGACTGGCTATGTAATTAGAAGTGTTTCCTTAAATCACATAGGCGGAGCTCCACCCCCATCCCCAACCCACCAAAAAAAGAGAAAATTTGATTTAAAAACAAAAGCAAATGCCACCAGCGCAATCCTCAACCCCTAAAAGGAGAAATAAAACAAACGTAAACACCTTTTTTATTTTATTTTTGTTGTTTATCAAAGAGCTAAGGAAAAGGTAATACATTGTACCATTTTTAAATTTTTTTTCATTTTATATTTTTTCCTGTCAATTATTTTTTTGGTTTCTTTAAATGCCCAACGAATTGATTTCAAGGAACAAACCACTAATGCAATACAACTGTGTTTTTTTCTCTAATGTTGAGCAAATAACCATTTCGTTGTTTTCAACCAGTTCTTTCCTTGATGGATGAATTAAGCCCAATAACACTTCCTTTCAACCGGCAGCAAGATTGCAGAAGGCATCCTGAGATAGCACCAACCTGTAAATAGTGGGCATATTTTTTTTAAAGATTTGTTTGTATAGTATGTAGTACATATGCATCGCTATGTGTATATGAATCATGGACTATTTAGATGGATATTGGTAACCAATGAAATATATATAGGTTTCAACCTGAGCCCGTACTGATCTTAAATTGGAAACTATAAAGCTCTAGAGGATTAAAAACAATTCGAAATTAACAGTTTAATTTTGTCAAATGTATCAAGGATAAATGAAGTGGCATTCTCGTCATTCAAAACTTACTGGACTGTCGTTTTGTCGGTGCATGTAGATAAATGTAAAACAGAGAGTATGGTGTATATATACGCACTGTTAAACTTGGTGAAAACCATGATTGAAAGAAGAGGAAAAGGTTCAAGGCCGACTCCCCGCCGCCTCCTCGTCTATGGTGAGGTGAGATATATTTTCCGCCACATCATCCTTTGACTGGATAACAAGAAATGAGGAACGTGAAACAAACAAGCATGTCATACGTATGCAACAAAAGTTAATGGTGTCCCAAAAAAAAAGGGTAATGGGTTGATGTAAGTAGTCAGTTGTAGCATATACCACTTGGTCTGTACCCGAAACCTCCTCCTTGGATCCGCCATCTTCATCCTCGTCATACTGGAATTTGTGAAAAAGCAAGCAATGAAGGAATAATTAGAGGAATATATACTTGATACGACATGTGTACCTCTTGGTATGGGAATGACAGATAGTATATGCAACTGTGTACATGTGTACCTCTTCCTCTTCATCTCCATTGAAAACACTCTCGGATCCTTCGACCTCGTCACCCGACTGGAGTAATAAGAATGAGAAATAAAAGAGTATGTTGACACGTACCATAATCAGCGCGAGGTAGTAGATAATGTGAGTATCTGCCGTATGTATACCTCTTGGTCAGTACCTGAGACCTCCTCCTCGGATCCGCCATCTTCATCATCATCATACTAGAATTAAGAAAAAGCAAGCTGGCATGGAATTATTATAGTATATACTTGATACGACATGGTTTGGTAGTGAATGATAGACCGGGATAACAGTACCTCTTCGTTGGATATTGATATCTTGAGTTTGGGACGGTTGGGTTGCGTTTCTGCAGCGTGCCTCAGAGCGGCCTCTGTTGCCTCCACCTCCTCACCACAAAAGTCGTCCTGCCAGTTGAGCGTGTATTTGACTTCCTTCAGAAAAGGCATATTTCCTGCCAAACCAACGTCATTTCCCACGCTAGCATAGCATGTCAATTCTTCAAGCATCGGCAATGCGCCCTTGCCACACACAATCTCTACGTCAGTGTCAAGATATGTCAGGTTCTGGAACTCATGGCTACCAACAGTATATGATAGGGTATCGTCCATAGGACTTGATATGTAGAGGAAACGGAGCGAAGACATCTTTCCAAGGATTTGCAGATCCAGTGCTTCCAACTTTTGGACATGAAGCCATAGGTACGTAGGAGACGTGCGGAACACAAGACGAATCCATCCATGATGGACGCCTGGCTAAAATCATGCCTGACAATGACAATTGGCGGAGCTCCGAAGGGGGATCCCACTCTTCCAATCCATCAACTTCAACTGACTCCTCCAGTTCATACCTTATCTCCAGAGTCTGAATTCTCTGCAGGTTGCACGCAGACTTGACCAGATCCATGTGTGTGCTCTCATCCATCTCATCAAAATAGATTTCGAGCGCTCTCAATTGCATCAGCTTTCCCAACTCGGCTGTGAAAGTCCGGGGATTTGTCCACATGATATAGCCTCAACTCTTCTAGTGACGTCAGCTTCCCTATCCTGCCCATCATCATTGTGCTGTCAGAAGCACACAGACACATCAGCTTGCTTAGCTCACCAACAGAGGCCGGTAATTATTTTATGCCAGTGTCCTCCATATCCAGTGTCTGCAAGAACTTGAGATGATGCCCTAAGTCACTTGGGAGCTCGGTAATAGGTTTTCCCACCATCCCTAGTACCTGAGCTGAACCAACTTCCCAAGATGATCCAAATGACAACTTCCTACAGCGAAATCACAGTACTCTAGGACCAGTACTCGTAATACTTTAAAGCTCAGAAGTGGAGGCAGAACAAGACCAACACAACAAATAGCATTAAAGGACCTCACATATCCCATATCCATATGGTGAATGGATCCACCATGGATGGCTAACCTACGAGCAATGATGCTTGTGCTAGGCGAACATGCTTTATATTGTACCTTGTCTTGTGTTGTCAAAAAGTTTACTTCGCTTGACAACGTGCGTATGAGATCCAACACAGTGTCATGAACACGACAAGAATCTATCATACTTATACTGTCCTGATTTATTGACTGAATCATACTCCTATTTACAAGATCATTATAGTAGCCCTGTCCCAGCTCAAATGCATCAATCTCACTAGTAGAAAAAGGGGCAATGGTCCAGGCCGGGCCAGCCCATTAGTCCCGGTTCAATCCAGAACCGGGACCAATGGGGGCATTGGACCCGGTTCGTGAGCCACGGTGGCCGGCCGGGCCACGTGGGCCATTGGTCCCGGTTCGACTGGACCTATTGGTCCCGGTTGGTGGGTCGAACCGGGGCCATTAGGCCTCGCTCCTGGCCCACCACCATTGGTCCCGGTTGGTGGCTTTAACCGGGACCAAAGGCTGCCCCTTAGTCCCGGTTCTGGCCACGAACCGGACCAATTAGTTGCCTATATATACCCTCGCCGGCGAGCAGAGCACTCCCACTGCTCTGTTTTTTGTGGCCGACGAGGGGAGAGCTTTGTGGTGCTCTAGCTCACCTCCTATGCACACGAGGTGTTCGATGGAATGCCCGAGCCACACTACTTAAGCTTTCTCCTCTCCAAGCTCGACCTCCAAGCTCCATTTTCCTCAATATTTGTCTAGGTTTAGTGGTCCGTCACGTCCCGTCCCCGTCTTCACCGCCGTCGATCGCCCGCGCCGATCTCGTCGCCGGCACCACCGTGGTGAGCCTCTTATTCTTATCTTCTTTCTGCAAGGAAAAAAATTCTTACTTTTATGTTTATATAGATACTTGTATAATTTTCTTAGTTTTACTATTGCATCTTATATAGTGCGATGGTTTTGGTATCCGCCCCCGTCGGCCCTTGTCCTGTCTATGATTCGGATGTGGTATACATTATCTTTTCATAACTATTGGTTCATTTATTGTTTATGACAATTATGCCGACCAACGTGACATAGATTTTATTTATCTAGGAGGTTGTTGAACCGGAAATTCCAACCGACCCTATTGTCGAGAGGGTAAATTTAGTTGAAGAAGAAAACAATTTGTTGAAGGAAAAAATTAGAAAAATTGAGGAGGAGAAGATGATATTGGAGTTGCATGTTGCGGATGTCGTCGATGATCACAAGATCAAGATGGATGCAATGCACTTGAAGATTAGAAAGATTAGAAAATATGCCATTCATACCGAGGCTTGGTATCATTATGCCGTTGGATCAATTGTTACATTGGTTGCGATTATGATCGCATTTGTTTTCGCATTGAAATGTTTTACATAGTTCCAGTGTATGGTTTAATTAATTTAGATGCTCTGCAGATCTTTATGTTGTTAGATGAGAACTATGTATGTACTTTGGTTTTAATGTGATGATGAACTTCAATTAATTTGGTCACTTAGTTATCTATTCATGATGTTCTATAATGATTTTTGACACTTAATTATATATAATGCACACAGATGAACCGACAATGGATGTATGGTTCAAGACACACCTCCGAGTACATTAAGGGCGTGCATGATTTTCTCGAAGTGGCTGAGGCAAACAAGCAGAATGATTTTATGTGTTGTCCATGCCCTATATGTGGGAATACGATGTCTTACTCTGACCGGAAAATCCTCCACAACCACCTGCTTTACAAGTGTTTCATGCCACACTATAATGTTTGGACGAGGCACGGAGAAATAGGGGTTATGATGGAAGACAGCGAAGAAGAAGAGTACGATGACAACTATGTGCCCCCTGAATACGGTGATGCTACTGAACATCAAGAGGAACCAGACAATGTGCACCATGATGCTGCAACGGGCGAAGCTGCTAAAGATCAAGAGGAACCAGACGATGTGCCCGATGATGATGATCTCCGCCGGGTCATTGTCGATGCAAGGACGCAATGCGAAAGTCAAAAGGAGAAGCTGAAGTTCGATCGCATGTTAGAGGACCACAAAAAAGGGTTGTACCCCAATTGCGAAGATGGCAACACAAAGCTCGATACCGTATTGGAATTGTTGCAGTGGAAGGCAGAGAATGTTGTGCCTGACAAAGGATTTGAGAAGCTACTGAAAATATTGAAGAAGAAGCTTCCAAAGGATAACGAATTGCCCGACAGTACATACGCAGCAAAGAAGGTCGATGCCCTCTAGGATTGAGGTGCAGAAGATACATGCATGTCCTAATGATTGATCCTCTATCATGGTGCGTAGAAGGATCTGAACGCATGCCCGGTATGCGATGCATTACGATGAGATCGACGAGATGACCACGGTGATGTTGACGGCGAGCCCCCGGAAGAGGGTTCTGCGAAGGTGATGTGGTATGCTCCTATAATATCATGGTTGAAATGTCTGCTCGAAATGGAGAGCATGCCAAGTTGATGCAATGGCACAGTGAGGACCGTAAGAAAGACGAGAAGTTGAGAGCACCCACGACGGGTCGTGACCGAGAAAAATTGAGAGAAAGTATCGATGAGTTTGCAAGTGAGCCAAGGAACGTATGGTTTGCTTTAAGCGTGGATGGCATTAATCCTTTCGGGTAGCAGAGCAGCAATCACATCACCTGGCCCGTAACTCTATGTATGTATAACCTTCCTCCTTGGATGTGCATGAAGCGGAAGTTCATTATGATGCCAGTTCTCATCCAAGGCCCTAAGCAACCCGGCAACGACATTGATGTGTACCTAAGGCCATTAGTTGAAGAACTTTTACAGCTGTGGAATGGAAACGGTGTACGTACGTGGGATGAGCACAAACAGGAGGAATTTAACCTAAAGGTGTTGCTGTTCGTGACCATCAACGATTGACCCGCTCTCAGTAACCTTTCAGGATAGTCAAACAAGGGATAGCACGCATGCACGCACTGTTTACTTGACACCGATAATATATACCTGGCAAGCTGCAGGAAGAATGTGTACCTGGGCCATCGTCATTTTCTTCCGACCAACCATCAATGTCGAAAGAAAGGCAAGCATTCCAAAGGCGAGGCAGATCACCGGAAGAAGCCCGCCATGCGCATCGGTGATCACGCATTTGCTATGGTCAATGATTTACACGTAATCTTTGGAAAGGGTCCCGGACTAGCTGTTCCGAGGATTTGGGGACATGCACCCATGTGGAAGAAGAAATCTATATTTTGGGACCTACCCTACCGAAAGACCTAGAGGTCCGCTCTTCGATCGATGTGATCCACGTGACGAAGAACCTTGCGTGAACCTGCTAGACTTCTTGGGCGTGTATGGGAAGACAAAAGATACAGGTGAGGCACGGAGGACCTGCAACGTTCGCAGACGAAAAAGACGGCATGCCTCCAAAGCAAGATGAAGGTCCCGCCAGCTATGCTCTTACCAAAGAAGAGAAGGAAATCTTCTTTGAATGCCTGCTTAGTATGAAGGTCCCGATCGGCTTTCGTCGAATATAAAAGGAATAATAAATATGGCAGAGAAAAAGTTTTAGAACCTAAAGTCTCATGACTGCCACGTGATTATGACGCGAATCGCTTCCGGTTGCATTGAGGGGCTTCTACCGAAAACGTCCGATTAGCCATTGTGAAGCTATGTGCATTCCTCAATTCAATCTCTCGTAACGTGATCGATCCAGAAATCATACCAAGGCTAAGGAGTGATGTGGTGCAATGTCTTGTCGGGTTTCGAGCTGGTGTTCCCACCATCCTTCTTCAATATCATGACGCACGCCCTATTTCATCTAGTTGACGAGATTGTCATTCTGGGCCCCAGATTTCTACACAATATGTACCCTTTGAGAGGTTCATGGGAGTACTAAAGAAATATGTCCGAATCGCTTAGGCCGAAGGAAGCATCTCCATGGGCCATCAAACGAGAGGATGTCATCGGGTTTTGTGTTGACTTCATTCCTGGCCTTAAGAAGATAGGTCTCCCTAAATCGCGGTATGAGGGGAGATCGACCGAAAAGGCACGCTTGGAAGGGACTCAATAATATGCAGGACGGATATTCTTGGTCTCAAGCACACTACACAGTTCTCTGAACTCTACCTTGGTGACCCCATATGTCGATGAACACAAGAACATCTGCGCCCAAACACCAAGCAAAGGCGATGACTAGATTACATGTGAACACATCAGGACTTTCAGCAGTTGGTTGGAAGCACGTCTCAGAGGTGACAACACTGTTTATGATGAGCTGTACTTGTTGTCTAGGGGACCATCTTTAACTGTATTGATTTGGAAAGGATACGAGATAAATGGGAATACATTTTACACGATTGACCAAGATCAAAAGAGCACCAACCAAAACAGCGGTGTCCGCTTTGATGCAACAACCGAGAGGGGAAAGGACACATATTATGGTTACATAGTGGACATATGGGAACTTGACTACGGACATGATTTTAAGGTCCCTTTATTTAAGTGCAAATGGGTCAATCTGTCAGAGGTGGGTAGTGTAGACCCACAAGACGGAATGACAACAGAGGATCTGAAAAATCTTGGGTACACTGACGAACCGTTCGTGGTAGCCAATGATGTGGCACAGGTTATCTATGTGAAGGACATGTCTACCAGACCGAGAACGATGAGCCAAAGCGCCACATAGTTCTTTCAGGAAAAAGGGACATCGTGGGAGTGGAGGGCAAGACAGACATGTCTGAAGATTATGAAAATTTTCATGAAATTCCTCCCTTCAAAGTCAAGGCTGACCCTAGCATCCTGATAAACGACGAAGGTTATCCATGGTTACGGCGCAATAAGCAAATGACACAAGCGAAGAAAAAGTGAAGACTTTCTCCCGCAACTATTATGATGATACCATGCCAACTTTGTAACTGATGAGTATGATTTCATTATCCGTTTTGTACATGCACATGCTATGTGGGTCAATTTATGATACCATGCCAACTTTCAACTTTTTCAGAGTTCATTTGAAATGCTTTAATGTCTTATGGTTCGGCCCTCGTAATAATTAAAAATAGCAACAATAAGTATTTTGTTGTAAGTAGAAACAAAATAAAATAAATAAAGCAAGAAAGAAAACAAAAAAACAAAAAAAGTGTTTTCAAATTTGAAAACAAATGACACTAGCAGAAAGTTTATAATTTTCCTAAAACTAAAAGCAAAAAGAATTAAAAAATAAAGCAAAAAAAAGAAAATAAATAATGCAGAAAACAAAACAAAAAAACTGGAAAATAAAATAAAAATAGCAACAATAAGAAAAGAAAACAAAAAAATGCCTCCTACTGGGCCCCCCACGGTCTGAATACGACTAGAAACCCCATCAGGGCGAGATTCAGCCCGCAGAGGCCTGGAAGGCCCATCAGGCAAAGCAATAGCAAGTAGGCCCGAAAGCCTGCGGTGGAGAGGAGCTCGAGAGGGGTGCGGCAGTGGGGCTTATACACCACGGCGCGCCCCTCTCCACTAGCGAGGTGGGACTAAGCTTTGGCCCCGACGCTGGCAAGCTGGGGCCTTTGGTCCCGGTTGGTGGCACCAACCGACTAGCAGATGGTCCCGTTGGTGCACCAACCGTACCAAAGGTCGCCGCTTCCCGCCCTTTGGGCTGCCGAAAAGAGGTTTTGGTCCCGTTGGTGGCACCAACCGACTAAAGGTGCATTAGTCCCGTTGGTTTCACGAACCGGGACCAATGGCTTTGCAATATAAGCAAACACTTTGCAAAAATTCAGAATTTCATCGCCATTGCCTCGACGACGCCGACCTCCTCGACGCCGCCAGTTGCTCCACCTCGCCGCCGCCGCCGCCGCCAAGGCGTCGCCTCCCGAGCCCGTGCCGTCCTCGTCGCCCGGCCTCCCGAGCCAGCGCCTGTTCCGCCCCGCCGCCGCCCGAGCCCCCCGCCCGCCCCGCCTGGCGCCCTCGCCGCCGCCATCATCATCGCTAGCCGCCCTCGCTATGAGAGCCACAGCCCGGCTCTGCTTTTTTTTTCATTTTATTAGTTTAATTTTTGTTCAATGTATATGTGTATGTATATGGCTATGCGGCTCTGTTTTTTTTTTCATTTTTATTAGTTTAGTTTTTTTCATATATATATATATATATATATATATATATATATATATATATATATATATATAGGGATTGACTATTCGTCACCTGGGTGAGGAATAGTTATTCTTCACCCTCTATTTTACTATCAATGGACCGTAATTTTACGTTCCGTAAATTTTGCCTTATTTCTGAAGTAAAAGAGACCGTAAGAAAATATATAATCGTCGGAAAAAATATTTTACGTTATGTAAAATTACAAATTTAAAAACATAGTGTAAAATACACATAAACTGTAAATTTTCTTGTCTTATGACCTATATTTTTATTTTCTTATGTCAAATTTTACGTCGTGAATCGATAGGAATGTAACTATTTGAATTCCAAACGTAATTTAATTATGAAATGATCAGAAGATTACCTCGGTGAAGAATAACTTATTCTGCACCCTGGTGATGAATAGTAACACTATATATATATATATATATATATATATATATATATAATGTATATGTGTATGTATGTGGCTATATGTATGTACATGTTCAAAATGTATAAAAAAATTGTTCAGAGCATGTTTTTGTTCATATATGTATTTTTTGTTCATATGTGTATTAATGTTTTCTTATATGCAAAATATAGATTTTTAGAAAAGTTAGGATTTTTTTCTGTTCATAGATTTTTTTTGGTGATATTAATTATTGTAGAATATGCAAATGTTTGTATGTTCATATGAACAATGCATTAGGCAAAACCTTTGTTTTTTTCGAAATTTTCTATTTGAACATTTTTTTAAAAACAAGCAAAACTAAAAGAATGAGAGAAAAAAGGAAAATAAGAAGAGGAAGAAAGGAGAAGAAGAGGAGAGGAAGAAGAGGAGAAATAAATAAGAAGAGGAAAAAAGAAGAAAAAGAAGAGGAGAAGAAGAAAGGAATAGAGGAGAAGAAGAAAAATAGAACCTTTCTATTTCTTCTTCTCCTCTTTTTTTTCTTATTTTTTTTCTTCTTCTTCTTCCTTCTTCCTTCTTCCTCTTTTCTTCCTTTTCCTTATTTTCCTTTCTCGAGGGAGAAGAAGAAAAAGAAGAGGAGACGAAGAAGAAATGAATGGAGGAGAAAGAAGAAACTTCAACACGAGGGGGGGTACCGATACCCCCTCCCCGATAACATTATTTTCCCATGTATATGTATGTCGCGTCGTTGTCGATATAACCCCCTCGAGATAACTTCAACATGAGCGGCGGTCGATATATATACCCCCTCTCGACCGTGATAACTTATACAACGGCAGCACCCCCCTCAGCCCTCTCGCTCGACCAAAACTCTCGAGGACACCCAAACCCTAGGGAGAAAACGATGTTGGTCTCCTACCCCCTCCCGCCGCGCCCCTACCCGACAAATTAACTCTCTCGAGGCCACCCAAATTTACGAAGTTAAAAGAGCGTTGTCGTCGAGGCCACCCCAAACCCTTGAAGCGTTGTGTCGAGGCGACCCCAAACCCTAGAGAAGTAGCGTCGAGGCCACTAACATGATTCCTTACTGTGATTAGCTAGCTAGTTCTACGTTTGCCACTAATATATATATATATCCATCTGTATCATGTTTGAATAATAATTGACATGTTGTAAATATTTGCAGAAACTATGGAGCACTCCCGAGACGAAGAAACAGAAGCGATGTTCGGGGACATAATCGCACAAGGAAGTGATGAAGTTGCGTCATTTCTCAATGACACCGATGGTCAGGAAGGACTGGGTGCAGAAGAGGGCTATGTTCATGATGGCTTCGCCCCATTAATGCCGGTACAAGAAGAGGACTATGTTCATGATGGGTCCGATGACATAATGGAGGTACAAGAAGGAGACCGTGCTGACTGCTCCGGTTACCAAACCGAGTCCGGCCAGGTATATATATATATATATATTAGTTAAGCCCGTGCTGACTAGTTAATTGATGCATCCATTGTTTTGGTATATGTACACATATTAATTACTCTCGTCTTTCTTCCTTATAATTTCTAGCCCTCCGGATCGAGCACAACTTCAGTAAGGAGACGAGGCCCGAAGAAAAAGTTGAGCTCGGATGAAAAGTTTGAGATCATACAAATAGCGCCCGACGGCAAACCGATTGAACCCATCCGGACAAAGCGCGCATTTACTGCTCAGTGCGGGGTTCTTGTTAGGGACAAGATCCCGATCAGCATCCAACAATGGTATAAGCCTAAGGAGGAAGACCCTGAGGTGTCTTATGTCAATGATATGTAGAAAGAAGATCTTTGGACTCAGCTGAAGGCAAATTTCACCCTACCGCCAGAGGAGGATCCGGAGAAGCCAGTTAAAGAGCAATTAATCAAGTCTTGTGCTCTTAAGAAGATGGCAACCCTATTCAGGAGGTGGAGGAAAGAGCTAAACAGGTTTATCAACAAAAAAGGACACCAGAATTCATTGACAAATATGAGAAGATCAAAGATCACTGGCCCGCATTTGTGGCCCACAAGACATCGGAATAGAGTAAGAAGATGTCAGCGACAAACAAGCAAAATGCTGCGAAGAAGATGCTTCACCATCGCACGGGGTCAGGTGGCTACCTCAAAGCCCAGCCTAAGTGGTCCAAGGCTGAGCATGATCTGCTTGAAAAAGAGATCGAACCAGAGACAATGTACTGGCCAAACCATTGCCGGACTTGGTTCTTCGGGGCTGGTGGAACCTTGGACCCTGTATCAGGGAAGTGCCATTGGACGGACGAGCAACTGCAAATACCAGTCAAGAACCTTCGGCACTATATCGATGCAGCGCAGCGAGGGACGTTCGTTCGCAGCAGGAGAAGGACAAGCTCACAATGGCCCTCAGAATCTCGAGCACCACGGACGGACACGAGGCACGCCAGGCTCCATTCCGTGGAAGGTTGGTTTTCCGGACGCAGGGGGTTACAACACCCATGAGAGGAGGAAGAAACTGGAGCAGGGCCAACTGCAGGCGCTGCGCGAAAGGGTAATGAGGCTAGAGGAACGAGAAGGGGAACGAGAAGCATCTAGGGATGGCAATGGGGACCATCCCCTATGGGGATACCTACAACATCCCCATCCCCATCTATTCCCTATCATCCGATCCCCATCCCCGTTTACATGACTGGGGATGAAATTTCCCCATACCCATGCCCACTGGGGAACGGGGCCCCATTAGGGTCCCCATGCCCATAAACAAATACTCATATACATAATATGACACCCTATGGTTAACATACATACATGGTGTTGTCCTTGTCCTGCTAATGCCTATCTAGGTCATATTGACTTCTTGGTCATGGTAGCAGTTGAAGTGAGGATGTGAGATAGGTTTAAGGGTTTTTTAGAGCTTTTTTGTTTTCGCAAGTCTGTTTGTGAATATTTTAACGTTGATCGCAGTGTCACGGTTACTAACCAGGTCTCCGATGGGTATTGGGTCTAGGGAATAGGATATCGTCCCCATCCCCGTTGTACCCTATGGGGAATAAATTAGTTTGGTAAATATCCCCATGGGGATGTTTTTCGCCCATCCCCACCCCCTAATAGATGAAATCCCCACGGGTTTGGCGGGTACGGGGCCCCATTGCCATCCCTAGAAGCAGCAGATTGCAGCAAACGACCTGCCGAAGCTTTCCCCGAAACTACCCCGCCATCTCAGCGGAGAAGCAGTGTGGCTTCCACCGAGCTGCTTCAGCCGGAGCATGTCTTGACGGCTCCTGCCAGCTATCCCGTGGATGATATCACGGAGTCTCAAAATTGCCACATTATGGCGCGATGGATGAATTTGAAGGACAAGGCGGCTGTTGGCTCTGTTTATCCTAGTGGACCCACACAACTTATCACTGCCAGCCGATTCCAGAAGGATATGCTAAGGTGATGGTGGATGAAATAACGGGGGTATTTGAGGACCTCTTTCTTGACCACCCTACCGGTGAAGGGGAGACTAGGCTGGGTTCTGCTCTGAAGACTCCATGCCTATGGCGGAAGGAGCTCATCAACCTTTCGAACTGGACGTCTCCGCCTCCTCCTCCTCCTTCTCCGGCGAGTAAGGGAACTCCGCCTCCTCCACCGCCTCCTCCTCCGGCGAGTGACGATCAGGGCACGCGTGGCGGCACGCTGCCTCCTTCTCCGGCGCGTGGCGGCACTCCGCCTCCTTCTCCGCCTGCGCCGGCGCTCCCGAGCAGCAGCCAGCAGCCTCCTCCTTCTCCGCCTCGCCAGCATGGGCGGAAGAGACCCGCCGCCGCCCCGGCTGCTCTGGTGCGTCGTAGTCCTTCTCCTCCGCCTCGTAAGCAAGCACAAAAGAAGACAGACGCCGCAGCCGCTCCGTCTGCTCCGGCGTCTAGCAGTACAACCAAAGGCGGGAGGCAATACAGATACGGTCCACCTCTAAAGCCTCTAGAGAAGTTACCGTACAAGAGGACCAAGGAGGAAAACGATACGATCGTGCGGACCCATGTGAAGGAGTTCTTTGAAGGGGTGAAAGCAAAGAGACATCCACCTCCGGAGGAGAAGGTAGGTCCGGTGAAAGCAAAGCGCACTCTCGATGCCCTGAAGAAACCGGCAAAGTCTCCGCCGAGAACCAACTATGAGCGCATTACTGAACAGACATATCTCCAAGCGGAGCGGTCACGAAGTACTGTTAGACATCAAAGAGCAACAGAACGAGCAGCTGCGAAAAAAATTGACCAGCTCGGCGAACAAGCAAACCAATCGTGCCCCTCGCTCAATGTGTCTAGCGGCAACATCGTCGCTAATGTTCCGGGGATGGTGGCCGGTTATGGCAATCTACAAGATTACCTGCCTGACGATGCACTTCCTGATTTCATGCAGGTGGAAGAACACAGATACTAGTACGGGAAGCCTCTCGTCAAAGATGAAAAATCTCTAACAACGACGATGCGAGGATTCCATACTTGGTACATGAAAACCTGCAGAGAGTCTGGGGGGACGAATACTTTGTATCTGAGAATTAAAGAGGAGCACGACCTCGTTGGAAATGATCTGTTGCCTGTTCCATTTGAGGAGTTCTTCGAGTTCTTCAATCAAAAGGCCCTCGATAAATTAACGGTCTTTTGCTACTGCCTGTAAGTACTATTTCTTTCATTAAGTCTCTATATATAGCTCGGCTCTTTCATTGCATGTATTTATAATTGATTATCCTAAATATATTATGCAGATTGAAGATCGTCGAGTGCAAAAAACAAGAAATTTATGATATTGGGTTCATTAACACAAATATCATAGATGAATTACTCGTTAAAAAGGACGTCAAAGAGGCCGAGGACAACTTGCTACAATCGTTGATCAAAAATCAAAACAAAGATACCATACTCTTTCCTTACAACGGCAAGTGAGTGTTACTGTCGTGTGCATATTCGGTTTCCCTTATTACTCGAGCGAGGTTATAGTAATGTAATTAATGAGTTATGCATAAATGCAGAGTACCACTATATTCTTCTGCAGATTAAGCTTGAGCATGGACTAGTAACCGTCTTAGACTCGAGACGGAAAGATCCCAAAACCTATGCGGACATGACTGAAATGCTCAGCAAGTAAGTTCAATCGATCATTATCGCACCATATCGGCAACTTTTTGTTCATTTCCTGATATCTCAAGTAATAATAATTAATTTATTTTGTCTTGCAGGGTTTGGAAACAGTTCACCGAAGAAGCTCCGGGACTGCCGAAGGAGCTGCGATATACATACCCGAAAGTAAGTACTACTGGCTAGCTAGTTGCGTGCATCTCCCGTTGATTCTATAGCTATAATTTCATCAATGCCATTTATAATGCTTCATTATCAGTTTGATTGACCTCTATTTCTCGTAAAGTGCTTGTGGCAAGAACAAGGGAATGATTTCTGTGGATACTACGTGTGCGAGTTCATCCACACCACGACTTTGAAAAACAAGCGGGGCTACTCTCAAAGACAATATGAAGTGCGTAAGCAATAATATTCACAATTTCATTTTATTACACCATCATTTCTGTTGAGTTTCATTCATATATATGTATTAATTAACCCCCTTCTTCAAATTAGACGTGGCAGATGCGGAATGAACTCCTAGAACCAGATCGCATGAAAGCAATTCAAGAGGAATTGGCCGGATTCTTTCTTGACCACGTCATCAACAAAGCCGGAGAATACCATGTGGAAGTTGATTTCAAATGCTAGGGGACTGTAAGTGAGAGATCTTACATATTGTACATGTATGTAGCCAGTAGCGTCGGAGGTACATGATACGAAAACTTGTTGTTCGACTAATCTCTCGGAGAAGGAGAGGTCGATCGATCATTTCTCTCGGTATGCATGACTTAACTTCAGTACTCAATGGTTCCTTCATTTTCTTACTAGCTAGCGTGTCGAGGGCTATATGTATATAGTACGAAGCGCCGACCAAGCACGGACATAAGAGAGGACACTTCTCTATTAATTAGCTAGCTAACACAATATATGAAACACCTAAATTAACCCCCAAAACCCCCACCCCCTTAAAAAAACAAAACCCCAGCCATCGAATCTTGACGCGTGGATGCATTTTGGTCCCGGTTGGTGCCACCAACCGGGACCAAAGGCCCCCCTGAAGGAAATATGCCCTAGAGGCAATAATAAAGTTATTATTTATTTCCTTATTTCATGATAAATGTTTATCATTCATGCTAGAATTGTATTAACCGGAAACATGATACATGTGTGAATGCATAGACAAACAAGATGTCACTAGTATGCCTCTACTAGACTAGCTTGTTAGTCAAAGATGGTTATGTTTCCTAACCATGAACAAGGAGTTGTTATTTGATTAACAAGGTCACATCATTAGTAGAATGATCTGATTGACATGACCCATTCCCTTAGCTTAGCACACGATCGCTTAGTATGTTGCTACCGCTTCTATCCATGACATATACATGTTCCGTAACTATGAGATTATGCAACTCCTGTTTACGGAGGAACACTTTGGGTGCTACCAAACATCACAACGTAATCGGGTGATTATAAAGGAGTACTACAGGTGTCTCCAAAGGCGATGTTGGGTTGGCGATTTGAGATTAGGTTTTGTCACTCGATTGTCGGAGAGGTATCTCTGGGCCCTCTCGGTAATACACATCATCAAGCCTTGCAAGCATTACAACTAATGAGTTAGCTGTGAGATGATGTATTACGGAACGAGTAAAGAGACTTGCGGTAACGAGATTGAACTAGGTATTGATACCGACGATCGAATCTCGGGCAAGTAACATACCGATGACAAAGGGAACAACGATGTTGTTATGCGGTCGACCGATAAAGATCTTCGAGAATATGTAGGAACCAATATGGGCATCCAGGTCCCGCTGTTGGTTATTGACCGGAGACGTGTCTCGGTCATGTCTACATTGTTCTCGAACCGTAGGGTCCGCACGCTTAAGGTTTCGATGATGCTTATTATGAGTTTATGTATTTTGATGTACTTAAGAAGTTCGAGTCCCGGATGTGATCACGGGCATGACGAGGAGTCTCAAATGGTCGAGACATAAAGATTGATATATTGAAGCCTATATTTGGAGTTCGAATGGTTCCGAGTGAAATCGAATTTATCGAGTACCGGAGGTTACCGAACCCCCGGAACTAAATGGGCCATAGTGGGCCTTGGTGGAAAGGAGAAAGGGCCAGCCCTAGGTGGTCAGCGCCTCCCCCTTCCCTAGTCCTACTAGGACTAGGAAAGGTGGGCCGCCCCTCTCTCTCTTTCCCCTCCGTGAATCCTATTCCAACTAGGATTGAGGGGAATCCTACTCCCAGAGGGAGTAGGACTCCTCGGCGCCTCCCTTGGCCGGCCGCCCCTCCCCTTGCTCCTTTATATACGGGGCAGGGGGCACCCTAGAACACACAAGTTTGATCTACGGATCGTTCCTTAGCCGTGTGCGGTGCCCCTCCACCATATTCCACCTCGGTCATATCGTCGCAAGCTTAAGCGGCTCTGCGCCGTAGAACATCAAGATCGTCACCACGCCGTCGTCTTGACGGAACTCTCCTCGACACTCGGCTGGATCGAGTACGAGGGACGCCATCGAGCTGCACGTGTGTCGAGAACTCGGGCGCCGGAGTAACGGCGCCGGATCGGTCGGATCGCGAGGAGAACGACGACTACTTCCTCTACGTTGTGATCGCTTCGCCGGGTCTACGAGGGTACGAGACAACACTCTCCCCTTCGTTGCTATGCATCACCATGATCTTGCGTGTGCGTAGGAAAATTTTTGAAATTACTACGTTCCCCAACAAGTGGCATCCGAGCCTAGGTTTTTATGGTTTGATGTTTTGCACGAGTAGAACACAAGTGAGTTGTGGGCGATACAAGTCATACTACCTACCAGCATGTCATACTTTGGTTCAGCGGTATTGTGAGATGAAGCGCCTAGACCGACATTACGCCAGACGCTTACGCGAGACTGGTTTCACCGCCACGAGCACTCGTTGCTTAAAGGTGACTGGTGGGTGCCTGCTCTCTCACTTTAGTTGAACTGAAAGTGTATACGCCCGTCCTTGAGAAGGTTAAACGAGTCTATTTGACGAAGTATCGTTGTGGTTTTGATGCGAGGTGAGACTGGTTCTTGCTTAAGCCCGTAGCAGCCACGTAAAATTTGCAACAACAAAGTAGAGGACGCCTAACTTGTTTTTGCAGGGCATGTTGTGATGTGATATGGTCAAGACGTGATGCTATATTTTATTGTATGAGATGATCATGTTTTGTAACCGGTTATCGGCAATGGCTGGAGCCATATGGTTGTCGCTTATTGTATGCAATGCATCGCTTCGTAATGCTTTACTTTATCACTAAGCGGTAGAGATAGTCGAGAAGCATAAGATTGGCGAGACGACAACGATGCTACGATGGAGATCAAGGTGTCGTGCCGGTGACGATGGTGATCATGGTGGTGCTGTGGAGATGAAGATCACGAAGCACAAGATGATGATGACCATATCATATCACTTATATTGATTTGCATGTGATGTTTATCCTTTATGCATCTTATCTTGCTTTGATTGACGGTAGCATTATAAGATGATCTCTCACTAAATTATCAAGAAGTGTTCTCCCCAAGTATGCACCGCTGCCAAAGTTCGTCGTGCCTGCACACCACGTGATGATCGGGTGTGATAAGCTCTACGTCCATCTACAACGGGTGCAAGCCAGTTTTGTACACGCAGAATACTCGGGTTATACTTGACAAGCCTAGCATATGCAGATATGGCCTCGGAACACGGAGACCGAAAGGTCGAGCGTGAATCATATAGTAGATATGATCAACATAAGATGTTCACCATTGAAAACTACTCCATTTCACGTGATGATCGGTTATGGTTTAGTTGATTTGGATCACGTGATCACTTAGATGACTAGAGAGATGTCTGTCTAAGTGGGAGTTCTTAAGTAATATGATTAATTGAACTTAAATTTATCATGAACTTAGTACCTGATAGTATCTTGCTCGTATATGTTTGATTATAGATAGATGGCTCGTGCTGTTGTTCCATTGAATTTTAATGCGTTCCTTGAGAAAGCAAAGTTGAAAGATGATGGTAGCAATTACACGGACTGGGTCCGTAACTCGAGGATTATCCTCATTGCTGCATGTAAGAGTTACGTCTGGATGCACCGCTGGGTGCCAGCTCTTCGCTGATGCAACCGACGACGTTAAGAACGTCTCGCGAGCAAAACTGATGACTACTCTATAGTTCAGTGTGCCATGCTTTACGGCTTAGAACCGGGACTTCAACGACGTTTTGAACGTCATGGAGCATATGAGATGTTCCAGAGTTGAAGTTAATATTCCAACAGTAATGCCCGGATTGAGAGATATGAAGTCTCCAATAAGTTCTATAGCTGCAAGATGGAGGAGAATAGTTCATTAGTGAGCACATACTCGTAATGTCCGGGTACTACAATCACTTGACACAATTGGGAGTTAATCTTCCGGATGATTGTGTCATTGATGAATTCTTCAATCACCGCCACCAAGCTACAAAGGCTTCGTGATGAACTATAATATGCAAGGGTTAGTAAAGACTATACCGAGCTCTTCGCAATGCTAAAGGCTGCGGAGGTAGAAATCAAGAAGGAGCATCAAGTGTTGATGGTCAATAAGACCACTAGTTTCAAGAAGAAAGGCAAAGGAAGAAGAAGGAACTTCAAGAAGAACAGCAAGCAAGTTGCTGCTCAGAGAAGAAACCCAAGTCTGGACCTAAGCCTGAAACCGAGTGCTTCTACCGCAAGCGATCGGTCCTTTGGAAGCGGAACTGCCCCAAGTATTTGGCGGATAAGAAGGATGGCAAGGTGAACAAAGGTATATGTGATATACATGTTATTGATGTGTACCTTACTAGAGCTCGCAGAGCACTGGTATTTGATACTGGTTCATTGCTAATATTTGCAACTCAAACAGGACTACGGATTGCTTAACACCGCAAAGGACGAGGTGACGATGCGCTGGGAAATGGTTCCAAAGTCGATGTGATCGCGGTCGGCACGCTACCTCTACATCTACCTTCGGGATTAGTTTTAGACCTAAATAATTGTTATTTAGTGCCTGCGTTGAGCATGAACATTATATCTGGATCTTGTTTGATGCGAGACGGTTATTCATTTAAATCAGAGAATAATGGTTGTTCTATTTATATGAGTAATATCTTTTATGGTCATGCACCCTTGAGGAGTGGTATATTTTTGTTAAATCTCGATAGTAGTGATACACATATTCATAATGTTGAAACCAAAAGATGCAGAGTTGATAATGATAGTGCAACTTATTTGTGGCACTGCCGTTTAGGTCATATCGGTGTAAAGCGCATGAAGAAACTCCATCTCGATGGACTTTTGGAGTCACTTGATTATGAATCACTTGGCACTTGTGAACCGTGCCTCATGGGCAAGATGACTAGAACCCCGTTCTCCGGTACTATGGAGAGAGCAACAGATTTGTTGGAAATCATACATACAGATGTATGTGGTCCGATGAATGTTGAGGCTCGTGGCGGATATCGTTATTTTCTCACCTTCACAGATGACTTAAGCAGATATGGGTATATCTACTTAATGAAACATAAGTCTGAAACATTTGAAAAGTTCAAAGAATTTCAGAGTGAAGTTGAAAATCATCGTAACAAGAAAATCAAATTTCTACGATCTGATCGTGGAGGTGAATATTTGAGTTACGAGTTTGGTCTACATTTGAAACAATGCGGAATAGTTTCAGCAACTCACGCCACCCGAACACCACAGCGTAATGGTGTGTCCGAACGTCGAATCGCACTTTACTAGATATGGTGCGATCTATGATGTCTCTTACAGATTTACCGCTATCGCTTTGGGGTTATGCTCTAGAGACGGCGCATTCACACTGAATAGAACACCGTCAAACCGCTGAGACGACACCTTATGAACTATGGTTTAGCAAGAAACCAAAGTTGTCGCTTTCTTAAAGTTTGGGGATGCGATGCTTATGTGAAAAGCTTCAACCTGATAAGCTCGAACCCAAATCGGAGAAATGTGTCTTCATAGGATACCCAAAGGAGACAGTTGGGTACACCTTCTATCACAGATCCGAAGGCAAGACATTCGTTGCTAAGAATGGATCCTTTCTAGAGAAGGAGTTTCTCTCGAAAGAAGTGAGTGGGAGGAAAGTAGAACTTGATGAGGTAATTGTACCTTCTCCCTTACTTGAAAGTAGTTTGTCGCAGAAACCGGTTTCTGAGACACCTACACCAAGTAGTGAGGAAGTTGATGATGTTGATCATGAAACTTCAGATCAAGTTGCTACAGAACCTCGTAGATCAAACAGAGTAAGATCCGCACCAGAGTGGTACGGTAATCCTGTTCTGGAAATCATGCTACTAGATCATGATGAACCTACGAACTATGAAGAAGCGATGGTGAGCCCAGATTCCGCAAAATGGCTTGAGGCCATGAAATCTGAGATGGGATCCATGTATGAAAACAAAGTATGGACTTTGGTTGACTTGCCCGAGGGTAGGCAAGCAATAGAAAACAAGTGGATCTTCAAGAAGAAGACAGACGCTGACGGTAATGTTACTGTCTACAAAGCTCGACTTGTCGCAAAGGGTTTTCGACAAGTTCAAGGGATTGACTACGATGAGACCTTCTCACCCGTAGCGATGCTTAAGTCTGTCCGAATCATGTTAGCAATTGCCGCATTTTATGATTATGAAATTTGGCAAATGGATGTAAAGGCTGCATTCTGAATGGATTTACGGAAGAAGAGTTGTATATGATGCAACCGAAGGTTTTATCGATCCAAAGGAGCTAACAAAGTATGCAAGCTCCAGCGATCCATTTATGGACTGGTGCAAGCATCTCGAGTTGGAATAAACGCTTTGATAGTGTGATCAAAGCATTTGGGTTTGTACAGACTTTTGGAGAAGCCTCAGATTTACAAGAAAGTGAGTGGGAGCTCAGAGCATTTCGATATTATATGTAGATGACATATTGCTGATCGGAAATGATATAGAATTCTGGATAGCATAAAGGGATACTTGAATAAGAGTTTTCAATGAAAGACCTCGGTGAAGCTGCTTACATATTGGGCATTAAGATCTATAGAGATAGATCAAGACGCTTAATTGACTTTCACAAAGCACATACCTTGACAAAATTTTGAAGAAGTTCAAAATGGATCAAGCAAAGAAAGGGTTCTTGCCTGTGTTACAAGGTGTGAAGTTGAGTAAGACTCAATGCCCCACCACCGCAGAAGATAGAGAGAAAATGAAAGATGTTCCTATGCTTCAGCCATAGGCTCTATCATGTATGCAATGCTGTGTACTGACTGATGTGTGCCTTGCTATAAGTTTAGCAGGAGGTACCAAAGTAATCCAGAGTGGATCATGGACAGCGGTCAAGAACATCCTGAAATACCGAAAAGGACTAAGGATATGTTTTCAGATATGGAGGTGACAAAGAGCTCATCGTAAACGGTTACGTTGATGCAAGCTTTGACATCGATCCGGACGATTCTAAATCGCAGACCGGATACGATTTACACTAAACGGAGGAGCTGTCGGTTGGTGCAGTTCTAAACAAAGCGTCAGAAGGGATCTACATGTGAAGCAGAGTACATAGCAGCTTCGAAGCAGCTAATGAAGAAGTGCGGATGAAGGAGTTCATATCCGATCTAGGTGTCATACCTAGTGCATCGGGTCCAATGAAAATCTTCGTGACAATATCGAGCAATTGCCTTAGCAAAGGAATCCAGATTTCACAAGAGGACCAAGCACATCAAAAGACGCTTCAATTCCATCCGGACTTAGTCCGTGGGAGACATAGAGATTTGCAAGATACATACGGATCTGAATGTTGCGTAGACCGTTGACTAAGCCTCTTCCACGAGCAAAACATGATCAGCACCAAGACTCCATGGGTGTTAGAATCATTACTATGTATTCTAGATTATTGACTCTAGTGCAAGTGGGAGACTCAAGGAAATATGCCCTAGAGGCAATAATAAAGTTATTATTTATTTCCTTATTTCATGATAAATGTTTATCATTCATGCTAGAATTGTATTAACCGGAAACATGATACATGTGTGAATGCATAGACAAACAAGATGTCACTAGTATGCCTCTACTAGACTAGCTTGTTAGTCAAAGATGGTTATGTTTCCTAACCATGAACAAGGAGTTGTTATTTGATTAACAAGGTCACATCATTAGTAGAATGATCTGATTGACATGACCCATTCCCTTAGCTTAGCACACGATCGCTTAGTATGTTGCTACCGCTTCTATCCATGACATATACATGTTCTCGTAACTATGAGATTATGCAACTCCTGTTTACGGAGGAACACTTTGGTGCTACCAAACGTCACAACGAATCGGGTGATTATAAAGGAGTACTACAGGTGTCTCCAAAGGCAGATGTTGGGTTGGCGATTTGAGATTAGGTTTTGTCACTCCGATTGTCTGGAGAGGTATCTCTGGGCCCTCTCGGTAATACACATCACTGAAGCCTTGCAAGCATTACAACTAATGAGTTAGCTGTGAGATGATGTATTACGGAACGAGTAAAGAGACTTGCGGTAACGAGATTGAACTAGGTATTGGATACCGACGATCGAATCTCGGGCAAGTAACATACCGATGACAAAGGGAACAATGTATGTTGTTATGCGGATCGACCGATAAAGATCTTCGAGAATATGTAGGAACCAATATGGGCATCCAGGTCCCGCTGTTGGTTATTGACCGGAGACGTGTCTCGGTCATGTCTACATTGTTCTCGAACCGTAGGGTCCGCACGCTTAAGGTTTCGATGGATGGTTATTATGAGTTTATGTATTTTGATGTACCAAGAAGTTCGAGTCCCGGATGTGATCACGGACATGACGAGGAGTCTCGAAATGGTCGAGACATAAAGATTGATATATTGGAAGCCTATATTTGGAGTTCGAATGGTTCCGAGTGAAATCGAATTTATCGAGTACCGGAGGTTACCGAACCCCCGGAACTAAATGGGCCATAGTGGGCCTTGGTGGAAAGGAAAAGGGCCAGCCCTAGGTGGTCGCGCCTCCCCTTCCCTAGTCCTACTAGGACTAGGAAAGGTGGGCCGCCCCTCTCTCTCTCTTCCCCCTCCGTGAATCCTATTCCAACTAGGATTGGAGGAAAATCCTACTCCCTGAGGGAGTAGGACTCCTCGCAGCGCCTCCCCTTGGCCGGCCGCCCCTCCCCTTGCTCCTTTATATACGGGGCAGGGGGCACCCTAGAACACACAAGTTTGATCTACGGATCGTTCCTTAGCCGTGTGCGGTGCCCCCCTCCACCATATTCCACCTCGGTCATATCGTCGCGAAGCTTAGGCGAAGCTCTGCGCCGGTAGAACATCAAGATCGCCACCACGCCGTCGGTGGCGGAACTCTCCTCGACACTCGGCTGGTTGAGTACGAGGGACGCCATCGAGCTGCACGTGTGTCAAGAACTCGGGCGCCGGAGTAACGGCGCCGGATCGGTCGGATCGCGAGGAGAACGACGACTACTTCCTCTACGCCAGATCGCTTCGCCGGGTCTACGAGGGTACGAGACAACACTCTCCCCCCTCGTTGCTATGCATCACCATGATCTTGCGTGTGCGTAGGAAATTTTTTGAAATTACTACGTTCCCCAACACCCCCTGCCAGGGCTCGGCGCACCGGCCACGTGGAGGACCATCTGTCCCGGTTCGTGTTTGAACCGGGACTAAAGGGGGGAGGTATTAGTAACGACCCATTAGTCCCGGTTCATGAACCGGGACTAAAGGCCCTTACGAACCGGGACAAATGCCCCCTTTTCTACTAGCGTCTCTTGATCCATAGGTATAAAACCTTCTGTTGCCCACTTCCATATCACCCTGTTTTGGTCAATCAAATAATCTTCTACATATCCACTCAAGTGCAACAAGCAAGTCTTCAGGTGGAAAGGTAAATCATAATAGCTAAAAGACAATATTTTTCTTGTGTTTTGAATAGCTTCATTGTCTTCCTGACCAAAACCAATAGAGTCAAACACCTTAGACCAGACACCCCTTTGTTTACTAACAAGCAAGCTAGCTAACGTAACAATGGCCAATGGCACACCACCACAATTTCTGAAGAAATTATCCGAAAATTCATCAGAGTGATCATCAAGAATTGTACCTTCATCACCAAATATTTTGCTATGGAATAGCTTTTTGGAGTTATCATCAGAAAGTGGTTTTATGTTGTAAACACCACCAACTTTTTTGGCAACTTCATGAATATGAGTAGTTGTTATTACTCTACTTTCCGAGTTACTATCCACCAGTGCACATTTAATTATTTCCCATGTTGATACATCCCAAATGTCATCAATAACAATTAGGTACCTATTTGCATGACAACATTTGAATTAGTAAAACTACAATAAGTTTACAGTCTGCATTCAAACAAGATGCATGTCATCACTTGGATCCCACAACTAAAGCTCTCCAATCACTATACAGTACTATACAAATACCGCGCTTTAATAGATGTGAATAATGTGTGGTGGAGTTTAGCAATATAAAGAAATCTCTAGGTGACGAAAACTACAATATATATCCACTTCTCACTATAGAAATGTGCTCGACTTATGTGCTGTCGAAAGTTTAAGTCCTTACATTCTCATTAGACAGTGTTCAGATTTCATATAATCCCCAATGAAGCAACTTTGAAAATTTACACGTCTACAATTATCTAAGTAACTAAGCATAGAAAGTATTGGCATGAATCTACTTTCATTACAATGCAATGGTATTGTTTTTATCTATGCATATAAAGTATTTTATCATCAATTAGCGGTAAAATTTAAAACAATTGACTCAGCACTATAGAACCGCCTACGGTAATGGCTAGAATATGATGGGAGTAACGCGTACCTCTTGTTCCCGAGGAATTCTTGCAGCTGGTCTATGAGTTTTCTTTCATCGATTTTTGATTCAGTGATGTTCTTTTTCTTGTCAAGTTCATGGAGGATGTCCCTAAGGACATTCTTCTTGTCCGGATTCTGACCCAGTACAACAAAAGCTCCACAATCAAATTCCTTCATAAGATTGTCATATATTGCCTTAACAAGAGTTGTCTTGCCCAGTCCTCCAAATCCAACGACAGAAACAGTCTTGAGCTTTTGCTGGACCACATCATCACTCTTGGACAACCTCTTTGTTAGCTCATCGATAGCCTCGTCAATGCCGACAAGGTTAGATACTTTGTTGTACAGAGTTAAGAGGCGGGGATCAACCTTTGTTGCAACACTTGCATCACTGATAACATCTTTGTATCTGTCGTACCTCTCCTTCACCTCTTTAACTTGGATCTTGACATCTTTGATGTCGTTGGCTATTCCCCTGCGATGCTTGAGCTTTGTCACCTTGCTCTTTGTCTCCCTGATGAACCCCAAGAAGGTGTTTGGCTTGGTTGGCTCAAGAGTCAAGACCCACCACATGTACGACAAAGGAGTCGTGGCTGTCCTCGATGGCAAATGATAGCTCCCTGACGTCGTTGGCCCAAATCTTGACCATGGGATCAAGATCCTCCAGTGGCACATTGGACACCTTCACAAGTGCAGCTTGCATCATCAAGAGCTCCTCCCTGAGGTGCTTGATCCCCCGCTTCACACTCTTCTGCAGGTCGTACTCCTCCAAGAGCAGCTCCCCCAGCTTGGGGAGGAGAGAGCTCATCGCCCCCGTGGCGAACTCCATGCTCGACCCTCACCCTTTCCTCCTCTCACTTTTGCTAGCCTGCTGGCTTCTCTCTTCTTTTTCTCTCCCTTCTTTTCTCTGCTTTCAGAAGCTCTTTCGTGCTGGCTGTGGCTAGGTTGCTGCCGCTTGTATGAATATATGAAGTACTAGCTAGTTTGATTGACTTTGAAGCATCTTTCACGATGGGAGTGCAAATTTCCTCTAGATCTCCACGAAGCATCTTGTTATATTCAACATCAATATGTCATGTACAGCAAGGGTGGACGGAGGCATTATTGGATTAGCTCAAAGATTTGTTTTCTCAGGTCTTAGTGGCGTACAAGCATTAGCTTTAATGAAGTCTTCAAGTCAATTTAATTAGCGTGGACTTGGCAGCGGTACAGCACATGCATGCATGTGAGGAGCTGTTGTATGGAATCGTGCCAACTTGTGTGAACCTAATACAGTTCATCAAGTAGGAAATTAAACCAGCTGCAGCTTGGTTTTTTTCTCGGCGCGACTCTCACCCTCTCACTTTTGCTAGCCTGCTGGCTCCTCTCCTCTTCCTTTTTTCACTTCCTCAGTTTCTCTCTGCTTTCAGAAGCTCTTTCGTGCTGGCTGTGGCTAGGTTGCTTCCGCTTGAGTGAATATATGGAGTTTGATTGACTTTGGAGCATCTTTCCACGATGGGGGTGCAAAGTTCCTCCAGATCTGTGCGAAGCATGTTGTTATATGCAGTTTCTATCCAGGCTGGCCATTGGTAATACCAACGATGTCTGACTCTGTCTTCAGCCGGCTTGGCCTCAAAGATATGCCTCGGTCAACCTACAGTTCATCAGGTATTACTCTAGTCAGAAGATTAGTTGTAATTTGGCGACCGGGTGAGGAAATTAAACTGGCTGCAGCTTGGTTTGGCCGTAAGAGTTGGTAACCTACAAGGGCTAACAAACATAAAAGACAATTGGACAGTCTAACAAACTTAAACTTGATGAGCAGCTAACATGCCAGAGGGCCGAAGATTAATTAATGAATAACAAGCCGTGTCTTCAGTGTCAACAGAGCTAGTTGGCTTGAGAAATGTGTGAGATCGATTGTAACACTTCTTCTTCGGTACAACCCCCCTGAACACATCAACGGACGAGATCTGTCCATACCCCTTCATAATAAAGGGCAGGATGGTCTTTCTAGAAAATACATTGCGGAGATCTGTCAATGAGTCTGCCTTGGGCCCGACCCATTACTGAGCATGTACAATAGCACGGATTGAAAATCCAAAAAAACAGTGCGCCTATTAGGGATCGAACGCAGCACCTCCAAGGGCTGTAAAATTGCTAACAGCCACTAGAACCACTACACTTTGGTGATCCTTCAGTGGCGTAGTTATTTATTACCTAGAATGGACGTACTGTAGGATTTTCTTTAATTATAAATATTGTAGCATATAAAAATCGTTATTGTACAACCGGGCCGACATTCTAGCTAAAGCGTTTTTATAGCTAAAAAATGTGTTTTTTCATCTATTGGATTTTTTTTGAAATATGAAACATTTTCAAAATTTGGACTTCTTTTGGAAACGTGATTTTTTTCAAATTTCCGAACCTTTTTTACGAAAAATACTTTGATTTTGTGAATATTTTAAAATTTTAAGAACAGTTTTTCAGAATTGTAAACATTTTTATGAAACTGCAGACATTTTTCAATAACACGAATAATTTATAAAATTTGTGAACATTTCTAAAGCATGAAAAAAAATCCAAACATTTAAAAACGCATACTTTTTCAAATTGGCGAGCATTATTCGAAAACAAACATTTTTGCAAATGTGGGAATATTTTTTCAGATATACTAACATTTTCTGAAAGTATTTCTTATTTTCCATGGCCTAATTATTTTTTTCGTTTTTCTTCTCTTTATGTTAACTCATTTTTCTACTTTTGAACTTTATTATCCTTTGTGAAACTTGTTCAAAAATTTGAATATTTTTAGCATAACATAAAATGTCCTTGTTTTCTAATATTGTTTAAAATTCAAAAAAAAATCTATTTTGGACATCCTTATAATGAACCCCACTTTTGCAAGAAGGCAGGCATGCCCATGGCAGGCACATGCTTGGTGGAGCATCCGGTCATTTATCGGCCTTCTTAACCAAGAAAACTTCAGAAAATGCACGAAACCCCAAACAATTTGGCTTGGTGCCTTGAATTGGTCATACATGGCCATGAAAAATGGGGCCATTTAAGTGATGTCGAGAAATGAAGTGCTCCCAAACCCTTCTCTCTTGTCCGAACACTCTCCATTGAACATGGTATTTCTTCAGAGATCTTAGGACATAACCCAACTTTTGCAAGCAAGTCGGCATGCCCATTTTAGGCATCCATGGCTGGTTTGAATAACTTCCGACACAGTATGCATGTTTTAATACATTTTGCCATTAATCAGCTTTTTTGCTGAGAAAACTCCAAGACATTGCAAAACTTGGCAAGAACTCAAACAATTTGGCATGGTGTCTTGAATTGGTCATACAAGGCCATGAAAAAAATGGGGTCATTTAAGGGATGTCAAGAAATGAGGTGCTCCCAAACTGATCCTTCTAGCCTATTCAAACACTGCATTGAACATGGTATTTCCTTAGAAATATCAGGATTGCCCCCAACTTTTGTAAGCAAGTGGGCATGCCCGTGTTAGGCATCCATGTCTGGTCTGAATGACTTCTGACACCGTGTGCATGTTGTGACATGTTCTGTCATTAACTGTCATTTTTTCACCGAGAAAACTCGAGGAAATGCAAAACTTGTCGAAAACCCAAACAACTTGTCATGATGCCTTGAATTTGTCATATGAGGCCATTGAAAAAAATTGAAGTAATTTTAAGGATGTCGAGAAATAACATGCTCTCAGACGGAGCCTTGTGGCCCCTACAACACACTTCATTCAACATGGTTTATTTTTTACATCCTTTAAATGATCCTAACTTTTCCACCAGGTGGGAATGGCCCTCATAGGCATCCAAGCTATGTTTGAACAATTTTTAACATCGCGTGCAAGTTGCGACACGTCCAACCTTTTTCCTGCATTTTCTTACCGAGAAAACTCTAGAAAAATATGAATCTTGTTGAAACCCAAAACAACTTGTCATGGTGCCTTGAATTGTTCATACGCAGCCATGAAAACAATTAGGACAATTTCAAGGTTGTCAAAAACCAACGTGCTCTCTAACAGACCTTTCTGGCCAACCTGAACACCTTCCGTCGAACATGGTGTTTTCGTGGACATCCTTGAAATTAACCCAACTTTTGCCACTAGGTGGACATGCCCATGGTAGGCATCCATGGCAGATTTTAACTACTTCCGACACCATATGCAATTGGTGACACGTCTAGCCATTGATCGACCTATTTTGTCCGTGCTCTCAGAAAATGTTTGTTTTCACAATTATGTTTGTGCTTTTCAAAAAATTATTCACATTTTGGCATTCTGAACAATTTTTTAAAGACACAACAATTTTTGAAATTACCTTACAATTTCCAAAAATGCAAATATGTTTTAATTTATGAACAAAATTTAGAAATAACGAACCTTTTAAACAACATTTTGAAAGCGGGGCCATTTTTTGAAAAAGAAAGAAGAAACGTAACATGAAAAGGAAAATAAACAAATAAAAATATATTATGGAAAAAAGAGCAGTTCACATAGTGTTGCTAAAATCTTTAATAAAATTCTCATCCCGTGAATTTCTTAAGGTGTCTAGCTTTAGATCGTTCACTAGAGGCATGTTGTTGCAGTAGTTGTGGACTCTATTAATGTTTTAACTGGTCCTGGGTTCGATTCCCAGTTTGTGCAATCCTTTTCTTCTATTTTTCAGCGCATGCCACCAAAAATGGGCCAGCCCAAGTAAGCTGCCTGGTGTATATGTCACTAGAAAAGTAGATACAAATTGTGAAAGGTCCATATTGCCCTTTTATACATATTGCAGGGGTTGTACCGAAGCGGGACTCAAATAAGTTTGAGCGTGTACTCCCCCGCAAAAAAAAGTTTGAACGTGTACAAATTGGTAACGAAGACTCTGCAAGCAGTAGCTTTCATTCGGATAGTGTTTATTCTTAAATCAAAATGCAAAATTAATTTCTGCTTGCTGTGTTCGATAATGCAGCAGCTATGAGCCTATGCCGTGCAGATAATTACTCAACACGACCAATTGCCCTGCTTCTAATATGAAATGGGGTGAACGCCTTACCTGTCGTTTCTCCGACTGTGATGTAACAGAAACTTAAACTAATTAAGATTGTAGACAGTAGATAGCTAAAGGGATGGCTTTTTGATCATGGCAATTTAATTACGATTGGCAGGAAATACTCATTATCGCTTCGGATATATACAACCTACTTAATGTCTTGGATGCTTCGTCCATACAAATATGTTTAGTCAAGCTGATCTGGTTGGCACTGTACATTGTGTGCATGCATTTGAACAAAGTCCTCATGTCATTTTAAATGAAACATATCTTAATAATGTCAACTTGATCCAGACAGCGTCGACCAGCTGGAGCATCCAATCCATCCTGCTATTCTCAATGTTAAAAAGGAAATGCTTGTCCAGCGCATTTTTGTGTCTGTGTGAAATTTTTCTAACATATCTCGTTAATTTTCTTGCATTTTCGGCCGATTCTGACCCGTTTCGTGGACTATTACTCACCGCTTTGGGCCCCGAAGTGATTTTCATAGTTGTTGAACCCCAAGATGCGTTTACGTGTCGGTCATCAACACTCACAGTTTTGGCCGATTCTTGCCGTTTTGTGGACTATTACTACTTGTTTTGTGGACCCGGAGTGATTTACATGATTAACGAACCCTGGGGTGCTTTTACGTGTCGGTCATCAACACTCGCGGTTTTTTTGGCGATTCTGACCCGTTGTGTGGACACTCACCGCTTTGGGGTCCCAAAGCGATTTCCATGATTGTTGAACCCCAAGATGCGCTTACGTATCAGTCATCAATACTCACAGTTTTGGCCGATTCTGGCCGTTTTGTGGACTATTACTCACTGTTTTGGGGTCCCGGAGTGATTTCCATGATTAACGAACCCTGGGGTGCGTTTACGTGTCGGTCATCAACACTCGCAGTTTTGGCCGATTCTGACCCGTTTCTTGGATTGTTACTCACTATTTTGGGGTCCCGGAGTGATTTCCATGATTAACGAACTCTGGGGTCCGTTTACGTGTCGGTCATCAACACTCGCAGTTTTGGCCGATTCTGACCCGTTTCTTGGACTATTACTCACCGTTTTGGGGTCCCGAAGTGATTTCCATAGTTGAACCCCAAGTTGCTCTTACGTGTCGGTCATCAACACTCATAGTTTTAGCCGACTGTGGTCCGTTTCGTGGACTATTACTCACTGTTTTGGGGTCCTGGAGTGATTTCCACGATTAATGTACCCCAGGGTGTGTTTACGTGTCGGTCATCAACACTCATGATTTCTGTCGATTTTGACCTGTTTTGTGGACTATTAATCACCGTTTTGGGGTCCCAAAGCGATTTCCATGGTTGGTGAACCCCAAGGTGCGCTTACGTGTCGGTTATCAACACTCATAGTTTTGGCCGATTGTGGCCCGTTTCGTGGACTATTACTCACTATTTGTGGTCCCGGAGTGATTTCCGTGATTAACGAACCCTGGGGTGCGTACACATATGGGTCATCAACGCTCGCACTTTTGGCTGATTCTGACCCGTTTCGTGGACTATTACTCACCGCTTTGGAGCCCCGAAGTGATTTCCATAGTTGTTGAACCCCAAGACGCGCTTACGTGTAGGTCATCAACACTCACAGTTTTGGCCGATTCTTGCCGTTTTGTGGACTATTACTCACTGTTTTGTGGTCCCGGAGTGATTTACATGATTAACGAACCCTGGGTTGCTTTTACGTGTCGGTCATCAACACTCGCGGTTTTTGTCGATTTTGACCTGTTTTGTGGACACTCACCGCGTTGGTGTCCCAAAACGATTTCCATGGTTGTTGAACCCCAAGATACGCTTACGTATCAGTCATCAATACTCACAGTTTTGGCCGATTCTAGCCGTTTTGTGGACTATTACTCACTGTTTTGGGGTCCTGGAGTGACTTCCATGATTAATGAACCCTGGGGTGCGTTTACGTGTCGGTCATCAACACTCGCAGTTGTGGCCGATTCTGATCCGTTTCTTGGATTATTACTCACTATTTTGGGGTCCCGGAGTGATTTCCATGATTAACGAACCCTCGGGTGCGTTTATGTGTCGGTCATCAACACTCGCAGTTTTGGCCGATTCTGACCCGTTTCTTGGACTATTACTCACCGTTTTGGGGTCCCGAAGTGATTTCCATAGTTGAACCCCAAGTTGCGCTTACGTGTCGGTCATCAACACTCATAGTTTTAGCCGATTGTGGCCCGTTTCGTGGACTATTACTCACTGTTTTTGGGTCCTGGAGTGATTTCCACGATTAATGTACCCTAGGGTGTGTTTACGTGTCGGTCATCAACACTCGTGATTTTTGTCGATTTTGACCTGTTTCGTGGACTATTAATCACCGTTTTGGGGTCCCAAAGCGATTTCCATGGTTGTTGAACCCCAAGGTGCGCTTATGTGTCGGTTATCAACACTCATAGTTTTGGCCGATTCTGGCCCGTTTCGTGGACTATTACTCACTGTTTTGGGGTCCCGGAGTGATTTCCATGATTAACGTACCCCAGGGTGTGTTTACGTGTTGGTCATCAACACTCGCGGTTTTTGTTGATTTTGACCCGTTTCATGGACTATTACTAACCGTTTTGGGGTCCCAAAGTGATTTCCATGGTTGTTGAACCCTAAGATGCGCTTACGTGTCGGTCATCAACACTCATAGTTTTGGCCGATTGTGGCCCGTTTCATGGACTATTACTCACTATTTTGGGGTCCCGGAGCTATTTCCACGATTAACGTACCCCAGGGTGTGTTTACGTGTCGGTCATCAACACTCGCGGTTTTTGTTGATTTTGACCCGTTTCGTGGACTATTACTCACTGTTTTGGGGTCGCAAAGCGATTTCCATGGTTGTTGAACCCAAGGTGCGCTTACGTGTCGGTCATCAACACTCATAGTTTTGACGGATTCTGTCCCGTTTCGAGGATTATTAGTCACTATTTTGGGGTCCTGGAGTGATTTTCACGATTAACGAACCCTGGGGTGCATTTACGTGTGGGTCATCAACACTCGCAGTTTTGGCCGATTCTGACCCGTTTCGTGGACTATTACTCACCGTTTTGGGGTCCCGATGTGATTTCCATAGTTGCTGAACCCCAAGATGCGCTTACGTGTCGGTCATCAACACTCACGGTGTTGGCCGATTCTTGCCGTTTTCTGGACTATTACTCACTGTTTTGGGGTCCCAAAGCGAATTCCATGGTTGTTGAACGCCAAGGTGCGCTTACGTGTCGATCAACAATCATAGTTTTGACGGATTCTATCCCGTTTCGAGGATTATTAGTCACTATTTTGGGGTCCTGGAGTGATTTCCACGATTAACGAACCCTGGGGTGCGTTTACGTGTGGGTCATCAACACTCGCTGTTTTGGCCGATTCTGACCCGTTTCGTGGACTATTACTCACCGTTTTGGGGTCCCGAAGTGATTTCCATAGTTGCTGAACCCCAATATGCGCTTACGTGTCGGTCATCAACACTCACGGTGTTGGCCGATTCTTGCCGTTTTCTAGACTATTACTCACTGTTTTGGGGTCTCGGAGTGATTTCCATGATTAACGTACCCCAGGGTGTGTTTACGTGTTGGTCATCAACACTCGCGGTTTTTGTCGATTTTGACCCGTTTCATGGACTATTACTAACCGTTTTGGGGTCCCAAAGTGATTTCCATGGTTGTTGAACCCCAAGATGCGCTTACGTGTCGGTCATCAACACTCATAGTTTTGGCGATTGTGGCCCGCTTCACGGACTATTACTCACTGCTTTGGGGTCCCGGAGCGATTTCCACGATTAACGTACCGCAGGATGTGTTTACGTGTCGGTCATCAACACTCGCGTTTTTTGTTGATTATGACCCGTTTCGTGGACTATTACTCACTGTTTTGGGGTCGCAAAGCGATTTCCATGGTTGTTGAACCCCAAGGTGCGCTTACGAGTCGGTCATCAACACTCATAGTTTTGACGGATTCTGTCCCGTTTCGAGGATTATTAGTCACTATTTTGGGGTCCTGGAGTGATTTCCACGATTAACGAACCCTGGGGTGCGTTTACGTGTGGGTCATCAACACTCGCAGTTTTGGCCGATTCTGACCCGTTTCGTGGACTATTACTCATCGTTTTGGGGTCCCGAAGTGATTTCCATAGTTGCTTTGAACCCAAGATGCGCTTACGTGTCGGTCATCAACACTCACGGTGTTGGCCGATTCTTGCCGTTTTCTGGAATATTACTCAATGTTTTGGGGTCCGGAGTGATTTACATGATTAACGAACCCTGGGGTGCGTTTACGTGTCGGTCATCAACACTCGCAGTTTTGGCCGATTCTGACCCATTTCTTGGACTATTACTCACTATTTTGTGGTCTCGAGTGATTTCCACGATTAACGAACCCTGGGTGCGTTTATGTGTCGGTCATCAACACTCGCAGCTTTGGCTGATTCTGACCCATTTCCTGGATTATTACTCACCGTTTTGGGGTCCCGAAGTGATTTCCATAGTTGTTGAACCCCAAGTTGCTCTTACGTGTCGGTCATGAACACTCATAGTTTCACCGATTCTGGCCCGTTTCATGGACTATTACTCACTATTTTGGGGTCCCGGAGTGATTTCCATGATTAACGTACCCAAGGGTGTGTTTATGTGTTGGTCATCAACACTCGCGGTTTTTGTCGATTTTGACCCGTTTCGTGGACTATTACTCACCGTTTTGGGGTCCCAAAGCGATTTCCATGGTTGTTGAACCCCAAGGTGCGCTTACGTGTCGGTCATCAACACTCATAGTTTTTGGCCGATTCTGGCCCGTTTTGTGGACTATTACTCACTATTTTGGGGTCCCGGAGTGATTTCCATGATTAACGAACCCTGGGGTGCGTTTATGAGTCGGTCATCAACACTCGAAGTTTTGGCCGATTCTGACCCGTTTCGTGGACTATTACTCACCGTTTTAGGGTCCCGAAGTGATTTCCAAAGTTGCTGAACCCCAAGATGCGCGTATGTGTCGGTCATCAACACTCACGGTGTTGGCCGATTCTTGCCGTTTTCTGGACTATTACTCACTGTTTTGGGGTCGCAAAGCGATTTCCATGGTTGTTGAACCCGAAGGTGCGCTTACGTGTCGGTTATCAACACTCATAGTTTTGACGGATTCTGTCCCGTTTCGAGGATTATTAGTCACTATTTTGGGGTCCTGGAGTGATTTCCACGATTAACGAACCCTGGGGTGCGTTTACGTGTCTGTCATCAACACTCGCAGTTTTGGCGATTCTGACCCGTATCTTGGACTATTACTCACTATTTTGTGGTCCCGGAGCGATTTCCACGATTAACAAACCCTGGGGTGCGTTTATGTGTCGGTCATCAACACTCGCAGTTTTGGCTGATTCTGACCCGTTTCTTGGAATATTACTCACCGTTTTTGGGTCCCGAAGTGATTTCCATGATTGTTGAACCGAAAGTTGCTCTTACGTGTCGGTCATCCACACTCATAGTTTTAGCCGATTCTCGCCCGTTCCGTGGACTATTACTCACTATTTTGGGGTCCCGGAATGATTTCCATGATTAACATACCCCAGGGTGTGTTTACGTGTTGGTCATCAACACTTGAAGTTTTTGCCGATTCTGATCCGTTTCGTGGACTATTACTCACCGTTTTAGGGTCCCGAAGTGATTTCCAAAGTTGCTGAACCCCAAGATGCGCTTACGTGTCGGTCATCAACACTCACGGTGTTGGCCGATTCTTGCCGTTTTCTGGACTATTACTCACTGTTTTGGGGTCCCGGAGTGATTTACATGATTAACGAACCCTGGGGTGCGTTTACATGTCGGTCATCAACACTCGCAGTTTTGGCCGATTCTGACCCGTTTCTTGGACTATTACTCACTATTTTGTGGTCCCAGAGTGATTTCCACGATTAACGAACCCTGGGGTGCGTTTATGTGTCGGTCATCAACACTCGCAGTTTTGGCTGATTCTGACCCGTTTCTTTGATTATTACTCACAGTTTTGGGGTCCCGAAGTGATTTCCATAGTTGTTGAACCCCAAGTTGCTCTTACGTGTCGGTCATCAACACTCATAGTTTTAGCCGATTCTGGCCCGTTTCGTGGACTATTACTCATTGTTTTGGGGTCCCGGAGTGATTTCCATGATTAACGTACCCATGGTGTGTTTACGTGTTGGTCATCAACACTCGCGGTTTTTGTCGATTTTGACCCGTTTCGTGGACTATTACTCACCGTTTTGGGGTCCCAAAGTGATTTCCATGGTTGTTGAACCCCAAGATGCGCTTACGTGTCGGTCATCAACACTCGCAGTTTTGGCGATTCTGAACCGTATTTTGGACTATTACTCACTATTTTGTGGTCCCGGAGCGATTTCCACGATTAACGAACCCTGGGGTGCGTTTATGTGTCGGTCATCAACACTCGCAGTTTTGGCTGATTCTGACCCATTTCTTGGATTATTACTCACCGTTTTGGGGTCCCGAAGTGATTTCCATGGTTGTTGAACCGAAAGTTGCTCTTACGTGTCGGTCATCAACACTCATAGTTTTAGCCGATTCTCGCCCGTTTCGTGGACTATTACTCACAATTTTGGGGTCCCGGAGTGATTTCCATGATTAACGTACCCCAGGGTGTGTTTACGTGTTGGTCATCAACACTCGAAGTTTTGGCCGATTCTGACCCGTTTCGTGGACTATTATTCACCGTTTTAGGGTCCCGAAGTGATTTCCAAAGTTGCTGAACCCCAAGATGCGCTTACGTGTTGGTCATCAACACTCACGGTGTTGGCCGATTCTTGCCGTTTTCTAGACTATTACTCACTGTTTTGGGGTCCCGGAGTGATTTACATGATTAACGTACCCAAGGGTGTGTTTATGTGTTGGTCATCAACACTCGCGGTTTTTGTCGATTTTGACCCGTTTCGTGGACTATTACTCACCGTTTTGGGGTCCCAAAGCGATTTCCATGGTTGTTGAACCCCAAGGTGCGCTTACGTGTCGGTCATCAACACTCATAGTTTTGGCCGATTGTGGCCCGCTTCACGGACTATTACTCACTGTTTTGGGGTCCCGAGCGATTTCCACGATTAACGCATCGCAGGATGTGTTTACGTGTCGGTCATCAACACTCGCGTTTTTTGTTGATTATGACCCGTTTCGTGGACTATTACTCACTGTTTTGGGGTCGCAAAGCGATTTCCATGGTTGTTGAACCCCAAGGTGCGCTTACGAGTCGGTCATCAACACTCATAGTTTTGACGGATTCTGTCCCGTTTCGAGGATTATTAGTCACTATTTTGGGGTCCTGGAGTGATTTCCACGATTAACGAACCCTGGGGTGCGTTTACGTGTGGGTCATCAACACTCGCAGTTTTGGCCGATTCTGACCCGTTTCGTGGACTATTACTCATCGTTTTGGGGTCCCGAAGTGATTTCCATAGTTGCTGAACCCCAAGATGCGCTTACGTGTCGGTCATCAACACTCACGGTGTTGGCCGATTCTTGCCGTTTTCTGGAATATTACTCAATGTTTTGGGGTCCCGGAGTGATTTACATGATTAACGAACCCGGGTGCGTTTACGTGTCGGTCATCAACACTCGCAGTTTTGGCCGATTCTGACCCGTTTCTTGGACTATTACTCACTATTTTGTGGTCTCAGAGTGATTTCCACGATTAACGAACCCTGGGGTGCGTTTATGTGTCGGTCATCAACACTCGCAGCTTTGGCTGATTCGACCCATTTCTGGATTATTACTCACCGCTTTGGGGTCCCGGTGATTTCCATAGTTGTTGAACCCCAAGTTGCTCTTACGTGTCGGTCATGAACACTCATAGTTTCACCGATTCTGGCCCGTTTCATGGACTATTACTCACTATTTTGGGGTCCCGGAGTGATTTCCATGATTAACGTACCCCAGGGTGTGTTTACGTGTTGGTCATCAACACTCGCGGTTTTTGTCGATTTTGACCCGTTTCGTGGACTATTACTCACCGTTTTGGGGTCCCAAAGCGATTTCCATGGTTGTTGAACCCCAAGGTGCGCTTACGTGTCGGTCATCAACACTCATAGTTTTGGCCGATTCTGGCCCGTTTTGTGGACTATTACTCACTATTTTGGGGTCCCGGAGTGATTTCCCCGATTAACAAACCCTGGGGTCCGTTTATGTGTCGGTCATCAACACTCGAAGTTTTGGCCGATTCTGACCCGTTTCGTGGACTATTACTCACCGTTTTAGGGTCCCGAAGTGATTTCCAAAGTTGCTGAACCCCAAGATGCGCTTACGTGTCGGTCATCAACACTCACGGTGTTGGCCGATTCTTGCCGTTTTCTGGACTATTACTCACTGTTTTGGGGTCGCAAAGCGATTTCCATGGTTGTTGAACCCGAAGGTGCGCTTACGTGTCGGTTATCAACACTCATAGTTTTGACGGATTCTGTCCCGTTTCGAGGATTATTAGTCACTATTTTGGGGTCCTGGAGTGATTTCCACGATTAACGAACCCTGGGGTGCGTTTACGTGTCTGTCATCAACACTCGCAGTTTTGGCGATTCTGACCCGTATCTTGGACTATTACTCACTATTTTGTGGTCCCGGAGCGATTTCCACGATTAACAAACCCTGGGGTGCGTTTATGTGTCGGTCATCAACACTCGCAGTTTTGGCTGATTCTGACCCGTTTCTTGGAATATTACTCACCGTTTTTGGGTCCCGAAGTGATTTCCATGATTGTTGAACCGAAAGTTGCTCTTACGTGTCGGTCATCCACACTCATAGTTTTAGCCGATTCTCGCCTGTTCGTGGACTATTACTCACTATTTTGGGGTCCGGAATGATTTCCATGATTAACATACCTGTGGTGTGTTTACGTGTTGGTCATCAACACTTGAAGTTTTGGCCGATTCTGATCCGTTTCGTGGACTATTACTCACCGTTTTAGGGTCCGAAGTGATTTCCATAGTTGCTGAACCCCAAGATGCGCTTACGTGTCGGTCATCAACACTCACGGTGTTGGCCGATTCTTGCCGTTTTCGGACTATTACTCACTGTTTTGGGGTCCCGGAGTGATTTACATGATTAACGAACCCAGGGTGCGTTTACATGTCGGTCATCAACACTCGCAGTTTTGGCCGATTCTGACCCGTTTCTTGGACTATTACTCACTATTTTGTGGTCCCGAGTGATTTCCACGATTAACGAACCCTAGGGTGCGTTTATGTGTCGATCATCAACACTCGCAGATTTTGGCTGATTTCGACCCGTTTCTTTGATTATTACTCACAGCTTTGGGGTCCCGGTGATTTCCATAGTTGTTGAACCCCAAGTTGCTCTTACGTGTCGGTCATCAACACTCATAGTTTTAGCCGATTCTGGCCCGTTTCGTGGACTATTACTCATTGTTTTGGGGTCCCGGAGTGATTTCCATGATTAACGTACCCCAGGGTGTGTTTACGTGTTGGTCATCAACACTCGCGGTTTTTGTCGATTTTGACCCGTTTCGTGGACTATTACTCACCGTTTTGGGGTCCCAAAGTGATTTCCATGGTTGTTGAACCCCAAGATGCGCTTACGTGTCGGTCATCAACACTCGCAGTTTTGGCGATTCTGAACCGTATTTTGGACTATTACTCACTATTTTGGGGTCCCGGAGCGATTTCCACGATTAACGAACCCTGGGGTGCGTTTATGTGTCGGTCATCAACACTCGCAGTTTTGGCTGATTCTGACCCATTTCTTGGATTATTACTCACCGTTTTGGGGTCCCGAAGTGATTTCCATGGTTGTTGAACCGAAAGTTGCTCTTACGTGTCGGTCATCAACACTCATAGTTTTAGCCGATTCTCGCCCGTTTCGTGGACTATTACTCACAATTTTGGGGTCCCGGAGTGATTTCCATGATTAACGTATTCAGGGTGTGTTTACGTGTTGGTCATCAACACTCGAAGTTTTGGCCGATTCTGACCCGTTTCGTGGACTATTATTCACCGTTTTAGGGTCCCGAAGTGATTTCCAAAGTTGCTGAACCCCAAGATGCGCTTACGTGTTGGTCATCAACACTCACGGTGTTGGCCGATTCTTGCCGTTTTCTAGACTATTACTCACTGTTTTGGGGTCCCAGAGTGATTTACATGATTAACGTACCCAAGGGTGTGTTTATGTGTTGGTCATCAACACTCGCGGTTTTTGTCGATTTTGACCCGTTTCATGGACTATTACTAACCGTTTTGGGGTCCCAAAGTGATTTCCATGGTTGTTGAACCCCAAGATGCGCTTACGTGTCGGTCATCAACACTCATAGTTTTGGCCGATTGTGGCCCGTTTCACGGACTATTACTCACTGTTTTGGGGTCCCGGAGCGATTTCCACGATTAACGTACCGCAGGATGTGTTTACGTGTCGGTCATCAACACTCGCGTTTTTTGTTGATTATGACCCGTTTCGTGGACTATTACTCACTGTTTTGGGGTCGCAAAGCGATTTCCATGGTTGTTGAACCCCAAGGTGCGCTTACGAGTCGGTCATCAACACTCATAGTTTTGACGGATTCTGTCCCGTTTCGAGGATTATTAGTCACTATTTTGGGGTCCTGGAGTGATTTCCACGATTAACGAACCCGGGTGCGTTACGTGTGGGTCATCAACACTCGCAGTTTTGGCCGATTCTGACCCGTTTCGTGGACTATTACTCATCGTTTTGGGGTCCCGAAGTGATTTCCATAGTTGCTGAACCCCAAGATGCGCTTACGTGTCGGTCATCAACACTCACGGTGTTGGCCGATTCTTGCCGTTTTCTGGAATATTACTCAATGTTTTGGGGTCCCGGAGTGATTTACATGATTAACGAACCCTGGGGTGCGTTTACGTGTCGGTCATCAACACTCGCAGTTTTGGCCGATTCTGACCCATTTCTTGGACTATTACTCACTATTTTGTGGTCTCGAGTGATTTCCACGATTAACGAACCCTGGGGTGCGTTTATGTGTCGGTCATCAACACTCGCAGCTTTGGCTGATTCTGACCCATTTCCTGGATTATTACTCACCGTTTTGGGGTCCCGAAGTGATTTCCATAGTTGTTGAACCCCAAGTTGCTCTTACGTGTCGGTCATGAACACTCATAGTTTCACCGATTCTGGCCCGTTTCATGGACTATTACTCACTATTTTGGGGTCCCGGAGTGATTTCCATGATTAACGTACCCAAGGGTGTGTTTATGTGTTGGTCATCAACACTCGCGGTTTTTGTCGATTTTGACCCGTTTCGTGGACTATTACTCACCGTTTTGGGGTCCCAAAGCGATTTCCATGGTTGTTGAACCCCAAGGTGCGCTTACGTGTCGGTCATCAACACTCATAGTTTTTGGCCGATTCTGGCCCGTTTTGTGGACTATTACTCACTATTTTGGGGTCCCGGAGTGATTTCCACGATTAACGAACCCTGGGGTGCGTTTATGAGTCGGTCATCAACACTCGAAGTTTTGGCCGATTCTGACCCGTTTCGTGGACTATTACTCACCGTTTTAGGGTCCCGAAGTGATTTCCAAAGTTGCTGAACCCCAAGATGCGCGTATGTGTCGGTCATCAACACTCACGGTGTTGGCCGATTCTTGCCGTTTTCTGGACTATTACTCACTGTTTTGGGGTCGCAAAGCGATTTCCATGGTTGTTGAACCCGAAGGTGCGCTTACGTGTCGGTTATCAACACTCATAGTTTTGACGGATTCTGTCCCGTTTCGAGGATTATTAGTCACTATTTTGGGGTCCTGGAGTGATTTCCACGATTAACGAACCCTGGGGTGCGTTTACGTGTCTGTCATCAACACTCGCAGTTTTGGCGATTCTGACCCATATCTTGGACTATTACTCACTATTTTGTGGTCCCGGAGCGATTTCCACGATTAACAAACCCTGGGGTGCGTTTATGTGTCGGTCATCAACACTCGCAGTTCTGGCTGATTCTGACCCGTTTCTTGGAATATTACTCACCGTTTTTGGGTCCCGAAGTGATTTCCATGATTGTTGAACCGAAAGTTGCTCTTACGTGTCGGTCATCCACACTCATAGTTTTAGCCGATTCTCGCCCGTTCCGTGGACTATTACTCACTATTTTGGGGTCCCGGAATGATTTCCATGATTAACATACCCCAGGGTGTGTTTACGTGTTGGTCATCAACACTTGAAGTTTTTGCCGATTCTGATCCGTTTCGTGGACTATTACTCACCGTTTTAGGGTCCCGAAGTGATTTCCAAAGTTGCTGAACCCCAAGATGCGCTTACGTGTCGGTCATCAACACTCACGGTGTTGGCGATTCTTGCCGTTTTCTGGACTATTACTCACTGTTTTGGGGTCCCGGAGTGATTTACATGATTAACGAACCCTGGGGTGCGTTTACATGTCGGTCATCAACACTCGCAGTTTTGGCCGATTCTGACCCGTTTCTTGGACTATTACTCACTATTTTGTGGTCCCAGAGTGATTTCCACGATTAACGAACCCTGGGGTGCGTTTATGTGTCGGTCATCAACACTCGCAGTTTTGGCTGATTCTGACCCGTTTCTTTGATTATTACTCACAGTTTTGGGGTCCCGAAGTGATTTCCATAGTTGTTGAACCCCAAGTTGCTCTTACGTGTCGGTCATCAACACTCATAGTTTTAGCCGATTCTGGCCCGTTTCGTGGACTATTACTCATTGTTTTGGGGTCCCGGAGTGATTTCCATGATTAACGTACCCCAGGGTGTGTTTACGTGTTGGTCATCAACACTCGCGGTTTTTGTCGATTTTGACCCGTTTCGTGGACTATTACTCACCGTTTTGGGGTCCCAAAGTGATTTCCATGGTTGTTGAACCCCAAGATGCGCTTACGTGTCGGTCATCAACACTCGCAGTTTTGGCGATTCTGAACCGTATTTTGGACTATTACTCACTATTTTGGGGTCCCGGAGCGATTTCCACGATTAACGAACCCTGGGGTGCGTTTATGTGTCGGTCATCAACACTCGCAGTTTTGGCTGATTCTGACCCATTTCTTGGATTATTACTCACCGTTTTGGGGTCCCGAAGTGATTTCCATGGTTGTTGAACCGAAAGTTGCTCTTACGTGTCGGTCATCAACACTCATAGTTTTAGCCGATTCTCGCCCGTTTCGTGGACTATTACTCACAATTTTGGGGTCCCGGAGTGATTTCCATGATTAACGTACCCCAGGGTGTGTTTACGTGTTGGTCATCAACACTCGAAGTTTTGGCCGATTCTGACCCGTTTCGTGGACTATTATTCACCGTTTTAGGGTCCCGAAGTGATTTCCAAAGTTGCTGAACCCCAAGATGCGCTTACGTGTTGGTCATCAACACTCACGGTGTTGGCCGATTCTTGCCGTTTTCTAGACTATTACTCACTGTTTTGGGGTCCCAGAGTGATTTACATGATTAACGTACCCAAGGGTGTGTTTATGTGTTGGTCATCAACACTCGCGGTTTTTGTCGATTTTGACCCGTTTCATGGACTATTACTAACCGTTTTGGGGTCCCAAAGTGATTTCCATGGTTGTTGAACCCCAAGATGCGCTTACGTGTCGGTCATCAACACTCATAGTTTTGGCCGATTGTGGCCCGTTTCACGGACTATTACTCACTGTTTTGGGGTCCGAGCGATTTCCACGATTAACGCATCGCAGGATGTGTTTACGTGTCGGTCATCAACACTCGCGTTTTTGTTGATTATGACCCGCTTCGTGGACTATTACTCACTGCTTTGGGGTCGCAAAGCGATTTCCATGGTTGTTGAACCCCAAGGTGCGCTTACGAGTCGGTCATCAACACTCATAGTTTTGACGGATTCTGTCCCGTTTCGAGGATTATTAGTCACTATTTTGGGGTCCTGGAGTGATTTCCACGATTAACGAACCCTGGGGTGCGTTTACGTGTGGGTCATCAACACTCGCAGTTTTGGCCGATTCTGACCCGTTTCGTGGACTATTACTCATCGTTTTGGGGTCCCGAAGTGATTTCCATAGTTGCTGAACCCCAAGATGCGCTTACGTGTCGGTCATCAACACTCACGGTGTTGGCCGATTCTTGCCGTTTTCTGGAATATTACTCAATGTTTTGGGGTCCCGGAGTGATTTACATGATTAACGAACCCTGGGGTGCGTTTACGTGTCGGTCATCAACACTCGCAGTTTTGGCCGATTCTGACCCATTTCTTGGACTATTACTCACTATTTTGTGGTCTCAGAGTGATTTCCACGATTAACGAACCCTGGGGTGCGTTTATGTGTCGGTCATCAACACTCGCAGCTTTGGCTGATTCTGACCCATTTCCTGGATTATTACTCACCGTTTTGGGGTCCCGAAGTGATTTCCATAGTTGTTGAACCCCAAGTTGCTCTTACGTGTCGGTCATGAACACTCATAGTTTCACCGATTCTGGCCCGTTTCATGGACTATTACTCACTATTTTGGGGTCCCGGAGTGATTTCCATGATTAACGTACCCAAGGGTGTGTTTATGTGTTGGTCATCAACACTCGCGGTTTTTGTCGATTTTGACCCGTTTCGTGGACTATTACTCACCGTTTTGGGGTCCCAAAGCGATTTCCATGGTTGTTGAACCCCAAGGTGCGCTTACGTGTTGGGTCTCAACACTCCAAGTTTTTGGCCGATTCTGGCCCGTTTTGTGGACTATTACTCACTATTTTGGGGTCCCGGAGTGATTTCCACGATTAACGAACCCTGGGGTGCGTTTATGAGTCGGTCATCAACACTCGAAGTTTTGGCCGATTCTGACCCGTTTCGTGGACTATTACTCACCGTTTTAGGGTCCCGAAGTGATTTCCAAAGTTGCTGAACCCCAAGATGCGCGTATGTGTCGGTCATCAACACTCACGGTGTTGGCCGATTCTTGCCGTTTTCTGGACTATTACTCACTGTTTTGGGGTGCAGCGATTTCCATGGTTGTTGAACCGAAGGTGCGCTTATGTGTCGGTTATCAACACTCATAGTTTTGACGGATTCTGCCCCGCGTTCGAGGATTATTAGTCACTATTTTGGGGTCCTGGAGTGATTTCCACGATTAACGAACCCTGGGGTGCGTTTACGTGTCTGTCATCAACACTCGCAGTTTTGGCGATTCTGACCCGTATCTTGGACTATTACTCACTATTTTGTGGTCCCGGAGCGATTTCCACGATTAACAAACCCTGGGGTGCGTTTATGTGTCGGTCATCAACACTCGCAGTTTTGGCTGATTCTGACCCGTTTCTTGGAATATTACTCACCGTTTTTGGGTCCCGAAGTGATTTCCATGATTGTTGAACCGAAAGTTGCTCTTACGTGTCGGTCATCCACACTCATAGTTTTAGCCGATTCTCGCCTGCCCGTGGACTATTACTCACTATTTTGGGGTCCGGAATGATTTCCATGATTAACATACCCGGGGTGTGTTTACGTGTTGGTCATCAACACTTGAAGTTTTTGCCGATTCTGATCCGTTTCGTGGACTATTACTCACCGTTTTAGGGTCCCGGTGATTTCCAAAGTTGTTGAACCCCAAGATGCGCTTACGTGTCGGTCATCAACACTCACGGTGTTGGCGATTCTTGCCGCTTTTCGGACTATTACTCACTGCTTTGGGGTCCGAGTGATTTACATGATTAACGAACCACAGGGTGCGTTTACATGTCGGTCATCAACACTCGCAGTTTTGGCCGATTCGACCCGCTTTCTTGGACTATTACTCACTATTTTGTGGTCCCGAGTGATTTCCACGATTAACGAACCACAGGGTGCGTTTATGTGTCGATCATCAACACTGCAGATTTTGGCTGATTCGACCCGTTTCTTTGATTATTACTCACAGCTTTGGGGTCCCGAAGTGATTTCCATAGTTGTTGAACCCCAAGTTGCTCTTACGTGTCGGTCATCAACACTCATAGTTTTAGCCGATTCTGGCCCGTTTCGTGGACTATTACTCATTGTTTTGGGGTCCCGGAGTGATTTCCATGATTAACGCACCCGGGGTGTGTTTACGTGTTGGTCATCAACACTCGCGGTTTTGTCGATTTTGACCCGCTTCGTGGACTATTACTCACCGCTTTGGGGTCCCAAAGTGATTTCCATGGTTGTTGAACCCCAAGATGCGCTTACGTGTGGTCATCAACACTCGCAGTTTTGGCGATTCTCGAACCGTATTTTGGACTATTACTCACTATTTTGGGGTCCGAGCGATTTCCACGATTAACGAACCCTGGGTGCGTTTATGTGTCGATCATCAACACTGCAGATTTTGGCTGATTTGACCCATTTCTTGGATTATTACTCACCGTTTTGGGGTCCCGAAGTGATTTCCATGGTTGTTGAACCGAAAGTTGCTCTTACGTGTCGGTCATCAACACTCATAGTTTTAGCCGATTCTCGCCCGTTTCGTGGACTATTACTCACAATTTTGGGGTCCCGGAGTGATTTCCATGATTAACGTACCCCAGGGTGTGTTTACGTGTTGGTCATCAACACTCGAAGTTTTGGCCGATTCTGACCCGTTTCGTGGACTATTATTCACCGTTTTAGGGTCCCGAAGTGATTTCCAAAGTTGCTGAACCCCAAGATGCGCTTACGTGTTGGTCATCAACACTCACGGTGTTGGCCGATTCTTGCCGTTTTCTAGACTATTACTCACTGTTTTGGGGTCCCAGAGTGATTTACATGATTAACGTACCCAAGGGTGTGTTTATGTGTTGGTCATCAACACTCGCGGTTTTTGTCGATTTTGACCCGTTTCATGGACTATTACTAACCGTTTTGGGGTCCCAAAGTGATTTCCATGGTTGTTGAACCCCAAGATGCGCTTACGTGTCGGTCATCAACACTCATAGTTTTGGCCGATTGTGTTCGCTTCACGGACTATTACTCACTGTTTTGGGGTCCGGGCGTTTCCACGATTAACGTACCGCAGGATGTGTTTACGTGTCGGTCATCAACACTCGCGTTTTTTGTTGATTATGACCCGTTTCGTGGACTATTACTCACTGTTTTGGGGTCGCAAAGCGATTTCCATGGTTGTTGAACCCAAGGTGCGCTTACGTGTCGGTCATCAACACTCATAGTTTTGACGGATTCTGTCCCGTTTCGAGGATTATTAGTCACTATTTTGGGGTCCTGGAGTGATTTTCACGATTAACGAACCCTGGGGTGCATTTACGTGTGGGTCATCAACACTCGCAGTTTTGGCCGATTCTGACCCGTTTCGTGGACTATTACTCACCGTTTTGGGGTCGGTGATTTCCATAGTTTGAACCCCAAGATGCGCTTACGTGTCGGTCATCAACACTCACGGTGTTGGCGATTCTTGCCGTTTTCTGGACTATTACTCACCGCTATTTTGGGGTCCCAGCGAATTCCATGGTTGTTGAATGCCAAGGTGCGCTTTACGTGTCGATCAACAATCATAGTTTTGACGGATTCTGTCCCGTTCGAGGATTATTAGTCACTATTTTGGGGTCTGGGTGATTTCCACGATTAACGAACCACAGGGGTGCGTTTACGTGTGGGTCATCAACACTCGCTGTTTTGGCGATTCGACCCGCTTCGTGGACTATTACTCACCGCTTTGGGGTCCCGAAGTGATTTCCATAGTTGCTGAACCCCAATATGCGCTTACGTGTCGGTCATCAACACTCACGGTGTTGGCCGATTCTTGCCGTTTTCTAGACTATTACTCACTGTTTTGGGGTCTCGGAGTGATTTCCATGATTAACGTACCCTGGGTGTGTTTACGTGTGGTCATCAACACTCGCGGTTTTTGTCGATTTTGACCCGTTTCATGGACTATTACTCACCGTTTTGGGGTCCCAAAGTGATTTCCATGGTTGTTGAACCCCAAGATGCGCTTTACGGTTTCAATTGATTAGCAAGTGCTGCATTCACTCTATTTCATGCTTAAATCTTACGTCCCAGTATTTTAGTGTATGTTGCTAATTATGTCTTTACCGTCAGCTGTTCATTGTTACTTAGTATTCTCGCTTGTGGCCCAGTTAATGATCTGCTCATTTACGGTGTCTCCATGATTTTTTGCTGATGTTTTATACTCACTTTTGTGGCCAGATTTCGCCGATTCGAACCATTCGCTTTGGGACCACAGTGTTTTAGGATTGCCCATGGTTTGCCATGTGTGGTCCAACACTCGATTTTGTCCCTTGTGGATTTACTTTGGGTTATACAGATTTATAATCTAACTGGTGCTGGTTTATCGGTCTTGCTCCCTGTTTTTGGCAGATTACGACTGGTCCGGTTTTCCCCACTAGTTCGATTCCATTTGTTAATCCCTTTAGTGGTTTTATATCACGTTTCGCTGGTTCACAAATTAGCGATGTGCCCGGATTACTCATTTTTCCGATTTCCTTGACTACTTTGCCAAACTTATTTGGACATTACCGTTTTGGGTCCCTTGGTCCCAGTTTCCTGTTCGACTGCCATTGTTACGTCATTTGGCCGTCTGGATATTATCACATGGTCCGTTGGTCTGATTCCACCTTGTGTCCTATTCAGTTTTGACTCCCTGACTATTATCAGTTTGCCCGTTTTCAGTACTAAATCCCGTTTGGCCAGTCCTGGTATTCCACATGCTTTTGACGGGCTTTAAGTTATCAACTCTTCCTGTTGCCTCGGTTTCACCTATTCTGTGTTGTCTCCTTGAGGTGTTTCTGATAACAACCCTGGTGTCTCCCAATGGTTCTGTTGCTTACCTTTAGATGCCACCGTTTGTCCATTTGTATGACCATCACGCTTTGGACCCGAGTCATACACACTGGCTTTCTGCGTGCTAACTACGCTTGTCCGAGTATTTCCCATGATATTGACCCTTTTGGGTCCGGATGTCTGTGATTAACTACCGGTGTGATAGTCGCTATACCACTTTTGGTGTAACCTCGACTTTTCGATTGCGGTTATGACACTTGCCCTTGTGTCCATTACCCATGTTTTACCAGTCGTTCCCTCAGCTTGGCATACTTCTTTGTGCTTATCCACTTTTGACACTAGTTTGCCGTGCAGGCTTCACATATTACCCGTTGTTTACGGTTTTCTCAACGTTACCGATTTGTCCTTGGATTCCACGTTTTGTCCCGGTTTCTGTTTCGGACTTATCACCTTTAGTGTTTGGCCGACCGCTTTGTGGATTACTCACCTTTGGGTCCCGGGTTTCCATGATTAACCGTCGGGTTGTTCGGCTCATCAACCTCGCTGGTTGTGATGACCTGCTTCTGGACTATTTTTGGGTCCCAAGTGTTTCATGATTAGAACCAGTGCTTATGTGGCATCAACACTCATTTTGGCTCCCGGATTTGACTTTAGTATGCTTCGTTTAGCCCACGTTTTGGTTCTGAACCTGGTTTATTCTGCATCAACACTTCATGTTTCGAACTAGTGCTTGTGCTATACTCACGTTTGGCCCGGATTTACTTTGGTATTACCCTTTTGGTGTGTTTTAGTTTATAACCGCGTATTTATTGTTACCGCTTTGGCTATTACACGCTTGGGTCACATTATTCATGTTTTGAACCCATGTCGCTTCGGTTCGGATAACACTATAGTTTTGCCGATGTCGCTTTCGGATATATACCTATTTGGGTCCGGTTTAAGATTACGATTCTTGGTGTTTCGACTTGGCATCAACACCGGGTTTCGTTGATTTATGGCCGATTTCACTGCGGTATTACTACGTTTGGGGTCCCGAGTGATTTATTCGAACCTGTGCGTTACTGGTCATAACACTCATGTTTTGCGATTCGACCGCTCGACTATACACTCATTTTTGGGGTCCCGATTATTTCACGAATCAACCTCTGGCTGTTTTGTCGGATTCAACCCTAGTTTTGGGTCCGAACTCAGTTACGCTACGTGGTACTTGAAACCACCGCGTTTTGTGTTCCGTTGTCTACGTTTCTAGTACCAATGCTTTGGTTGCCCAACATAGTTTACGATTCTCCTCGTATTATCTCCTTTGGGGTTCCTAGTTTCCGATATAACCCGGTTTTACACGCTTTGGGTCTAACATGTTTCATTCTATGTTCGTGGACTATTAACGTTTGGGGTCCCAGTTTTACCGTTGTGAACAATCTACGTTTGGTATCACACTCGGTTTTGGCCGATCTCGCTCTGACTATTACTCACCGTTTGGGTCCCAGCGATTCCATAGTTGCATTAACCCTGTTTGTCGCATCAACACTGTTTGACATCCTCTTCGTTGATCCACTTTTGGGTCGAGTGATTTCCAGTGTTCGGTGGCTACTAGGGTCGCATCAACACCTGTTTTGATCGACTTGCTCTGGATATTATCTTGGTTTCCATGATTTCTAGTACCTAATGCGTTCGTTTGGTATACCACATTCAGTTGGCTGTTTGACTTTCCGCTTGGTCTCTGCTTGGTTTAGATTATACGACTTGGGGTTTACCGGTCGCATCACTTCCGTTTTGTTCGATTATACCGCTTCTGAGCATAACTACCGTTTTGGCCGATTATGTCGTTAACTCATGCCTTTTGCGGGTATTACACATATGTTCGAGTGTTCCAGTATAACCGCTTTGTCACCTTTGGTCCTGGATATTCCACCTTTGTCCAGTGTTTCGGGGTCTAACCTCCTTTTGGTTGCCTAGCATTCGTTCTGGCTATACCTCATGTTTCGATTCCCCCATTTATGTGTTACCCGTGCCTGATTTGGTCCAAGTGTTTTGATCGGTTGGTCTGATTACATCATGTTTGCCGATGTTTACTGGTATTAACAATTGGGTCCCGGATTTGGGTCAACTCACTACGTCACTTTTTTGCCGTTTCCCCTGGATACTTATCCTTTGGGGCCAGTGTTTCCATTTGTTAACCACGCGCTTTTGTCATCAACTGTTGGGATTCGCCCCTTTGATATTACCATTTTGGGCCCGGGATTTCAGGTAACTAAGGTACTCCGGGTTCCACATCCCTTTTCATTCTCCTTTTGGACTATTATCTACTTTTGTGGTCCAGGTTTGTTAACAACCTCGCTTGTCGTCCCAACCTGCTTTGGATTCTCACCCTTTGGGAATTTATCCCTTTGGGCCCGAATGTTTGAACCCCGGTTTCGGGTTCAACACTCATATTTTCCATTTCCCGCTCTGACTATTACTCACTATTTTGGGGTCCCGGAATGATTTCCATGATTAACATACCCTGTGGTGTGTTTACGTGTCGGTCATCAACACTGAAGTTTTTGCCGATTCTCGATCCGCTTCGTGGACTATTACTCACCGCTTTAGGGTCCCAAGTGATTTCCAAAGTTGTCGAACCCAAGATGCGCTTTACGTGTTCGGTCATCAACACTCACGTGTTGCCGATTCTTGCCGCTTTCTGGACTATTACTCACCGCTTTGGGGTCCCGAGTGATTTACATGATTAACGAACCCTGGGTGCGTTTACATGTCGGCCATCAACACTCGCAGTTTTGGCCGATTTCACCCGCTTCTTGACTATTACTCACTATTTTGTGGTCCCGAGTGATTTCCACGATTAACTAACCCGTGGTGCGCTATGTGTCGGCCATCAACACTCGCAGCTTTGGCTGATTCTCACCGCTTTTGATTATTACTCACGCTTTGGGGTCCCAAGTGATTTCATAGTTGTTGAACCCTGTTGCTTTTACGGTGGCATCAACACTCATAGTTTTAGCCGATTCTCGCCCGCTTCGTGGACTATTACTCATTGTTTTGGGGTCCCGAGTGATTTCCATGATTAACGATTCTGTGTGTGTTTACGTGTTGGTCATCAACACTCGCGGTTTTTGTCGATTTTGACCGCTTCGTGGACTATTACTCACCGCTTTGGGGTCCCAAAGTGATTTCCATGGTTGTTGAACCTCAAGATGCGCTTACGGTTTGGCCATCAACACTGCAGTTTTGGCGATTCTCGAACCGTATTTTGGACTATTACTCACTATTTTGGGGTCCCGAGCGATTTCCACGATTAACGAACCCTGGGTGCGCTTATGTGTCGGTCATCAACACTCGCAGCTTTTGCTGATTCACCCATTTCTTGGATTATTACTCACCGCTTTGGGGTCCCAAGTGATTTCCATGGTTGTTGAACCGAAGTTGTTTACGTGTCGGCCATCAACACTCATAGTTTTAGCCGATTCTCGCCTGCTTCGTGGACTATTACTCACAATTTTGGGGTCCCGAGTGATTTCCATGATTAACGAACTCTGTGGTGTGTTTACGGTTGGTCATCAACACTCAAGTTTTGGCCGATTCAATTCGCTTCGTGGACTATTATTCACCGCTTTAGGGTCCCAAGTGATTTCAAAGTTGTTGAACCCCAAGATGCGCTTTACGTGTTGGTCATCAACACTCACGTGTCACGATTTCTTGCCGCTTTCTAGACTATTACTCACCGCTTTTGGGGTCCCGGAGTGATTTACATGATTAACGCACTCAAGGGTGTGTTTATGTGTGGTCATCAACACTCGGTTTTTGTCGATTTTGACCTGCTTGTGGACTATTACTCACCGCTTTGGGGTCCCAAAGCGATTTCCATGGTTGTTGAACCCCAAGGTGCGCTTACGTGTCCGTCATCAACACTCATAGTTTTTGGCCGATTCTGGCCCGTTTTGTGGACTATTACTCACTATTTTGGGGTCCCGAGTGATTTCACGATTAACTAACCCTCGGTGCGCTATGAGTCGGTCATCAACACTCAAGTTTTGGCCGATTCTCGACCTGCTTCGTGACTATTACTCACCGCTTTAGGGTCCCGAAGGATTTCAAAGTTGTGAACCCAAGATGCGCGATGTTTGGCATCAACACTCAGGTTTGGGCCGGCCCGACTATTACTCACCTTT